>BMAW01039658.1:0-71475 GCA_019974015.1 Nephila pilipes | reverse complement strand
ATATATAATTTTTTTCAGAAAAAAATAATTGGGAATATTCACTATTATTTATTATTTTGTTGCGCAATATTTATATCAGATTTTTTTATTTCAGCATTGAATTGTTCTTTAAAATGATTTCGTGTGTAACTTCTTTTATTAAAAACTTCTTGAGCATCATTTATCATAAAAAATTTTATGCATTTATTATTCCATTTTTTTTAATAATGTTCTCATATTACAGAATTATTGTGTAGCAAACGAAGATAACTTGTTTTTTAAAGTTTAACTGATTTCAAGCAAAAACGGTAAAAAAAATTGCAAATGATCAAGTATGGAAAATTAGTAAATCTTTCTCATTTTCAAATGTCATAATTTTATAAGAATATGATTTAAAAAATAATTTGCATAAAAAATTTAAAATATGCTCGCTTCATATCTGTTTCTTAACCATTTATAAACTCTATAAAAATGTACTTCTTTGTTTGGAGCTTTTATTTTACTATTTAGAAAATTTTACTTTGGAAATATCTAAATAGGATTTTAAATACTTAATCAATGTGCTTTTACTTTTCATGAGCACTGGAACGATCGTGTCTTTTTAACTGCCTAAGACGGACTTTAGGGGCGGTATTTACGCCATAATAAGAAATTGGGGACAAATATTTTTTCTTTAATGTAAATATAATTGCAAAATGTTAAAATAAGCAATGTTAAACAATTTAAAATATGTACAAACATTTTAATTGTTAATTTTTATACTATAAAAAATACCGTTACTTTCAGATATAAAAAACGTTATGTTTTTTTTCAACATTTGTTTCTCCTTGTTGTCTTTTTAACATTTAAATTACAATATAAGTTTTCAATACAACACTTTTGAAATTTTCTGCAAATGAATTTAACGCATGAGGAACACATTTCTTCGTTTTCGTTAAGGCAGAACGAGATTAGAAATCATATACGATACTGTTTATTTGGGGCTTCAGTAGAGCTAGGAATGCACAAACAAGTCGTTTATTTGACGAATAATATGAAATTTTCACCTCATTAATAAAATTGAAAATGAAGATTCTTCCAAAATTGGCAAAATGCTACATGTTCTAAATAACATTAAGAAGTTTGCAGCTGTAACAAGTCAATTGAAAAATCCCCAGCCTACCATAGTAAAACACATTTTTTTGGCAAAATTAGTTTTTTTAATTCAACATAATTCCCTACAAGGGTGATACACTGATTATTGCGACCCTCCAACTTTCCGATACCATTTTTGTTGTACGATTTGTCCTTTGCTTAAAAATAGGCCTCAGTTTCGGCGATCGCCTCTTCATTCGACGAAACTTTCTTCCCAGCGAGCATTCTTTTGATATCTGAGAACAGGAAATAGTCGCTGGGGGCCAGATCTGGAGAATACGGTGGATGAGGAAGCCATTCGAAGCCCAATTCATGGATTTTTGCCATCGTTTTCACTGACTTGTGACACGGTGCATTGTCTCGGTGAAGCAGCACTTTCTTTTTCTTCAAATGCGGCCGTTTTCGGCGATTTTGTCCTTCAAACGGTCCAATAACGCTATGTAATAGTCATTGTTGATGGTCCTTCCTTTTTCAAGGTATTCAATGAAAATTATTCCATGCGCATCCCGAAATACAGACGCCATCACCTTGCCAGCCGACTGTTGCGTTTTCCCACGCTTTGGAGCGGGTTCATCGTGTGCAGTCCACTCGAATGACTGTCGATTGGACTTCGGAGTGAAATGATGGAGCCATATTTCATCCATTGTCACATATCGACGCAAAAACTTGGGTTTATTACACTTAATCATCTTCAAACACTGCTCCGAATCATCAACTCGTCGTTGTTTTTGGTCAAAAGTGAGCTCGCACGGCACCCACTTTGCACAGAGCTTTCTCATACCCAAATATTCGTGAATGATGTGATGTACACGTTCAGTTGATATCTTTAGAGTGTCTGCTATTTCATTAAATTTCAATTGACGGTCATTCAAAATCATTTTGTGGATTTTTTTAATGTTTTCGTCGGTAACAATCTCTTTTGGGCGTCCACTGCGTTCATCTTCTTCGGTGCTCATTTCACCACGTCTAAACTTAGCATACCAATCCTTGATGGTTGATTTTCCTGGAGCAGTGTTCGGAAACTCGGCATCAAGCCAAGTTTTTGCTTCAGCTGTATTTTTTCCCTTCAAAAAGCAATATTTTATCAATACGCGAAATTCCTTTTTATCCATTTTTTTCACAATAACAAAAGTTGCTTCACTCAAAATGCTATAATTCACAAACTAATGATCCGACAGCTGTTAAATTTATACACGCATCTTTTGAGGGTTAAGGCTAACTAAAACACATATGGATTTAATTCTAGTAGCGCCATCTATGTGTAAGGCCGGGGACTTTTCAATTGACCTTTTAGTATCTAGAACATTTTAAAAAATGTAAACAGGTCATCTTTGAGAAGCCAATCACGTCGTGTACACCCGGTTCATTTGAATCCATACATCTTTACGACACATTTTTAAATACATAAGACCCTTGAAGAAAAAATTGGTTAGAGTTGGTTCAACCATAATTGTCAGTCAACCATAATTTTAATAAAAAAATTAGTAGATTTATTTGTCATTTATTATTTACATTTGTAAGATGCTTTACATAACTACAGCTGTTCGCCAATTCTTGTAGTATGTTCCGCTATAAAACACAACTGAGAAATTTTCCAAAAGCGACAGTTACTTTGAAGGAAAGGCAAAGTTATTCGGTTAACTCGAATCTATTTATCTTCAAGTCACAAAAACCTTAACATTTCATTGAAACGGCTTTGCGACATCGTTTTTCTGAATACTAGAGGATTACTGTTTTGATCACAGTTCGTTCAAATCTAAAGAATAACAATCATCTTCTTGTGTAAAATAGAGCAATAAAAGTATCCAATTCTTTTGAGGAAATGCTTGAATCCGATTTCAGTTGGTGTTGCACTTCTTCAATCGGGAATTTTTGAATGTATGTTTCAATATGCTTTCGGAAAACAGTAAACGTCAAGAAACAGCTTTATTTCTTCCAATATTTTTCTTGGCACACGTAGTAGATCCTATTTTTCTTTCAATACGTTTCTTAAAGTATTTCTCTCAGGTATAATAGCGTATTTATCAAACAATTTTCCATTGAGTTCCCTCTGGAGCGTGAAGATTGGCTGTAGAGCTTACAGTTTGGTGAGCTTCATTTACATCGTCCTTTCTTCTTTGCTCAGGAATTTCATTTTCAAAAGGAATCTTGAAATCTGAATCTATATTTTCGTCATCATCATCTCAATTTTCATCGAGTCATTGAAAAAGTCATAAGCAATCCTTTTGAATGAGGCATTGAAAAAAGGACTGCTAGATACAGGCAAATTTCGCTTCTTAAAGCAATGTTACTGATTGATATTCACCTACAATAGCACTGCAAACAAACTCGTGCGCGAGTGAGATAATAAAAGAAAAGTCAAAGAGAGAAAAAAAAACGATATATCTGTAGTGGATGGCTTGAAATTCTGTGGCGGTCTTTTTAACCGCTATGGTAGATCTAGGTGCAACATTTATTTATATTGATATAAAATACTTACACAAAAAATTGTGACGTATTTAAAAACCCTAAAATTTAATAAAAGTGATGAAATTTAAGTACGTTGACGTAACCATTTTAAGAATCATTGCTTAAAAATTGGTATTATCTGTAATATTTTTATAATTATAAATCTTGGTTTTGTAATTGTTTTTTTAAAAAAATATATAAATTTAAAACTTAGACCATAGGTGATGACTCATTTTTGGATACATTATTTTTTTACAAATTGCTTTGCTTAAAATTAGTTACAATTATTTATCTTTTGCACATTAAAAATGTAAACATTTTGTTTATTTTTCTCAGTATACAGATTTATTCAATAATTAAAAAATAGAATAGGATAGGTAAATATAGTTAAATGTGAACATTTTTCACAAAATAAAAAAATTAGTCAATTGCAATTTGGCAGCAAAAAGTATTTCTATATCTATATTTGATGAGTTTGCTTGAGATCACATGACTTGAGAAGGTGAAAGTATTATAAATCTATTTAAGTCATATATATTTAATAAAGAATATAAATATATGTAGATTGTTTTAATATATTACAATAATTTTGCTAAAATGAATTGTGATTTATTATTTTATACTTTATAATTTTTTTTCCATTAATTACTTTTGAAAATTATGATTTTCGCTTGTATTTGGTTCTTATATAAAGTAATTAATTTTTGTTTTTCTTTTATAGTAATTACTGAAATTTGAAGGTTGGGTTCATTTTGCGAGTATAAACACGCATTTCTTAATCCAAATGTCTGAGAAAGTATTTTGAAATAATTTATGGATTTTTTAATTCCTGTTTTTCTTCTTTATTTATGTTTTGTAGATTTATTTGTGTTTTTATGTATTAAAAGCCATTGTTGTAATTATATATTTTGAAAACTGAATTTCATATTTTTGCATTTTAAATGTGGTACATTTTGTTGTTATAGTTGGATGTTTGAATTATTTTTAAATGCTTATTAGTATTCTTATATATTTAATATCTTCTTGCCACAGTTTATTTAAATAAGTAGTTGTAATTACATTAAGATTATGTTAATTTATTTTAATAATATTACTTTTATTTTACATTAAATTTTTAAATTTTTTTAAAATGTTAAGAATCAAAATTAGCTAGGAAAGAAGGCTAAGAAAGGGAAAACAAAGTAAATTAAATTCATGTGTTCTTAGGCATGAGTTGTTAAACATGTCTTACGGATCCAAATCATCCCACTCAGCAAGTTAGTTTATCACAAAAAGGTTAACTTCAAAAATAAAAGAACCTAGAAAAAACAAAAGAACCTTTTCTTCAAATGTTTACATTCGAATAAAAAAAAAATTCTTATTAGAGTTATAGCATTATCCTAACTTAATCTATTAAAATATTAACTTTGCATATATTCATGTATTCTTAAAAACATCCACAAAATATGTAAAAAAAATATTATATTAGAATATTCTAAAATATACTGTGAAAAATTACCATTATCTTATTTCAAGATGTATATATATGCTGTGTTTCAAGGATTTTTTAAGCGTGAAGTGAACTCAGTCTACAATTCCGCCTCTTGTGCTATCGTGAATACTTGATAAATCTTGATGATCAGCTGAAGTATCACGAAAGGTTCTGCATATATCTTAAGAAATCTGCTGAACCTTAATTTAAAGGTTCTGCAGTTAACTTAAGAAATGCGGTCATTCATTTGGAAAAGAGTAAAGTTTTCAAGTCGAATTCTCAAGATGGAAAGAAAGCTGTACTTAAATTTAACGCAAAACTTTATTAAAGTACACAAAAACATACACATTAATGAAACAAGCTTAAGGTGATTTGTGTTTAAGTAAATCAAATTTTTTCCAATGACACAAGTGTTTCTTGCCCGTGAGAGATAATCAAATTGATGATAAATATGAGGTGTGGATATTAAATAACGATACTGATGCTACTGTAGAAGAAGTAAGCATGTGCTGAACACCAGCGACAATAGCTATTTAGAGTAAGCCCTTCTCTTTCGAATTCAATGCCTCTAGCTTATGTAAACACATACGTATAGCCGTATTCTTCTTTCTCATTAGAGTTATTATTTTTTCGTAAGAAAAATGATAAGTGCAACAACAGAACAACGAATTTTTGTGAAATTTTACATGGAACTAGAAAAATCCGCTACTGAAACTTTTATAATTTATTGAAAGAAGTGTATGATAATGAATGTTTATTATTTGTTAGAGTTTTTTAGTAGTTTAAGTGTTTTCAAGATGGCCGTGAAGACGTTGACGATGATTCACTCTCAGGAGGCCCTTCTATGTCAAAAACAGATGACAACATCAAAATCTTCGGTATTCTGGTTCGATCTGACCATCGGTTAAGTATTTGGGAGATTGTTGAGACTCTAAGAATTGACAGAACCTGTAAGACAAGTTTTACATATAAATTTTAACGTGCAAAAAATTCTCACGTTTAAACAACAAGAAGCTTGTAAAAATGTTTGTACTGACAATTTGAAGAACATTGAAAGTGACCCAAACTTATTGTAAATGAAAATAACATATGATGAATCGTGGATTATTACTTATGGTCCTGAAACAAAGCACCAATCCATGCACTTCAAGAGCCCATTTTCACCGAGAGCCAAAAGGATCGAATGAACATATCGAAATTCAAAGCAATAATTAGTGTTTTTTTTGATATTCATGGGATTATGTACTTCACTGGGCTTATGAAGATTTAACTGTTAATCAACATTACTAACTACCTTCACATTCTTGCTGAGCTCCATGAAATAATAATAAAAAATACTGCCCGAATTGTGGAAGATCAAGTGATTCCGCATTGTCTATTGAAAGGTTTCCAGCGAAGTACAGCATTCCAGAATTAGAATATCCGCCATATTCACTTGATAATGCGCCATGCGGCTTCTATTTATTTCCTAAGGACATAAATTCATTAAAAGAAACAAAATGTGAGTCCATTGAAGCTGTGAAAGGAAAAGTGACACGCGCCCTGGAGGAGCTGTCAGAAGAATTCCAGCAGTACTTGGAACAATGGAAGTTTGGCATTGAGTGTTGTAGGGAGAAAGGAGGAGAATGTATTGAAGGTGAAAAAAGTAAATATGTTTGAAATTCCACTTTGTAAAATGTTTTACAGGGCCAATCTCGTTATTTAATAGAGCCACCTAGTTCACTGAAAATCGAAGACTACGGAGATTATTTGAAAAGTGCGCCATTCGTGCCAAATAATCGATGTGAGTCACTGAGAATGTTTTAAGTGCCTTTGAACATCAAACAAAGAAGCGATTCAAATCATCATGCTTAAAGATTAGGCCGAAAATAGTCTGTTCTAAATATGTTCCACATACCTTAACCAATGAACTAAAGTCATTGAGAAATACAGATTCCAGAGATATCCTTTCAGTTACTGAAAATGAACCAAATTTCTTTCAATCATTTGTTACAGGCGATGAAACACTGTATTTGCAATACCATCTTAAAACAAAGAGAAAAAGGGCAGACAAGAAGTAAAAAAAACTCACTACATGAAAAAAAACTACAACAGTTCCATCCAAAACTCAATCAAATAGCATAACACACTTGGATAGAAAGGGTATTATCCACAAAGAATTTGTTCTAACTGGGGAAACAAATACTAAGGAATATTATTTAAATATTTTAAGCGTTTGATAGCCAGAATTTATCGCAGTCGTTCAGAATTTAAGACGTTCAGAATGAAATAACACCTGTGTTTTGAATCTTTAAGTATATTCACCTGATTTAGGGCTCCATGACTTTTCTTTATTCCCAAAACTTAAAATAAAGTCATTAAGATATTATTTTGATGACATTTCTATCATACAACGAGCATCTACACATTCTTTGAAGGCATTGCCTTAAAGTGAATGGGAACGAATCCTTATTAAAGAGTTAGAACAATTTCAATGAAATTGGAGGCATTTATATATATAATGAATAAGACACAGAAACAAAAATAATACTTACTTTTCCCTATTTCTTTTTATAAATGTAGTCTTAAAAATTCTATGTCGATTCTATAATGATTTCCTATTTTAATTTACCTGAGAGAACCTTTCTTTAATTCATTTTTGTCCTGGAACATCTCAAGTAGCACGCTATCTCCTATTCCTTTATTAATCCATTGGCTTACAAATAATTGTTATCATAGTTGATGTTATGTTTATTATTTAATACAATGTAAAATAAGTTTTAAGAAAAATAGACGAATTAGAAGAAATAGAATTAAAAGAAAAGTAATCTAATTTCTTCCTCAAAGACACAATGTTTGTTATTTTTACTACTGTGTAGGTAGAGAAATAGCCAAAAATAATTAATTATTATTTGAGATTTATTCCAATGAGCAAACAGTATTATACACCATTCAATTGATCTATTTCTTAAATTTCCACAAAAAAAAATGGTTTTCAACACATTGTCCTCTATTGATAGAAAAAAAGGAAACACTAAGTAGACGCTAAATCTACTCATTCCCTCTTACAGCTGGGAATATAATAATTGACTTGAAATGTTCGGCCAGCTGCTTGCCGGCTGTGTAAGTCAATAGGTTAAATACCAGTATAACGGAAATAATCGACTAACTGCAGCAATATTTCATCCAAAGTTGCTAAATCAGTGAATTCTTGACATATCTCATTAGGCCATCAGACCTGATAAATGGGCATAAGAATTAAAATTACGCTATTCGTTGAACAATTCTAAAAATTATGATATGTGTGAAATGGGAAGAGTTTTGGTTTGAAAGATACATTTCGTTTCATCTGGCGCTATATTCTGTGCTACCACTTCACGTGTGTTATGTCTAATGCTCTTGCGATGCCTCGTTTCCGTACGTGTCACCAATTAAATATTCATCATCATCCATAGTGAAAATAGTTCGTTAAAATTCTTGAACTAATTGGACTAAATCCAAAATTAAGCGTCTCTAAAGTTGAATGTTGCTTATATACATACTAGACATACGAAATGAAATTTGAATTTATTTTCATAGGAAATTCCTTATTCCTCGGATTTTAAATACATTTACTTACAGATATTATAAATAAACTTTTTTTTTTGCGTATTTTAGTTTCAAGTGAGAAACTGAGTTTTAATTGCAATATTTCATCAAATAACACTCAATGAATTATTATTATATTGCTTAGTAAATACAATGTAATTTAGAGGTACACTTCAAAATACCATTATAGAAATTCTCTTACAAATATTTGCCTTTTAATAATGCTAAATATTTATTAAACTCATAAATCCATGAATGTGAGATTTTAAAGAGTTGTCCCTATAGAAAAGTCAAAGAAAATCTAAATAACGGTTGATAAAACTTAACAAATAACTGTCGAGATGCGACTTTTTTTTGTAATAAATCAACAGAAATACTTTGTCTAAGTAAATAGATCAGCATCACCCCCCTATTACGCAAGCTCTGTTTAAAATTTATATAAATGAAACATATAATATTTCGCCCTTATGAACATTTATTCGAATCATATCTAATGCACCTCACCATGGTAAGAAACCATATTTGACACATTTTGAAGAGGGCAGTGTACTTAAAAAACTTTATGATTTGTAAGGAATGCTCCCTAACCAGAATTTTAACATATACATATATATGCATTAAATATATTTAAAATTTATGGCTTTAAGGATATTTTATTTCTTGGAGAAATATTTAATGTGTTAAGATTCTTTTGAATTGAATTTAGTGTAATTAACTATCTAAAAGTGCAATGTTACATGCCTAATTATGTTTAAAATTTATGTTAGTATGTCAAGTTTGAATCAGAATAAACTTTTTATATTAAATATAAGTTTTCGGAAAGTAAACATCATGTTTAATTTTGGCTAGTTTTGTAACGGTTACCAGAAGAATATGTAACGTGTCAGAAAATAGAAAGTTTATAAATATGCATGTTATCTCCTATAAATATTGCCAACATCGTAATTCATAATTATACACGAAATTTTTAATGAGCTTAATCAATTATTCCCTTAAGCTGTAGTAATACATCACTTACAAGTTTGTCTTAATTAATTTTATTACACCTATAATTTAATGATGCAAAGTTTATATCGAGACTACAATTTGTTCGGTAGAATGCCCACAAGCTGCATTTCCAATAATTTTATTTGAAAACGTTCTCACTTTACGCGTAAATATCGATTTTGTTGATCAGCAAACTTGAAGTCTTTGCACTGAAGCGTCAGGCTCAATCAAAACTATGCCTAATCAGAGGCGGATCCTATGTCTAGTTCTATTTGGAAGCTTTACCAGTAAATCAAGAGAAAGGTATTTAACCGTCGAGCGCATTTATTATCGCGAATGTAGCTCCGCTTCAAAAGCTATTCAGTAGGGTCACATTTGAACAAAGCTGACTCTGGAAAGGAATGAGCGCTCACTGTATGCTCCACTTGCCACAGTCTTTTGTCAAAGGATACTCGTGAAATGCCCAGTGGATCGCATAATTTAAGCAGAATAATTTCAGGCAAACAATTACTATAAATTTCCCATTCAAAGTTCTTGTTTCGGTATTGACTTATGTGTGAAAATATATAACGAATTCACTAGATATATGAATAATAGGTTAAAAATCTTTACATCATAGGTAAAATACCACACTTTTTCTCATTTAATCGCTATGATTACGTCATTTTTTTACACTCTCTAGGTCCATTATTTTTGCGATTTTTTTGTATACTGCTCAATCACTATCGCATCTTCATATAAGGAATATTAGAGTTCTAAAGGGTACTATGTTCTTCTATGCTTAAAATAATTGTAGGGTAATTGTTTTCGACCAGGGATAAAAAAATATATTAAATAATACATTATTCTTATAATTAATTTACTTGTTATTATTAATCAATAATTTATCAAGTTTATCATAATTCCAAGATAGTTGATTGATAAATAAATATAATAGTGTTTATATATAAAACTAATAGTATTTATTAGAAAAGATATGTGCAGAAGAATAATTAACTGACAATATGTGTGTATGTAGAATTATGAAATAAGAAAACAGTTCCTTTTGTGTCTGAATTGTAGTAATATTTAATACGCCATTTTTTGTAATTAAGTGATAGTTCGATCTTCATGAATCTGACCAGTTATTTATTTATTTATTTATTTTTTGTTTTTTTCCAAGTGCAAATTTTTAAATGATTTTCTTTCATACAGGAATAAAACTTCCGATAAGAGCTTCCTACTTTTTAATTTTTTGCATTTGCATTAAACGGATTGAAACTATTATACTTTAGACTCTTTTTCGGCTTATTAATAGTTAGATGCAAGAAATGATATCGAACCATGCTTTTGGTTCAAGTTTTTTAAGGGTTACGTGGTACTCTGAGAGCAATATTTCTCAATAAATATTTATAAGAAAAAGTTTATATGCATCATATTAAGCACACGTAAAATATATATTTCAGGGAAAAAAAGTCTTTTTGAAACAGTCATTGTCGTTGTCATATGTCCTTTTCATATATATATATATATATATATATGTGTGTGTGTGTGTGTGTGTGTGTGTGTTAACCGTTTTTAAAACATTTCTACATAGTATACATTTATATACGAATATTTTATTCAATGGATTCTAAATAATTTTAGCAACTAAAATTCTAGTTTGTATTTCATTGGATATGATTTCTAATCATGATTGCATTCATTATGAGATTTTTAATAAATATTCTATATTCTGAAACTTTTTATACTCAACTATGTATTATGAATTTCAAATTTTATCTGGTAACAGAGCATAATATCAGACATCTTCATTTAAAAGGTTTTTTGAACCTATTGCACTGTAATTCATGAACATTTGTCACAAGAACTTAAATTTTGGATTTCGCATCTTTGTGATTTGAATTGATTATTCTTGAAAAACATGGATCTGGGTATGTTGTTGTTTTTAAAGCTTTAAATCTTTGATAAAAAGATTTAATGATACTGATTAATTGTTTTGAAAAAATTTAGTTTTTAATTGAAGGGCTTTTTTGGATATTTTTAATGGGAAATTTTAATGGGTGGTTTTTAGTTGAAAAGTTCTTAATTGGAAAGTTTTTAGGTGAAGATTATTTGATTGGAAAATTTTAGTTTTTGAAAAAAAAATTAGCAATTGAGATGTTTTGCGTTTCATTTTTTTCTTTTTTCTTGTTTATTTTCTTTAAACTACAAATTGAATTTTGGAGTAATCCTACTTTTGCCCAACAAGATGCACTGGGGGAGGGTTAGTACCATAGAACATGTTTAACCCCACAATTCAGTCCCCAGTATGAATGTGCATGTTTTGTTGAGTATTCAAATTATTCATTTAGTTTTAAATTTGATTCATTTTTATTCGACCATTTTAAATGGTTCTATAAATGTTTTCTTTTGTTGATTTTGGATTTTATTTGTTCTCTTATTTTTATGTGTTAATCATAATTGCATTGCTTTATCTTATACAAACACACACACACACACACACACACACATATATACATACAGTTTCCTATCAAACACTGCTTAAAATAAAAAGAACAACTATGCCTAATTTTGTGATTTTTTTTAAAGAATTATTTAACTAAATCCTAATTCCATGTATAGAATTCTAAAATGTATTGTGCAGGACTGTCGTAAAAAATTTTAACATACGATATTGATTTCAAAATAAGCTTTAGTATTTTAAACACATGACTGTTAAAAAAATAAATGTCTGAGAAAAAAGTTTAAGTTCTACACGGCAATGAAGTGATGTGGCTCATTATTACAGAAAAATTAAATAACTCACTAAATAATGTATGCCGAGCTGCTAAGTGTTGCACATATATTTAAGAAAAGCGTAAAAGGAAAATAAGGACAGAAATCCATTTCAATATTTTACACATTTTTTGAGTACTGCGTCCCCTTAAAAATAACGTGAGTTACCAAATGGACACTTAACATGTGATTTTATGCTAATATGCCCTAATTTTGAAAATAATACATGATGTTTACTCAGTTATTTTTGAAAATAAGTAACTCAAAATTGATTATTCATACTTTCATTAAACAACATCAACTTAAATTTATTCAGTAACAAACAGGAAAAATAAGAAAATACTGTTCAGAATGGATACTTTTATTAGCATAGAGTCAATGTTTAAATGAAAATAAGCCAATATTGCATAAAATGTTTCATTATCTATATTAATGATTTAGTAGATTTTTAATTTAAAACTTTAATTTTTTAATCCCACCGACTTGACATTCATGAAACCTTCCTTAAAAATAAGTTCCACTGTTCTACCTTTAATTTCCCCACATTTATATCTAAAATACATGTATAATGGGATAATACATATTTTAATGCATAATTATGTACAAGAAAACAATAAAAAGTTTCAATCTAAATTATCCTAATATTTGAATATTTTCCAGTCCCTTTTTCTAATCTTAGGGGAAGAAACCTTCATTTCATTATTAGTCATATATTTACTAGAAATAAACACTGTTTGTGCAAACTATTGTTTTCTGATGTAAAATAGCCTTATATTTTTCTAAGCATCTATACTTAATGATGATAATATGGACATTGTTTCAAAGAAACAAAATGTAATCGGTAATGACGGTGTTATTGATCCAAAAGTCTTGTTTTTGAAATAAAGAAAACTACTTTATGATGAATGGCTTACTAATGATTTTCTAAGTACTTGATGCGAAAAATATCTTAAGAAATACAACATTTAATGCATTTGAAAAAAAAATATAGATGTATTCAACTGCTTGTAACAAAATTATGAAATTAATATATATTAACACCTTAAAAAATTAGTTGAAATTTTAACTCCTGCAAGAAAGAAACAGAGAGATCGAAAATGTTAGAGTTGTGTAATTTTCAAAAGTATATTATATTATTTTTGTAAGAGCATTTAATTCATGAATTGATTACGTAAAACACTTAAAAAGAAATTTTTGTTGAAGGAATTGCTTTATTTTTATGCTTCTATTAAATGATTTATTTTGAATAGGGGATTATGTGGATAATGTAGAAGTTTCATTTCTCAAAACCATTTTAGATTTTAAGGCTGTTATTACAATTTTATTAAAATTCAAACATGTGCAGTTATCCGCATTCATTACCTGGAATAAATTTGTTATATGTTTAGTGATAGCAATAGGAAATATGATTCATGAAAAACGTATGTAGAGCAATGCACAAAAGTTTACATTACTATTAAAGACTATATCTATTCAAAAAATTCAAATTCATTGAATTTAATGTTTCTATCCAATTTAACAGTAATTCTATGTAATTGTTAGGTATTAAATTAAGAAAATACGAAATATGAGCTTAGATTAGATTTAAGTATCAGTTAAATTTAGTTTACAAACAGCTTTATGTTTAGTTGATATTGAGCTTTACATTTTGAACTGCATCGCTAGATTGTATGTCTGGACGGTCAAACAGAAGTGTAATTTTGCGGAAGAGGGGGATTATGATGAATCTAATTAATCACTTTCTTTCTTTTAAAAATAATTTTAATATCAATCCAAATTAATGCCAATAAATCTTCTTGCATAGAAATCACTATTATTTTAACATTTGAGAAGAGAACACTCTAACGTTCTACCCATAAATTAAGTTTTCCACATGTGAGACATCTCCGTTTGATAGCCCTTTTCCGCTTTTGCTTCTGCTGCCTTTGTAAAAAGGCGTGTGCTGCTTTCATGCTTTCAGAATGCCTAATGCTATTAAGTACTTCACGAAATAAGGAGCTTTAAGCAAAACTTGTTTTCTTATCTCCACAATTATCAATGATTCTAGCGTACATGTATAAAACTCTATACCAGTTTTCCTTTCACGTACAATTAGTCGTTTGGGTAGCCGATCGGAAAGTTCCTGTGGACCTCAAGGCCATAACAATATTACCCATGAGATATGAATCTTCTTTCCCTGTTCCAAAGTACAGCTTGTTAGTTCAGTGAATCTATTGAACTCTTAAGATCTACATGCAGAAAAATTTCTAGATGACAAATATCGATTTTGAAGAATACCGCTATCTCTTGGGAACATATCCCATTTGCAAGAAGTGCCTTTAATCTTCAAAAATTCTTAACATTCAATTGCATCAACTTCTACATCTCTTAATAATGACTTTCCTCTCTCTTTTTTTCTCTCTCTCTCTGTGATCCTCAAAAACCTCCTACAACAAGTAATATTTTTTTAATTCGTCTAGTGTACGAGAAACTTAAGAAAAGCAGAAAAATGTAAACCTATCAAATCAAGGTTGTGAACCAAGGATTAACCCTGAACAGAAAGCAAATAAAATTAGTGATTATCCTAGTTCCTGTAAGAAATTTCCTCTCATTAATATAATATTATATATGGAAACTGAAATATGATAGCTTTATCTGAATGAAATCGAGAAATTAGTTTTATATATTCATATAATAATAATTAACGAAGAAGGTATTATTTTTTGCTCTGGGAAGTTTTTTCATTAATTATGAATAATTTAAATATTTTGGATGTCGGTTGAAATAAGTTTTAGTATAAAATATATTTGAATTACCAAAATAGTCACTATCACTAGAAAAAAAAATAGCGAAGCATGAAATGCACATTTTAACGCTGGAATCAAAATAGATAGAACCATAGAGCAGAAATCAATAGAGCAGAAAAAAAAATTGAACAACAAATAGATTCAGTGTTTTTTAAATTAAATTTATCTTCTACTTGGTAATTACATCGATAGGAAATAACATTCAATGAACCTCAGAATTTATCATTAAATAGGTATAAGGTTTAATTCAATTTGTTGCTGAGTATTTCAAAGATGTTGTGGAGATACGTTGTCAAGTCCCTGTAGACCCATCCTCTAAGGAACTCCTGTAGAACGCAAGTTAAGTAACTCCATTGTGTTTTGGAGCTGTGGGAGCAATAATTATAAGCTTCACAAGACTCCTTACGAGTTCTTCTCAACCGTGAAATTGTCTCGAATGCTGCAGATGTACTTGACTTCTTGGAGAGAATCGAACCTCTTGAGAAACAAGTTCTTAACAAAGAGTCTTTTGGAATTCTGCTAGTGTTTTCAGTCACGTATCGTCCAACAAATTAATCGTGTTTCTTTTTTTTTTATTTTTAGTTTTAGAGTTGAAGATATATAAGTATTGGCTTGCAAAATAAATTAAACAAGACTGAGAAATAAAAGAAAAATGCAATCGTACCCTGTAATTTATCAAGTTTTTCTCACTTTATATTCCTTAGCTGGAAGCGTGTAATTTTTATCAGGAAGGAAAAGGGAAGGGAATACGTCGTATATATTAAAATAATCTGTATTTTACTTGAATACATGTGATTTTCATGATACATAAATAATTTTTATTTCAATCAAATAAGAAACTTAAGTATCATATTTGACACTTAAAGGGACTCCCTCCCCTCCCCTACCATAGAGGACCAGTTACGTATTTTTTTTTGAAATTATGAGCTTATTTTACATTAAAAATAAAACGGTTAGGTTAAATTATAGTCTTCTCAACAAGGCTGTTACAAACTAATTTATCTCATTTAAAAATATCACGTACGTATTTATGTAAAAATATTTTATAGCGTATATGTAGGAAGCCTCGGAAAACACTCATTTACAACTTAAAATAATTATAAAAATTATTTTTTCTGATTTTTAGTTATCGTGCTAAATTTTAAAATTTCTTTTATTAGATCTTCTTGAAAAGGTTCCATTTATGATAATTTTAAAAGAGACTCGCTTGTTTGAAAAGTGATATAACATGATTCTAAGTTAATAGATTTTCATTACTTCAAAGATTTTCTTTGCGTAGAGTCATTGCGTTTGCGTAGTATCATTTATTAGTAAACCAGAATACCAAAATATGACATGTTTTCAAATTTCAAAAATGTTATTTGATATTAGTTGAACTATTTAATATTAAAAGCCTATTAATGCTAGTAATGACTTTGAATGTAAGCTAATCACTATACAAATAATATTTCTGCAAAAGTTTAAAATACAGCCGAAAAAAGAAATAGTTATTTTTAAAAGTTATATTTTTATACACTTGTGATATGATAATCCTATTTAATTGTATAAAAATTGAAAACAATCTACAATATTATTAAATTCAATGATATATTTAAAGGAAGTCTAATTATAAGAAGATGTAAATTTCAAGCCAACTTAATAATTGTGGTGAGTTGAATCGATTAGTAGTGTCTTGAATGATGTAATATCTCTAATTGTTCACAAATTAAGGTACAACTGGAGACTGTGAACTTCTTAAGCATATAAAATTGAAAGCAAAAACCCTTAGTTCAATATTTATAATTTATAAACGTACAGATATTTTCTCCACATTTACGTCAGGCTGATAGGAAATATAGCTTCTTTATTTCTTTGTTCTTCAAATTAGCGTAAAAAACACAAATCTTAGTTTTATGGGAGCTATTATTTCCAAACTCTATTTCTTATAAGTGAAAACACACCAGTGAATCAATATATATTTTTATTTTGTTTGAATTATCATAAAAACTCCGAATCACTGATTTAATTTCTTTGTGTAACAAAGTAAAATTATGAATTATGGATGTGAAAATATTGCATTAGAACAAATTTACTTATTTTTTCCCTCGTGATTAACTCAATGCTTTAACAAGAATTTCTTAAGCATAATGAGTTGTAAATAAAGAAAATAAATCAATAGGGATTGTTAAAGTACATAGCAGTCTGGATATCGTGTCTTTATAAATTATGGTAATCCATGTGTTTGAACAAATATTTATCTTCAAATGTTTCAACTGAATAGTGAAATTAGATTGATTTTTGATGAATCTCAATCAATTATACAAAAGTTTGATTCGGCAAATGAAGCTTTTAATTATTTTTTAGAATTTATTGAATGTATTTTTCTACTATATAAGAAATTAAGAAACATAATGCATGCATTTTTATGTATTTATTATTCATTTTTGTGCATATATTGATATTTCGTTATATAAATATTAATGTTACTATACTCTCCACAGTTTCTATATGGAGAAAATTTGTCATTGTTAAAATAGAATCATATTACGAACAGAAAGCATTTATAAAATTCCTTTTTAAAAAATAACATTACCCAAAAGTATTTTCATATTTGAAGAATGTGTCGTGAACTTTGGTAAATAATGCACATGGAATGAAAAAAGTATACCAAATGTTCTGCAGCACATGGAAATTTTCATGTATATGTTTAGATGCATAAATTTGAAATATAACTGAATGGTTCCTGTAATTATTGCACACTTAATTTTAATAAGCAAATTAAATAAAGAATTTCAGAATGTTCAATAACTAATGATTTTCAATGATGATTTAAAGAAAAGACTTGTCCAAATTACAATATTTCTTAAAGGTAAATAATTAATGGAAGCTCTCTCTCCTTTTAGGTACCTTAAAACAAATTTTTACAGATCACATTTTTTATTTAGGTGTCATATGAAAGAAATTTTATAGTAATATTAATTTCTGAAATATTTGCCAATAATTTTTAGCTCTTATTTTTTTAAGTTGTGAAACTTTTGTATTTATCAGTATAACGTCAATTTTAATTATTTATGAAAACCCATAAGAGAAAAAAAAGCATGTTGCTCTATTACTATAAGAGCTCATGACAAGAATGGAATAGTAACCTTCATAGGAACATTTATTCGTAATTCCTATTTTGTAAAACTGATGTGTACAAAAAATATAATTTTTTGAAGATGGAAAAATTGAAGTTTAATTTTTAAAGTAAATATAAGTTTTTTCAATATTTTACCTTTAAAATGATCTCAAGGTTTAAAAATGTTAATGTAAAATGATACATAATCTATAAAAGCTTGAGGCGCTTAACTAAGATGTCTAGGTAATTGCCATAGCTACTTACTTATACATGAGATCAAAATAACAGTATTAAAGACTCAAGCATTTATAAATTATATATTATTTTACATTAGAAATATTATTATATCTTTTATTATATCTTTAAATAAAAGCTTGATTTGCAAATTCTTTTTACGTATATTTATTTAATTCTTTTTTAATTTAGAAATTTAAGACTAAAAATGCAATTATACGTGAACTATACGTGTGGACTATATTTTACTCAATTGGATAGTTTTAAGTCGAGGCTCGACATTGTTTTATCATACCGTAATAGTGTACTGTCATCGAGTTATACATGTATGTAAAATTTCAGCTTAATCGTATGAAGCGAAGTGAGTTAAAATTGGAGTACACATTTTGAATGATATAGGCATACATTTTAATTACATACATACGTATAACATATATACATAACAAGTTAAATAAATGCTTGGACTGAAAATTTATAAAATCCATAAACTGTTTATTAAATAATTATTAAAAGGATCCAAAAATCAATTAAAATTATTTTTACAAATAAGATTACTTGATATTTTGATTAAGCATGCTTGTTTTACATACACAAAAGGATTTTATATAAACATGCGCAATCCGTACAAACAAATAATTTAAAATTCAAAGAGAAAAAAAAACAGGGAGAAAATTTATTCTTGGCATTGGTTAAATAAGAATATGCAAATTTTATTTGAGATAAAAAAAAAAGTACGTTACAGTATTAAATTTACTCCTTTGGGTCTTTCTTTGACATAACATATCAGATGGAATTAGTTCTTCAATAGCGACTCGTCTTTTGTAATCAAGCATGTAGAAATTCTTTTGATATTCATTAAATAAAAGAATGTTGTTGGATGAAAAAACATCATATTAACCTTTTTCTTTGCACTTTTGGCAATCATCAAAGAAGTTTCTAGTTTTCGCTGAATCTCATTCTACATTCAAGCTTCGAGGTGAAACAGGAAAAAGAAAATGACTAAGTAATTTTTATTCTTAAATCAGCATTTCGATGACTAAGGTTTTGAATTAATTCAACCATGAATGAAATAATTTACATAACAATATTTGGTTAATTTAGAATTTCTTTGTAGCTTCTTGATTTCTGGTTTTGTATATTTTAAAAGAGTTTGATAATGTTGAGATGTAAATTTTGTTTCATAACACCTGTAATTGACTGCAAATCATGTCATAAAAATTAAGCATATTGAGTTCCTAAATTAAAAATATTTAAAGGTTTATTATTAGCACAAAAATGTACATTTATTGTGCTTGAAAAGTACAATAAAGATGAGTAATGAGCTTATAAAGTATTAAAGTAGATTAAGAAATCCATAAATTAAAACATTCTCAAAGCATATGAATTCCATAAAGACTCATGGACTGTAAGGAGTTGAATAAATGTAGAAAACTTGGCATTGTTATTTAAATATAATATTAATTTAAATTTTGATATGAATGGTTTTTTTTGCAAAAATGTACATTTATGGACTAGTGCCAAAAAAACATATTTATTCGTTGTAAATTATGCCCATTCATTGAACTTACTTGCATTTCTATAATGAAGGTCAAGTAATTAAAACAAAAATGGTAAATTTTAATATCAGTTTAAAGATATAAAATGTAATACGTTGACAGTTAATTGATGTTTTAGCTTTTAGTGATAGAATATAGACCATACGCACACAAATCTTTTGACTAACTCATACGAAAAAACAGTAGTGGATGGGATATATTTATAAACTGAATTTAAGTTCCTAAAAAGGTGAGTCTAATAAATTCATGCTTTTCATCTTTTTTTCTCTTAAAGATATATTAATCAAAATTCTACAAAAATTGTTTGTAGTATTATCAGTGATGTGCTTATAAAATTTCGAAATTAATTATCCTTTTTGATTGTGAATGTCTTAAAAAGTATTATACATACAGACGGGAGATAAAATAGATTGTGAGGTAGAATAAATTTCATTAATAATTTACAACTCATCTTTTACGGCCAACTAGTACAAAATTCATTCAAACAAGTCAAACAATAGGTTAATAGGTTAACAAGTCAAACAATAGGTTGCTCTAATAGGTTAACAAGCAATTGTTTTTTAAATTCTCCAGAATACGAGGGGGGGATGCAGTCACAATTTGAGATAGATTTTTTCTTTAGCATTTCAGGAAAAGTGAAGAATGTCCTTTTTTTTCTGAACTCTTTTAAATAGATACACATCAGTAATATGTGGTAATAACTTAGTTTTCTTTGTTAAGAGCAGTACGTTTGGAATAATACTAATCATATGATGATTTCGCTATCAAATCAACAAAAGCAGTTGCAAGCATATTTTGTAAATAAGCATATAAAGTAAATATATGAAATAAAATATTACGAGTATATATAATACCTTTCTAACAAATGAATATGAGGAGCTTTGCTTTATCAATGCTGAACGGAAACAACAGTGGGTTTCCAGGGAACGAAACTCGTAATTTAGAATCACGTCCAGATATTGAAAATTCTGTGAGCTGGTAACTTATTCATCTAATCTCTTTACCACAGTATGCGACGATTTTAATGCACAATTCGATTAATCATGCATCAGTCTCCTTTATTCAGAGAAATCAGGATTTTAACCCATTCCTCGACTTATGCATTGTTAGCCTAGTTTTAATATTGTTCTGCAGTACTTGTGAAATTAGCTTTCTGAATATAACTAACATTACCTTCATTTTGTGTATTATTAAAACACGTGCTATTGTTAAAAGTATCTTCTTTATAGATTTTTCATGAATCCTTTTTAATTACAAGAAACTAAAGCTTTATTTCTATAAGAATTTTTTTATTATATTTTTTTTATGTTCGTATGAAGTGCATTTGATATCAATTGAGAAAAACATAAAATGATCACCAGCTTCAAAATACAAATACTGAAACATAGAACTACGTAGCAATCATATTAGTGTTTTATTGTTACATAATATTATCAGGGATGACGCAAACTCAAAAAAAAAGCTTTTGTTATATGAATAAATTGTACAATTTACTTGAAAAATAAAAATATATGACTAACCTTCGAAAATCGATACTAAAACTTAGGAACATGTAACAGTAATTTTAATGCTTAATTGTTTTAAATTATTGTCAATAAAAGACGAAGATTTGTTACATTTTTGTTAAACTGTATAATTTGCTCAATACATCTTCCTCGTCATAAGATAAAAACTTATCTCTAAGGAAGCACTGGTTGTGCTATCACCAACTATAAATTCATTACTCAGTTTAGAAGATGGTTATCATCCCAGATATCGACATCTGTCATGTTCGGAGAACAAAGTATATATAAATCGTTTTCAGGGATATTGGATGATGGTGTAACAAAGGCATTGTTGTCATTACCCTTTCACCGGGTGCTTGTTGAATATGGTGATTTCGCACAGGTCGGGGAATATAGATCATCCAAATTATGTGGATTACTAGAGACATGCTATAGATAGCCATTCATATTCTCTCAGGGACTATTGCATACATTATGACTAAAAGCTCCGTCTAGATTTACACCATAGTTAACGCGAGAATGTGTATGTTATAATATAGATAGTATAAAATACCAATACATAAATGGAACTGTAACATGAGAATGGTCCATATCACAAATTTCTAAGAAGTACAATAGCAATAAAACATTAAATGTGTTGAAAAAAAGGGATTTTTAAGACTATGTTTTATAACAAGCATTGAATTAAATATACAAACTAATGCATTGTTATTAATCTAAAACATTTACTTTTAGTAGTAGAAATTACGAATTGTAGAAATATAAACGTAAAAATTCAATAAATTTTCGTCAGTTACTTCTAATTTCCATAGATAAACCACATCCGGTAAGCTGAAAAAATCATTTAGTACATACTTTCTATAAAGGATAATATACAAGCGTTTTAGATACATTACTTTTAACTCTTTAACGAAATGTGTATAATAGAAAATTGTAACGAAATAACAAACATTTTTAATTTGATTATTTATTCATGATGAATAACATTAATTTCTTGGGAAATTTTAAAAATTGTTTTTTACTTAATTATACAATAGCATATAAAATTTAATGAAAATGATGTGTGAGCCCTTTTTTTAATTTTTAAGTAAAAAAATGACAGTTAAAATCTATTTATAGAACAAAATAGCAACAGATGATCCTTTTGAATAGAAATGTATGTATTAAACACAAACATTTCAAAAATACATTTTATTGGAACAATACACAAAACAGCGATATTCTGTGTTAAAATCAGGGTTATACGAACGTTAAAAATATTCATTAAAGAGAAACTTGGTAAATATTTTATAGAAATTAGAAATTTTTCAGTAATGTGCTTAAACGAAAATGTTGTTAATACGGAAGTTAATTAAAATAATTCACACATATTTGTAAATAATACTTAAAAATTTAGCTTAAATTGACTTATTGATTATATTCCTTTGTTTTTACGTATATTCTCTTTCAAATGAATATAAAAGATCTCTGTAATTTAATATGATTCTGAAAAATGAAAACGGGACACAACAAATAATTATATTTGATTTAAAGATCTAATGAAATATATGTAGATTAAAATAGGAATGCTTGATTATTTAAATAAAAATCAGGGATGTGGTAGCATGGATTTTATAATATCGAATTCGTCACAGTAGGTTTCGGGTTTCATTCTTCCTATGACAGTCAGGTAACAGATGCAATGAAGTTTTCATTTGGGCGTAGCCTGACTGTGGAGAGTTGGAAGCCAGATCAAATATCCCTTTCATCTTCTGACCATACTTTGTATTCACGAGACCTTTTGGCTTCGTTGAGAGGAACTTTAAACTCTCGTGGAAACAGGCATCCGGGAACATTCAACAAACAGAGTAATTCTGTTTCAATACTAGCTATTACAGCTACAAGTACTGTTCTGTACTTTATAACGCATAAAAGCTTATAGCCTTAAAAATTTGAAGCTATATATGCTTAGAATAGCTTACAGATTTATAAGAAATAACCTCAGAAAAATTAGTCCCATAAACCTTTAATAAAAATTTATTCATTTGTTACTTATGTCCTCGAAGCTCAAAAACTGAAATTTGTTTAATATAAAGTAGTGAAACAATTTTTATATTCACCTATTTCTAAATAATACTATTCATATGACACATAAAACCCATACTTCTTATTTCAAAGTATTTTAAGAGAAAAACCTTTTTCACCTTTTGTAAAGCAAACAGACCACAACAAAAAGCCGCATTTCACAAAATGCGCCTATAAATCCTCTCTTTAGAGTTTAGATAAAAGGGCTTTAGAGTTCTCACCTTTCAAAAAATATAACACCTTCCTCTTCACCTCTGGTTAGAAGAGAAACGATTTCAAAATAATTGAGCTTGTAGTAAAAATAGAGCAAATCCCTATTGCTTTTGCAGAAGTAGAAATCGGATAACTGAAAGGAAAATCTATAACAGAGTAAGGAAAGCGAAGCTTTACCACTTAGGTACAATCCTATTGGTGGGAAATACTTTCAGTTTCCCTGGAAATGCTTTAGTCTGGCTTCAGCAGAGCTACAATTTCCTTTCCCTAATCTTTTGGGCTTTTTTCTGAAAAGAATCGAAGCAAAGAATGCTGTAATGTTACCTTTCAATTACTATCATTTAAAAAGAATCTTCGTTAAAAGGGATTTATTTTTTCGGCTAAGGAGTAATGATTTCTTCTATCTAATGCTGAACATTCTTTTATTCGGAATAAAACAGTCTTAGAAAGGGATGGATTATTTTGTTGTTTTCCAGGATTTTAATTTTCAAAAAAGAATGGTGATTATCTGCCTTGTTTCTAAAATGAGTTTTGAATGGATCTTCCAAATTTTTTCAATACTCGTACGAAAAGAATAATTGTTATTTTAACTTTGATTTATATTGGTGTGCATACTTTATATGTATATAGTAGCTGAACAAGTTTTGTATAGTTTGAGCTACCTTCATTCCCCTAGTGGTTTAAATTGACCCATTTCTGTAACTTATTTCATGATAACGCCCATGAAGTTGATGGCATCTTAATTTTTAGGTATTCACCAAATAAATAAATTCCTTGAACTTATAAATTGTCAGATTAGTAGCTTTGCTCTATTCTGGATAAAAAAATATTTCTTATCTATCTGATTCTAATCGACCCACATTTATAGGACACGATTATATAGAAATAATGATTGTTTTTTACTAACGTCGATCTCTCTCTCTCTCTGAGAAACAACACGAGGGCTATTGGTGACTGACCTCGTAATTTTGAATCTCGAACAACTGACGGGGATAATACTTGAATTGGAACCTCCCTCTCCAAACTTCCACACCACGCCAATGGGAGTACTTGAGATCTCAACAGATTTAAAGTGCAACAGCCCCGTGTACCGGTGGTTCTTTTATGGTATCAGGGTTCGAACCCCACCTCGACGCAAACAACGCCGACTGCAATTTCGCGACCATGATCATTAGGCTACCGTGGCCACAGCATATGTAAAATAAATCCAATAGTTTGGGATAGTATACATTTCAGACAATGTTCCTTTCAGCTAGATACTATGAGTTGAAAGTTTTAGTTGAGGAAGAAAAGAAGCCAGTTATTATTTTATATTGCTTATTGAAAGTAAATGTAGGGTAAATACTAATGATAAATTAACTGTTGGGTATGCGAGTATAGCCAGAAAGTGATACTCGTTTTCTGGCAATGACACAAGAGCTGGATTCAGCTATTGGGCCAGAAACCTATATTCATTCACTCGTTGCATCCAGTTTACATTCGATTATGGTTGAAAAAGAAGCCCATCTTCGTGCCATATCTATTCTCGAGAATTTAAGCATGGACTGAAGCGAAGTGCATCCTCTTCTTCGTATATATATTCCTCTTGCAAATCTGTAAATTATATATAGGTTTTTATCTTCCTGTTTATGAAATTTGTAATTAATTTATATTGATTCTGTTTATGCTGAATTTAAAATTAATTAAATCTTAGTTCTTTTTGTTAATAATATATCCATCTGAGATTCAATCCCTTACTCTTTATTAATACTTGCGAATACTTCCTGCGCGACAATTTACAAAACAGATGGTTACTTAGGAGATATCCTATGTGTTAATTCTATAATATCATTGATCTGGCTGCAGTAAATGCGTTTGTTGTTTTTATGCATGTGGATTCTTATTATTATCAAAACAAGCCACAAAAAGATGGTTTTGTTAAAGGAACTTAGAAAACAACTGACTCAACCTAACAGAACTATTAGACAGAAAAAATATTTCAGTAATAATAAATGAGAGATTAGAAGTTGCAGAACAAAAATATTCTGGGGAATATCAAAAACACTTAAGACAGGAAAGGGCAAAAAATGTGGTGCAAATAGGAATTGAAAATCGTGAACGAGGTTGTGCTTCGGGATTAGTTTTTTTGAAAAGATCATGCAGTTTTGTACTGTAAATTTTGTTCGTCATATAGAAAATACATCAAGAATACTGAAAGTAACATAAAAAAATAGATTTGTGTTTAATAACTTTCTATTAATTTCAAAGCTTTTAAATACATTTTTTTCCAAATGAATCATTCGATTTTGAAAATCCATATTTTCAAAAATAAACGACACAGAACGATAAGTAGAACAGAAATACAAATGAAAACTGTACAAGCTTCATATTGTGAACAATAGAGGACCCACCAACGTTCTTCGTGAAGCTATTTCACGAAAACTGTTTTAGAAGCTTTCATGGAGCTACCTCGCCTATGGATTGATCGCAGTGAACCAGATGACTGGATATTACACAACTGGTCACTTAAGTTAATTAATATGGCTCAAAGTGACATCTTCCTTTGGCGGTTTGTAAAAGATAAAGAGAATGTGCCACTATTACCCACGAATTCACGTGAACCTAAACAACGTTTTTTTGCTGCTGTATAATCAATTGACGCAGGCACTTTCGAACATATTTGAAGGAAATTTAAGAATCGAATTAACATTATACATGTAAGTAAAGGAAATTATATTGCATACTTGTAAAAAGAACTTCCATATCTTCCCTTTGCATACATGTATTATTTTCATTCTATGTAGTTTATTTATGAAAATATGGTATTTTGAAATTGGAAGATCCTTTTTCAGTAGTCCTGTATTTTAGCACTACTTATACAAACAAGAGAGTGGTAGAAGGGAGATATAAAAACAGATAACTAAAGGTGGTGGGGCATTATAAAATTAAATAAAGCTAGATAAAATTAATTGTTTTAAAAATAAGAAATATTAGCAAAACTGGGAAAGAGAAAATCAAAATTGAAAAAGGTCAAATATGCTTTCAGTTTCATTTAATGGTCAAGGTGTTTTCACTTTGTCTTACAAAATTTTGAGAACTTTTAAAAATCTCTTCTTTACATGTTAATAATAATAGTTAAAATTAATAACTGATGAAATTTTATTTTTATACTTTAATTATCTAATATATCTAACACTTAAATGTAATAGAGAAAGTGATAGGGTTATAACAAAGAAAAGATTCAAAATCAGTCCTTTATTTGTTATTTCCCCCTATTTTAACTATAGTAAGATAAATAATATGGACCTGAAGAAATTATAAGTAATAAATACATGCATTTTAGCATACAAAGAAGAAAATGGTACTTTCGAATTTCCTTTAAATTCCATTAGAAAAGTTAAGAAATATTATACTTAAAAGAGACGCTTGAATTAGTCATAAAATACGTTATTTAGTAAATTCCTGCTACACACGTATATTTTATATTTGAATTTCAAATATCAAATGGTCTCGTAAAAGTTAGGAAATGAGAAGGGAAGGAAAAATAGAAACGTTTACTTCTGGTTCAGATTGTAATTCTTCTTTCATATTCGTTCTTAAGATATTTTATTTATTTTCTGTCTAATGAATGTTTCGAAATCTTCGAATTTTTTTTGTTTCAAATAACACCACAAACCAATAATATAGTCTGATTTTGAATCTGGTAAGATGTTTTTCCCCATTCTTAAGGATTTACAATTTTACTTTGTACCTAAAGTGAATTGGTGTAAATGGCAGTTGCAAAAAAATTATTTCTTTTCAAACCTACGCTTTTTATATTATCAAAACAAATTGTTAAAATGAATCCCAACATTAACAAAATATTCTTAATTTGATTGAAGCACAACTTACATTGTTAATTTGAAAAAAAAGAGGAACTTACATGTCTTCCATAGTTTCCCTATTTTCTTCACAAAAAAATACTGCCATAAAAATTATTATTATAGTCATAAGTATTGATTTAAGTGTGGAAAATAATTTTAAGACATCAAAGTAAAAAAAAAAAACTTTAAACATGAAATATAATTTTTCATATAATTATCATTTTATCCAATTTTGTTTGAACATGGACATTAATATATAAAAACATTTATGATTTTAAATTCATCAATTCTAATTGTTCTTAAGTGATTCTCCATTTTATAAATTTGATTAAGACTAAGATATATCATTTGAATTAGTTGAGAAATATAAAGTGAATAAATAATAAAATTTAAATTTCTGAGAGAAACAAACAATAATAATGTATTTTTTCTTTATATGAATAAAATAACTATCTAATTCAATACATCTCCTTTAAAATATTTTTATGAAATAAGTAATTGTATGTATAAAGTGATTGTATTTTTTTTTTTAAAAAAAAAAAGAACTGGAAAAGTGTAATAATCACTAGGACTAATCAAAGACAAGTAGAAAAAAGCAAACAAAAATAAGAAAATATAACTGCATTATTGAAAATAGAGATTGTATTTAAAATATGTATAATTCCACAATTATTCAAATTAAATCCTTAAAAATATTTTTATAACGAAACTGTTTCAGAACAATTATTAAATGAATTAATATATCAATTTCCCATTTTATACATTTTCACTAAGCCTTATTTTTTTAGGCCTCTCTCTGTTATATATTTTCATTAATAAATAAAATATACCTTTCAATAAAAAATAAGACCCAGAAACATTTTATGGTCCACGAGTCTTTTAAATCGAGCAAGATGTTGCTATAAAGATATTTTATTCAAAAGGATAACATTTTAACCAAGAATTTACCCTTTCCTTATATATCTTATTGAAGAAAAGTAACTTCTGAGTACATAAAAAAGTTCATTTTACTTATATATATATATATATATATATATATATATATAATATGTCATAATATATGTGTTTTTATGTGCCATATTACAAGTATTTAGAATTAGAATTTGATAAATAAAACACACACACACATATATATATATATATATATAATATGTCATAATATATGTGCTTTTATGTGCCATATTACAAGTATTTAGAATTAGAATTTGATAAATACCCCAAACCATCATCCAGATGTTCACTCGAATTTGTTGTACCTAAGAAATACGCGGTGTTTTGATTTATTCCCACTGAGAAAATTTATAAATAGTTATTCAAGAGGAAAGGACGAAAATTCCTAATGTACTCGAGAGAAGATATAACTGAAAAGAGTTTTTTCTGCAGAATAAGCTTCTACTCTCCATTTGAAGTACATGTTATTAAATCTCAACCTCTTTTTAAAAAAGTTTCCCTCTGAAAGAAGTAGAAAAACATTTTTCAAAATTCTGGTTCTAGTTTCCCTCAATCCCTAAAAATGCTTATTATATGTCGGGTGCGGATGACGAAAAAAGAAAACTGAAAAGGAAATAAAGTTTTCCGAACCAAGGAACTTGCCGTCGTTTCAATACAATTCTACTTTCCTTTTTTATTTTTCTCAACTGCATGCAGAGTAGGGAACAATTTTTCAACAGTGTGTGGCATGTTACGTTATTAAGAATTAAAACATGTATTTTGTTGTGGGGAGGCTCAATTTAAATGGAAAAGGAACAAATACGCAAAGTTAAAAAAAAAGTGGAATACTTTTTCAATTCTCTCTCTATATATATATATATATATATATATATATATACTGAACTGTTAAAAACAATATTTAGACAGTAGAATAATTACAGATTTTCTATAATACAAGTTAGAGTATATATTTTATTACTGAAAAATAATAACTGTATTTTTGTACAGTTAAACATATTTTCTAATTATCCTTTACAAAAAGGTGATGTAAGAAATTTCACTTCCTCTATCTTTACAATTTTTATTCACCAATTTGTTACGAATAATCAATAAGTTAAACAAAACACAGTTTTATTACTTTGAAGTATATCAATAAGTCGATGGTAATTGCTTTCAGTGAATGTTGCCAGTACATTATGCGTATTTTCAATTAATTTCTAATCCATTTAGAGAAAAATAATAAGAATTCCTTTATGCAACCTTATGGAAATGTTTAAAATTAAAAAAAAAGCTCTCGATATATTAATTTTTTTTATAAATATCATAATTCTAGAGCTGCAATTTTCTCATCTTTAAATAAACTTTCCATTGGCAACGATTTATGTAAAAAACTAGATTTAAAGTGTGATTAAGTTTTATTGCAAAGTAATATTTTAAATATTTCCGATAAAGGAGAACAATATATTGTCTATCAACTCCAGCATATTTCAGATCCAAAAGTTTGCTTTTCTTTTGTCACTTTGTTTGAAATTATTAATATTTAATGCTATAAATTCGGGTGGTATTACTCAGTAGAATTTACATCATTTTTAAATCATAGGATATTTTACCTTTATCTATATTATTGATTGTATTTAACAGCCATTGGATTACTTTAACGCATCAACCTTTGTTATAAGGGATGGAAAGGAATCAAAGCAAATATCTGTGCATCACCAATAATTCTTAAGTCAAACGTTGTAATAAATGAGAATTCATTTCCTATTGAATTCAGTAAGACAAGTATATTTAATCTGTTATGGGATCACAGGTATTATAACAAAATATGTTTATGAAAAGAGAAATACAATGATATATGATACTAAGGTTTCTCAAGGGATATCTAGATAGGAAAGCATTGTAATATACTGAAAACTTTTGTTCACATTTACTGTGGAATGTGGAACTATTCATGTCAGTAATCAAATAAAGAAAATTTGGAGTATAATCTAACATTTTTCACAAAAGATACCAAAAGTTTGTGACTTATCCTCAATAATAATTTTACATTAGCGATTGTGACTGAGACTTAATCTTAAGAATGAAAAGAATTCGGAGTAAAGTAAGTACCAACGGAACTATTATGCAAAGAGAATTAGGGTTTCGCAGTATACACAATAGATGCTTTATATTTTAGCTTCATTTTATTTGCTTCGTTTCTGTAGTTGACAAAATTAAATATAATGTATTCAATGGTTCGCGATAATAATATAACGTATTTTCAAATGTTTTGTTGAAGAGTTATTATGACAGCTTTATTTAAAAATCAGTTCTTTTTATCAAAGAATATTCATGCTGTTTAATACATTTAGTTAACTTTAATATAAGAATTATTTGAAAATGATTAATTTAAATGAGTTCACTGTATTTTACTTTTGTCCATAAATATGTGGATAAAAATAAATATTCAATATCCTAACGATTTGCAATATTATTGTAAAATATGCTGCAAAAATAATTTATTTTATATGCCATTATATTTTCTTTATTTCTCTCATTTTATCAAAGGAAACGTTTTGACTTATTTGATGATTTTTTTTAAAAAAAATACTTATTGAAAGGATTATTATTCATTCTGTATTATTATTATTTATTCTTTGCTATTAAAATATATATTAACTGAGATATTATTCCCATTCAAATATGTTCATATGGATTTATTTAAGTTTTAAGCATTAACTACTATTTCAAGAAATACGATATTAAATTATATTTAGGAGCAAGAGAGAGACTTTCACTTTCATGATGAGTACAGCATCAACACCACTGGATTAAAAGCTATTTAATGTTAACAATGCAGAACTTGCAACTGAAGCTCCTTTTACACGTCAGTGAAAATTGTCGGCTCTAGAAACTCCGTTTCGTCGACGGATATCACGACTCGTCTCCCGAGTGCAATGATTTCGCATATTAAATAAGGAGGTGAGATCATATTAATTGGATGGAAATCTGAGTTATTCTAGTTCACATATTGCATTCAGATATTCTATTATTAATCTTTTGGTGAGGACAATCTAAAAAATTTCATTGATTCATATTTTGCCATTTATTTACCTTTTTATTACATTGCTGTAGTATTCAATAATATAATCCCATATTAAGATAATTTTTCTTCTAGTTCACGCATTCAAAATGATTGATTCCAAAATCGACTGAATATATCATTAGAATGTCGCTTATTATTTAAACAGCTTGCAAATAGATAGTACAAATTGCTAAAAAATTAAATTTATATAAGTTCAATTTTATAAATTGCACCCAAATATCTTTTGAAAGAGGCTTGAATATTAATCTCATTTAATTTTAACCTCAAAAGCCTTGTTAAATTTTTAGAAATTGAGATTCTTTATACAGTAAGAAACTAAGGGAAAAATCATGAGCTCTTTTGAATTTCATATTTTCGTTTTATTTTCTTCTCGTGAACGAGAGGATGAAAAAGGAAAAGAAAGCTATCAAAAGTTTTAATCGATTATCCCTCGTACAATCAGGTCCTTCAAATAGTTCAAGATTTGACATCTCTGACGCAGGCTCTTAATGGCATCATATAATAGGTTCCAGGAAGAACCTATCACCTACGATTCTGGTGTTGATCCTGAGATCAATGGCACATTTCACACTTAAGGAATAAAATGATTTGGAGAACGATTTAATCAGTTTTTCTGTATAATCGAATTTTCAATGCGTGTTTATTTTTTTTCAATTTATTTTAAAATTGCATTTACATAAGTATGTTGGCTATCTAGAATAATTATAGTATTATGGATAGATAAGATTTATTTTACAAATTTACAAGAATAATGTTTATGAAAAAGTGTAATTTTAAGTAACTGAATATTATTAAAACTTTGAAATTAAAGTCATATATTTCTTTAAAAAACAGTTTGTAGTATCAGTCAAACATTCATTTGTAACTTATATTAATATTTAAAGAACAATCTTTGTTACTTGAAATATAATATAAAAAGAGAAAAATAACAATTTTAGCATTATATAATCTAAGTAAACCTTTTTCACATCTATAAAATTATTCCAAAATCTTACGAATTTATATCGCAGTTCTCCTAATATTAGCAGTTAACTTAACTAACAGTTCTCTTAATATTAGCAGAGAACTTAATAAATAACAATATTCGAGATCTGAACTTTATAAAGTTTATCTTCCAGAATAATAGGGCTTTCTGAAAATAAAATATTCGTGTGGTGTGGAAGTTAGGATAAGTAGGTACCTACTTGGGTGTAGTTTTTGTTACTTGGCCTTGATTCAGAAGTGTAAGGTCCGTCAACAATACTCTTACTCTCGCTAGTTGCGTGACGGGAATTTAGGTCTTGTATTAATCATCTATTTATTTTAATTTGGGCAAGGATTCGTGTCTTTGAAAATAATTTCCATAAAACGCAATCTTTTAGTATAACTAATTAAACAAAAAAGAAGTTTCTACGCTATCGGATTAGGAGTAAATTGCTTATTTCACATTTAATGAGAATTCCAGATTTCTTTGTTTCAGCAGAATATTTGAATTCAGTGAAATTATAAGCAGCATATGCGTGACTACATCGTGGATGTTTAAGGAAATTAATCATTTTTCGTTCATTTTATTAATTGCAGCATATTATTTATATTTGTGCTTACTATCAGGAAAAGTTTAAATTAATTATCTGTATTTGAACGATGCAAATGTACTTAGCATATGTCAAATAAGTTGTAAATCACGAAGGGAACCTCAGGAATTTTCTTGTGTAATTTTTTTTTCTTCAAATTCTAGTCCATGTTTCACTCATTTTTTTAAGACATTTATTTTGGAAAATATAATCCTTGTAGATATGTATATATCTTAACATGAGTGTGTGTGCGTGAAAAGTTACTTCAAAATACTAGTAATATTCATTACTAATGCTTGTAAATGAATTAAAGCTTATATTGTGTATGCTTAGTTTTATCAATACTAAAATAAATTTCTTAAGGAAAAAGTTTTAAAAGGGAAAAATAATTTTTTCTTCTTTGAGTAACAAATTAAATGAAAATGCACTGAAAATGACAGCTTATCATCATATTTAATAAGAAAGTGAAGATAAGCTGAGCTGAAAAAGTTCAGCTAAAAATCTTTGATTTAAACTTGAAGTGTTTTGCGTATTTCAACTGTTTAACTAACATATAATCACAAACAACATTTCAATCACTAGGCAAAAAATATTTAACTGGAATGAAAATATTTTTGAAAAAATAAATGATGATGATAAACAGTCATTTTTAGTGCATTTTTTATCTAACTTTTTACTCACCAGAATTTTTTTTTTTTACGTTTTAGTTCTTTTTTCTTAACTCTTTTGTTATATATATATATTAAAACAAATTATATATACTTTAATATTTCATTGATTAATTAATTTTATAAAAATATTAACCAATTTAGTTATTTTTAATATTAAAAGGAAAATAAGGAGTGCTAAAAATAGAATCTGTCGCATTTTACGAAAATAAATGAATAATATATTTAACTGGTAAGTTTCCATTTTTTCCAATCTGTTTTAATTTTGAAATGTAAATCAACTTAATCCTTCTAATTTAGTGTAAATCTACTTGTGATATTTTACAGAGCAAATAATTCCTTACTTATATGTAAATAATTATTACGCTGTAAAAGTTCAGGAAAATCCTTATACACAAACATAATTGTTAAAGTTTTTTTTCTCATAAATAACTGTTTTGCTTAGTCTTTTTTCTTTTACGCTTTAGATCATTTGTCGAGTTCTCGGAAATGTGATGCACGTTGATGGATCGCGAAGGAGAGTATGGTGATATTAACAATCGATCTCCCCTGACAATTCTGAAAGGACTATCCAACACTGAAATATGAGTGTTAGATGTATCATGTTTTTCTATACTGAGTGATTGGAATGATTATTGCTATATATGGGTACTGTATTTGATCTATTGGTTTGTATCCTTGATGACTCAACAAATCTACCTTTCCAGTAAATTAATTTTTATTATGCTACCAAATATCTATTGATATAGAACATTTCATTCGCATGAATCTATCACATTTTGTTGATCGCTGAAATGGATGAAGTTTTGTTTTCGGTATCGAACATTGTATATCTTAGTTTTCCCAATAGGTATATTGAACTTAATTATTTTGGAGGTATTTTGATACAACAGCTATTAATTATATAAGCAATCTTCTAATATTAAGCCATACATTTTATATTAAATTAAAAATGTTTATTTTGTTGTCTTTGAATGTTTTACCGTAAAATAGAGACTCAAAAACAACTTTATTTGTTATGTTCTAAATACTCTACATAATATAGAACTTGTTTTTTACATCAATCTATCACATTTTGTTGGATGGGATAAATATTTTTTTTGATAACAAACATTGATTATTCGTAGTTTTTTCTGATTGTTTCAAATTCAATTATTTTGGAGGCGTTTCGATACGAAATTATGGATTGTAGAAGTAATCATCTAAAAGTAAGAAGCAAGTTCTCAATAAAATAGATAATGTTTAAATTAGTAGTTTTTATATATTTTCTTATAAAATAACAATTCGAAAATATTTCTGTTTTCTATGTTCTAAATATGTTATACTGCTTTGAAAATTTGACACAACATTTTTCTTCGTTCACAAGGTGAAAATAAGCCATGAAATTGAAGATATATTTTGATTAAGAAAGAGAGATTCCAAAAATTGTATTTATCTTAATTACTCCATTACTTGTTTCTTTCGTATCCCAATTTTTTTCAGCTAAATTTCCAGAATTTTGCTCTTTAGTTAAAAATAACCAATTTATTATACATATAGTGGTTGTAAAACAGGTTGTAAGTTACGGATTATTTTGTACAATCTATTTATTTCTTAGAAATTTCTTCAAAATTATGTTTAAATTTATTACATTGAATCATCTTGCCAACTGGAAATTTTATATTTTAACTTATTAATTTTAGTACAGCTAATTTATTCCTTAATTTGTTTTCAAAATTAAATTCATAATTATATTGAATTGAATCATTTTACAATTGAGAAATTGATATTTGAACTTAAAAATTTTTCCAACTTAAATATATAGGGTCTAGTCTTATTTCATAAAACCTTTGTAGTTTTATAGAAAAACAGACTCATATAATGCAACATTATTGTAAAAAGTACTTTTTTAAGATTATTAACTAAATGAATTCACAGACTCTTGGTTGAGAGGAAAGTGAAAGAAAGTCTCAAATTGAGACAAACAGAACAATATAACAAAAATATTAAGAAATGTACACTGAATCTGAAGGATTTGAGAAATTTTTTATAACTAATTCAAAGTATTCTGAGTTAAATCCACAAAGCTTCCAAATAGGTGGTTGGTGGTAATCCTCTTTAGAGTTCCGAGAAATTCCTATCTTTATTCTCTACTCTCGTCTATGTTTCAGAATGCATTTATGTACTGTAGTAAGCTTCAACATTTCTGATTATTTTCCTGATCAATTTAGGGAAATGGACATGTAATCACAGGAAGAAGTAGAATTAATATAAAGAAATAAATATGCTAATGAAATGAAGCTAATAAAAATACATGGTAAACTATCAGACCTTAATGAATCATTCAATCGATAAAATGATTTTAATGAAACCAAATAAAGTAGACTGTTAGTACATTTATTATATATCTGTTTTAAAATTGTTTTACAATAAAAACGCGCTGTATGTACAAAACGATGTAAATTCATCATGCGATTATAAATACTTGACTAAGTGTTCAAGATGCTCATAAAAGTGATTTTTTTTTCAATGTCTAGATTTTACATTTCTAGATTTCAATTTTTACATTTCTAGTTCTTATTCTTAAATAAGATATGCTGGAGTTTTAAATAAAATTAAGTATTCCAAATCTCCCCTAACTGTAACCAACGCTGCACAAATTTTATGCAACTATTCTTGTAGATCTGAAAAATTTACTATAGTTCAAATTAAAAATTGCGTTGTACAATTTATTTACTTATTATTAAAGAACAAAACATAAAATTAGTGCAAATTAAATAAGTTTTTTTCGCATCTCCAAGAAAACCAGTCAATTCTAATTCAAAAATTTAGCTGAAGAACGATAACAAGCAGAAATCCTTTCATCAATAGAATCATTCAAGCAAGCACATTATTATTGATTTTTTTTATACATACAATTATACATATATATGCATTAGCTTAAAAAAAGCACTTTCAAAAGGATCGGAGTTTCAGAAAATTCAACTCCATCAATTTGATACCATCCAAATTCTAATGAGCTTGTTAATCATTTGTTCTTTAACGATGGTTACAGATGCTATTTTTGTTTCATTCAAAGCATCCTTTACAATTCTTTTTTCTCATAAGCTTCTTTTCAAAACATCATTTCTTTAACGATGGAGTATTGAAATGAAGGATCGCTTAGAAAGGATTTTCTGCATAATTCATTCTAAAGATATTTATAATCTGGAGTGAACAACAAATCAATAAAAAACAGTGAACTAGATTGAATGCTGAAGATATGCTTAAAGAATTTTATCAAAAATGTTTGATACATTCATTATTTTTGATATTTCCGGCTTGATGTATTATCTTTGAGATTATTAAGTCAAAGCCAGCACTTTATCACTGAGTTTTTGTATTTTTAAACAGCTTGAAAGGAATTTGAAATATTTAAAGTATGTTTGCAGTTTTTATGACCAAAAACATTTCTAAATGGAATGTATCTAATGTTCCACTCACAAATTTCATTGCTATTACAGCTCAAAAAATTATCTCACTTCATATTTTTATGTCTTCTTACTTTTTAACAAGAAAAGACGGACTGATGTACAATTTGAAAAAAAATAGAGCAAACCAAGAATAGAAAAATAGTTATAATTGATAGCTCTATTTATTTAATATTTTTAGAATTTGGATATATTTTTCTTTTTGAGTAATGATAATACATTTTACGAAAATTTTGGTTTTCAAGAGATGAGACATCACTATTATAAAGTCGAAGCCTTAAAATTATCTAGAATGGAGATTTTGAAAAATAAAAATTTTTATTCAGTCGATCAAAAAAAGAGACACTCGTAATTACTATCGCAATTATCACAGCAGCTGGATGAAATTGATATAACTATTACAAACTCAAAAAGGACACTGTATTAGGATGCTAATGGATTAGTTAATTAACTTAACTAGCATAGTTCATTAGCTTCTTAAAACATGTTTCGAGGTAGAATTGGATTTCTTTTGGGTTTCTTTTTGTTTTGTAAAAATAAAAAAGATAATAGTCTATGTTCCAAATTTTGTTCAAATCTGATGATTAGTTTAAGATATACTCGTATTTGAAAAAAAATATTATAAAGACATTTCTTAGATTATTTCATGCAATAAATTAATTTGCTAAATGAAATCACATACACGTTTCAGTTTATATAATTAATTTTAACAGTTTTCTTCTAATTAATTTTTTCTTTAATATATTCATTACTTCATTTTTCATTCAATACAAAACAAAGTATTTTTTTAATAAATTTATAAGTTTAAAAACAAATGAAATAGTTCCTTCATTTTCACTTTTTTGAACATCGCGTTGAACGCAATAAGTCGAGTCTAATTTAGTCACATTCTACAATTATTAAGAGTTAATAATTGTAGAATGGACAAATCATTTCAGATGGATCGTTTTCCATGTCGGAGTTACGACTTTGCTATGCTTAATTATTAAAAATGATTGCAAGGAAATAAAGATGTAATGTCTTAGAATGTAAAGAAACCGAATAACTGAAACGATTTGTAGATTTCTTTAAATGCAAGATTTTAGAAAAACGATACTGCGTAAAGTTTCTTTTCGTGTAACTAGATTTGAAAAATCGATTATATTAATTGGTAAAAAAACATTTTTAGAAAAATATTGATAAGTAAAATTATATAATCTAATTATTGATACATTCCTGTACCAATAAGGATTTAAACTTTGTCATCCCTACAAGTAAGAAAGGCTAATGAATTTTATGAAAATTGAAGATTTTAGTCTTATTTTATAATGATACATCCTTAACGTAAATAAAGGTATTCTAAATGTGGTAAATGTTTGAGGGGAATAAGGTTAATTAGTTAAATTCTTAACAGCTTTATTCAGTTCTTTTGAGCTATTTGCATAAATGTAAATATTGTCAGCTATGATGAGAACCGCAAAAGTAATTAAGGGTGTATTTTTACAAACCTCTTTTACACATGATGCTATGTTAATTATCTAAATCCACGCGACAAAGCATTACTCCGTTACGCAATTGGTATCGCTAAATATGTTTTATATGTATATATATATATATATATATATATATATGGAATGTAATGTTTATATATATACATATCATTCAAAATACTTTTACATTCATAAATTTGTTTATTTCTTAGCAACTGAATTTCAATTTTGGTGTTCTTAATCGGTCTTTTTTGGATTTAGCCTTTGATGAATTTGTCTTCGTTTTTGAGATATTTCTTTAATGCCGTCAAAAAGAAAACTATTCATACGAAACAATGTAATCATTCTTGGTATTCACATCATGATAACAACATCACATATGTTTGGGGATACTAATTTAAAAGGAATCTTAACCTTTTACTCTTTAGATATGTATCACTTGCTCTCGTGTGTCATGGATTCACGACATTTTTTTTTTTATTGGAATTGATGATTACACCTAGTTTAAAGAGATTTTAATCTTTTTACAAGTTTGGATTTAGGTTTGAATTTTTTTTTGTTTAAAACTTTTTGATTTTTAAATTATAATTGGAAAATATTGAATTCAATTTTTTGTAATTGGGGTATTTTGCCTCTTTTGTTTTCTCTTTTTTTTGGGTAGTATATTTTAATTTACATTTTGAATGAATCCAAATTTTGCCCAGCAAGATGCACTGGGGCAGGATTGGTACGACAGAACATGTTTAACCCCACAAGAGAGAGTTAGAGTTAGCTGTTCTTATAGAAGCTGAGACGCCCTTCTCGAGCTAATTATTAAGGCAATTTAACTTTTGGTATTGTTGAAGAGAGCCTCCTCACCGCTATGCAAGTGTTTACAGTTCTATCTATCCTTATTGACTGAATATATTGCACTTTAATAGAACCAATTTAAAAGTTATCAAACAAAAAGAAAAAAATAATAAATATAATAATAGTGAAAATAAACAATTTAAAACTAAAAAATTAAGAGTCAGTGAAACAAAATAAAAAACCTATATATAATAAATATAATTAAACTGATTTATGAATTAAATAATTATTTTGAAAACAATAGTAGATTAACATATTCCATATATAATTTTTAATTAAAAGAAAAGAGAAATAAGTTTTCAAAAATATTTCCTAGCTAAAGATAACAAAAACAAAGAGAGAAAATATACACAAGTAGAGCAAGATTTTAATATCTACTTAATAAAACAATGACAAAAAGACAATAATAAAAAAAAAATATTACTCGTCGTACAGAACATTGTACTTCAATTATATTGATTCGATAATAATTGATTCTTTTCGAAGGAATAATTTTAATGATAATTTTGAAAAAATAACAAACTTCTTCCACAAACAAAATTATTACACTTACAAAAGACATCTTATAATACATTTACACCTTCTGGTACGATTGAACCCTTATTTAATATTACACTTAGAAAAAATATTATTAAGTATAGATATAAAAATTTAAAAAAAAATTATATGTATTCATCAAGGTGGACCTGCGTGTAACATTTTGGAGAATGTTTATTCAAATTATTCTGAACGTTATTATATTGATAGATAATTTTGTTATACAATTAGATGTATTGAATATCTACTTGCTTAATTATAATATGCCTTTGAAGGTAAAACTAACTTATCTCTTTATCCATAAATTTAAATCTAGCTCTCGCTGCTAATAGTAAAAATGAAAAAATAATATTTAGACAAACAATTGAAAATTTCAGTTTGAAAAATTATTAGTAATATTTAAGACAAGACTGATTGCTTTAAATTTCATACTAATAAGTTGATTTATTTCGATACCTTTTTGAGTATTTCCATTTTTAGAAACATTGCTTTTATTTATATAAATGGAAATTTTAATTTAGTTAGTTGTTCTACACAAATAAAATAAAAATCATAAGACGTTTATATATATATATATATATATATATATATATATATATATATATATATTCAAGTTTGATAACGACTGATTGCAAAGTCAATATTAGAGACTTGGTCAAGAACATATTATTTTTTTAGGATATTCTTAATTTCAAAATATGTTTCCTGTTTATTTTTCACTTTAGTTAAAATTCTGAAATTAGTGATTTATTATTTTTCAAAGAAAACAATCATTTATTCATTCAATTTGTTTAAAAGACTATTTGTTGAAGTGTAAAAGTTGGATCCAGAATTACTAGTATAAACACGCTGTTCATCCATTCTTAGCCTGAGACAGCCTTTAGAATAACTGTATCTCCATTTTTGACATTATATTCTAAATTATTTTTTTCTTGAGCTATTTACTGTGTAAGTCTTGGTGAGTTTTTTTTAACATTTTTAACGTAGTTATATTTTTTTTAATTATTGGTTCTTTTTTAATTATTTGCATGTTTAATATATATCATTAATTTTTTTTGAATATTAAATTATCATTATTTAAAGACTTATTTAAATATTATTCAATACTTTATTTGGATTCTTTAAATTTTAAATAATCTAATTCTAACTTTATTGTGTTATTCTTCTTTTTCTTTTAGATTTGAATTTATAATGATTGTTTTAATTTTGTAATAATTGCAATTTAAGAAAATGTCATTATTAGTTAATTTTTTTACTGGCTTTTCATACATTTTTTTAAACTTTTGCTATAATTTGTAATTTATTAAGAATTTGTATAAATGTTAACATGCTAATGAGTATATCCTTTGAACATTAAAAATTAAATGATTAATTATAAATATTAGAGTGACTATAAGACTGTAAAAAAGAAACAATTATCAAAATAGCCTGATATTTCATCTGAGTATAAGTGAAGCAACGGAAATTCGTTTTGCGGAAGAAAAAAAAACATTTCAGAAGTGGACCGATAGAGGTTGATGTATAAGTCGCATAATAGACTAATCAAAAGACGGCCCATGTTGTGGCATTCTATGTTTAAAGCCCAAATGCTGCACGAGGTGGTTCCCCGCTGATAGGAAAAACTAATTTTTTTATTATCACATGGCCTAAAAGCCATAGAAAGAGTAAAAAGTGAGGAAACCATCAAGGGGAGAAAATCGTGACTAAACTGTTATAACCTGCAAAAGAAATGTTTAATATGCTATCCTTCATTTTTTGTAAGTTGAAAGTACCAAAATAGCATGTTCCACAACAGATCTTAATGTATCAGCAGAGAAAATGAGAACTTTTAGTGAAATGCTCATTTTATTTCAGATAATTTTGCTATCGGAACTCTGTACGATGTCTGTTTTAGATAACCCCACTGCTAGAAATCACAAGGGCTTAGATCAGATTATCGTGGTGGCCAGGCTATTCGAGAATGAGGACTGATAATTCTGTGATTTAAAAGATGCATGTTGAGCAGTTGCTTCACTGGATTTGAAATGTGCGATTACTACCATTTTGCGTAAAAATTGTGCAATCCACTCATCTGCTCTGTTGCAGTGATAGAATGATCTTGTTGTGCAAAAGGGATTCATAACATATGCCCACGATGTACAGGTGACAAACCCCGAATAACCAAAATCCACGAAAAAGAAATACCAAAGTTATATACTGTCATAAACCCGCACCACATAGTAACCTTTTGAGAGTGAAGATGCAATGGTTGCATTTTGAACGGATTCTCTTTCGCCCATATTCTGCAATTTTAAATATTTATAGAACCTTGGAGAAGGAAATAAGCTTTGTCTGTCCACAAAATATTCCATTCCCATGCATTGTCCACATCCATTCGAGCAAGAAATTGCAGAGATAAAGCTTTCCATTTTGGCAGATCAACAGGAACCTATTCTTGAAAATTCATCAATTTTAGTGAATAACATTGCAAGATTTCGTAAAATTTTACGGAACATTCTGACTGTCATGTTTAGGTATTGAGCAATACTTCCTTTGAATTGCACGTTCCCAAAGCACTGTTTGAAGCTTCTTCCAAAAATGTAGCCACATCCTCCACTGACGTCGAAGCAATTGATTTTTTAACTCTGCCACATTTCATGTCAAATGAACTCGTCTCTTAGAATTTATCATTCATTTTCTTCAGACCGAATGCAATCATGGGACCAGATCCAATCGTTAAGCCCCTTAATGTGAGGAATTTCTTCAATGCATTTGCCGCTAAGTCACCTTTCATGTAAATAAACTTCATCAACAAAGCCAGATACTCCAATGATTGAGTTATGATTACCTTGTCAGAGGTAGGATAACAGAAACTGAATGTTATCTACCTTTTTATCTCACGTATATTGTGCGGTGCACATGTTTCGTTTTTTAATTAGCATCCTAAAATTCGCATGTCTTTCAAGGCAAAAGGTTTTCAGTTTTTATGTCTAGTACAGCTCTAAATATTCCCTCAGTCAACTTAATAGCTATACTTTCCGTCCACAGAAAAGAAAACCGTTGCTTCATGTATGCTCAAATGTAATAGCAGGTCATTTTGAACAATGATTCATTTAAAGAGCAACTTTAATTATAATCTCTCTGCATATATATATATATATATGTGTGTGTGTGTGTTTGTGTGTGGTGTGTGTGTATGTATACAATCATTTCCACAAAAATACAACGTGGATGTTTGTTATTATAAAATCAAGATTAAATGAAATTAAATTAAAAATTACAAATCAATGCAGGTTTTAGTATCCTGTTGGGCTACTTGTAGCATGAATTCATTGTGGGACATGGTAGGGAATTGAAGCATACAACTTCCGTATCTTGTCCTGAGACGTCTCGTTCTATTACATGTGCTGTAGAAGCGCATTTAATTCGACCAAACTAGTAGACTGTCCAACTTGATATCCCAAATTATCCTAGATAAGCTCGATCTGGGGCCAGAGAAGGGCGGAAATGTTGAGAAGACAGTCCTGTGAAAACCTTGCTCTGTGTGGGCGAACATTGTTTGGTTGAAAAATGGCTCCTGAGAGCTTTCCATGAATGGCAACACATGTGGTTGAAGAATACCACGAATGTACCTCTAGACTGACATGATGCCGTGGATCAATAATAGGGGTGACTGTGTGTCGAATGCGATAGTACCCCATACCACCGCACAAGTTGAAAGATCAGTGGGCCACTGTATAATGTAGGTAGGATTGAGACGTTAACACGTACACGATTACTCTCCACTCACGTACACGATTGTCATCACTGCCCAAATTAAATTTGGATTCGTCGCTAAAGACGACCTGATTCCGTTTGGTTGCAGTCTAATCCCTTCTAGCGGGACACCTCTCCAAACGGAGGTGACGGTGACGGAGTGTCAATGGCAGTACACGTAATGGGGACAGCGATAGCAACTGTCCTTATGCCAGAAGTCTTGCGATGGTATGGACTGACAAAGAGACCTTTGTGTAGTTGTTGCCTGTGGACAATGGAGGACAATGAGACAGTCGGCGCTATGCGCACGTGACGTATGATATAACGGTCTCCTAGACTATTGGCCTGTCAGGGGTTCCTAGTCCTGGTCACCGTGTAACAGAACTCTCTCTTGTCCTCTATGTAACAGTCGCTATGTAACAGACCTCGCTTTTGTCTACTGGTCCCAACACCTCCTCACAGTAAAGTTAGAAAGGTCTAGGTGGCGAGCTACTTTACTACTTTTTTTTACTACAAAGGTCTAGGTGGCGAGATGACCCTCCGGTCTCTGTCATTCCTATGATTCTTACCCTCTTGAACTCTGACGGCTTCTCATATTATCTCCGATGTCAGTGTTAATGACATCTCTAGTTAAAAAGTGTCTCTTTGCAACAGATTAAATACATGCTCTCTCTAATAAGCTCTACCTATCTGTTTTATAATCGGACAAGTTTCGTAACTATCACACTCTTACATCTTGGTGTGCTATTTTTTATTTCAATGAGTGCATAATACATACTCACACACACGCACATACACACACACACACACACACATATATATATATATATATATATATATATATATATATATCAAATAATCAAATAATGGAAACACCTGTGATTAAAGTGACATTTTTAATGCGCTTCGTAAGCATGAGATTTTAATAATAGATACCAGATTTTTTTTATAAATAGAAATATATATATTCTAGTAGTATGTGGTACCTTTATTGAAGTTCTATAAGTCTTTGATTATTTTCAAAAGCGAAAAATATTGGATCTCTTAGATTTTCAAACAGGTCTAATTGTAGGAACCCGTCTAGTTGGAGCATGCGTGGCCGAAACATCCGAACGTTAAGGCGTTTCTAGAGGTACGGTGTCTTAAGTCAAGACAGCATACATACAGAGCTTCAAGACTAGCTTGGTAAATTAAAATAGTGGACTGAAAGGAAAGCTGAGTGAAAAAAAACAGACTATTATTGAAGTTGATTGCAATGTCTAAAATGCGAACAACTGCAGAAAAAGTGACTTTAGAGCTGAATCAGTATCTAAATTCCCTAGTGTCAATGATTATAGTTAGAAGGCACATTCATAAACAGAGCAAATTGTTTGAGAAGAGGAAAAGGATTATATTGACTGACGAATCATTTTTTACACTTTCCCTAACAACATGACGAATGCACTTTTGGAGGACTCCTGCACAAGGGTATGAGAGTGATTGCCTCCTTCCAACTGTCAAGCTTGGAGGTGTATCTGTCATAATATGGGCAGCCGTGTCGTAGTCTTCTGCTGGACCAGTCTTAACCCTGAAAGGAAGGATCACTTGGGAGAAATATAGAGAAATTTTAGCTGACCAGGTTCCACCCTATAATGTAAACTTTGTTTCCTGCAGGAGTTGAAAACTTAAAGGATGGTAATGCTTCTATCCATGCAGCGGGATTTGCCCAATCATGGTTTGATGAACACGAGGATGAATTTAAACATTTACCTTGGCCCGCACAGTCAAACGATCTGAATATAATTGAACTGATATGGTCCATTTTAGAGCGTTGAATGCGGAATCGATATCCTCCATTGGCATCTCTCCCTGAACTTTCACAAAATCTCTATGAAGAATGGTACAATATTCCTATAAGTACTCAAATATTCTTCAGCACATGCATGAATTGATTTCTAGGCGAATCCAAACTGATTTACGTGCCAAAGGTGGTCCTGCACCATACTAGTAAAGAATTCTATATAAATCTAAGGTTTTTCCATTAATTTGATAATCATCGGAATATATATATATATATATATATATATATGTATGTATGTATGTATATATATATATATACATATATATATATGTGTATATGTGTATATATATATATATATGTATATATATATATATGTGTGTATATATATATATATATATATATATATATATATATATATATATATGATAAAGGAAGGAAATTATTATTAAAACTCATAAAAATAAGAAAACAATGAAAATCCAAAATCAACAAGAGAAAACATTTATAGAACTATGTAAAATAAATGAATGAAAATTTGAATCAAATTTGAAACTAAATGAATAATTTGAATACCAAACAAAACAAAGCATGCACATTTAGACTGGGGACTGAATTGTGGAGTTAAACATGTTCTATGGTACCAATCCTCCCCCAATGCATCTTGTTGGGCAAAAATTGGATTACTTCAAAATGAAATTTGTAAATTAAAAAGAAAAAAAAACAAGAAAAAAAATTATAGGCAAGATATCTGAATAATTAATTTTTTTCAAAAACCATGATTTTCAAATCAAATAATCTTCCCCTAAAAACTTTCCTATTAAAAACTATAAATTAAAATTCCCCATTAATATATCCAATTAAAATTATTTTTTTCAAAACACTAAACCGGTATAATTAAATCTTTTTATTTCAAGATTAAAAGCATGAAAAAACAACATACCGAAATCCATGTGTTTCCAAGAAGAATCAATTCAAATCACAAAGATGGAAAAAAATAGAAATTAAGATCTTGTGACATGTGATCAAATATTATAATGCAATAGGTTCAAGGAACCTTTTAAATGAAGATGTCTATTAATATTAACTGTTGCCCGATAAAATTTGAATATCAATAATACTTAGATAATTTGAAAATAAAAAGTTTCAAAATATGAAATATTTAATAATAATCTCATTATTAATACAATCATGATTAGAAATCACATCCAATGAACAATAAATCAGAATTTTTGTTGTTAAAATTATTTGGAATTCATTGAATAATATGTGTGAGTAAATGTATACAACGTAGATTTGTTTTAAGAGACTTTCACAACTAGACCACTAACTAGCTGTCTTTGTAAACCTAATTAATGTGTGGTGGGTTTGTTTTTCAATTGAAAGATTCTAAAATGTCTTGAAAGTTTTAAAAGGCAATAGCTCTTATATATGAGACTACATTCCTTAATATGTCACAATTCTTAAAATATTAGAATAAACTCTCACTCCTCAAGATGTAAATATCAAAAATTCCTATTAATCAATTTATAAAATAAAGATCCTAATGAGAAAACAGCCATAATATAAAAGTCTTTCTAATATATATATATATATATATATATATATATGTGTGTGTGTGTGTGTATTCAAGTGTGGGTATTAAATAGTGAGATTGAAAAACAGTAAACACTAAACGCTGTAAAACATTTTATTTCGATGTCATAAAAATTTATTTACTATCACCCTTAATACACAGCCCATTGTTCGAAACATTGTTAAGTATTCTTTTTTCAGATCTTTCAGGACACATTTCATTTTCTCTTTTACAGCTTCTAAAGGCTCAAATCTTGTTCTAGTTAATGCTGATTTCACCTAAGGAAACAGATAAAAGTCGCATTGCGCATGATCTGGCGAATAAGGCGGATGTTCTAATTCTGGGATGCTGTTCTTGGCCTGAAAACCAGTTGACAATCAATGCGGAATGACTTGTCCTTTCAAAATTCGGGTCGTGTATTCCTTATTTTTTCAACAAGTTCAGCAAGAACATGAAGCTAGTAATGTTGATTATTCGTTTATCTATCAGGAACTCAGTGAAGTTACCAAATCTCATGGAAATCGTACAAATCAATCATCATAGATTTGAATTTTAATTTGTTTATTAGAGTTAGGCCCTTAATGAAGATGGACTTTTCCAGTAAATGGATTAGGGCTTCATTTCAGGATCTTAAGTAAAATCCCACGATTCTTCATACGTTATTATCCTTTACAATAAATTTGGATAATTTTCAATGACATTCAAAGTTTCAGTACTAACATTTTTGCTAATTTCTTGTTGTTTAAACTTGGGAAGCTTTAGGCACCATTTGGGAACACCTTTTTGTATGTTAAAATTGTTGGAATGGAATTTTTAGTCAATTCTTCCTGTCTCATCAATCGCACGAATGCTTAACTGATAGTCAGATCGAACTAAATTACTGATTTTTTTCAATCTTGTCACCTGTTTTTGACGTTAAAGGACAATCAGGAGGTGAATTATCTTTAACGTTATTTCGGCCATCTTGAAAATAATTATGGCATTGAAAAACACGTGAACGCGATAAACATTCATTGCCATATACTGCATTCAATAAATTATCAGTTACGGGATTTCCAAGGTTAGTGTGAAATTTCTCAACATATCATTTCTCAATAGTGACACTTATCATTTTTAGGTGAAACCAAAAAAATAACTCTAAATCAAACGAAGGCTAGAGCAATACGGTTTTGCTTGTAAAAGTGAGAAGCAATGTTATCGGAACATTTGTTTTCACGCTAAACAGCTGTAGGTCGCTGACGTTTGGCGCATGCGTATTTCTTTTATAGCAGCGTCAATCTATTTATTTAATATCCACACCGTATGTATATATATCTATATCTATATCTGTATCTATATCTATATCATCTATATCTATCTATCTATATATATATATATATTTTTTTTTTACGAGATCAGTTTCACTTCCCATTCCTGTTTAGAATGGTAAATGAAAATTAGGCAGCTCATGGTAGTTAGTAGGCAGGTAGCTCATGTTATTGGGTAACTCATGTTCACTTATAGTTTTTCTAAGATTTCTGTAAGCCTTAAGTCCATTTCTTTTCTCTTCCTCCTAGTTTTTCTATGAAGTCCATAAGTATGAAGCCTTTTTCATACCAAAAAAATTGTCTTCCTTGAAAATGTCTTGGCCACCTTTTCTGCAGATCAGTGGAAAACAACCAGTGGTTTGATTGCCTCTTTCCTTCTGGAGTATAAGGATGAATTCAGTTCTCAACGATGGTGAAAAATTGACTCAAAATAATGGCAATAAGCCGACACTTATCAGTGTAATTAAGATTGGAAGTTAACTGTTACAAGTCAAAACAAAGCATTAAATCAGTGTCGCATTAGTTTAGAGTGTAGTTAACAAATAATAACACCATCTTGTCTTAACAGCGTCACCGGGTTTCAAAAATAGATTTTTTTTTATTCACTCTTATATATTTTTATATATGTGGGAACTGTACACCTCTTGTAACTAAACACACGTCTTTTAGATTAATTAGTTCAGTTTGACATTATTAGAATGTACAATATTATTATTAACAAATGAAATATTTATTCCTATCTCAATGATTGCACAAAACTTGCAAAAATAAAAGTTTTTTCCTTAATTTTCGTTAGCCTCAATCTTTAGAAAATTACCTAACTTCTCTCCCTAATTCTTCCATCACTCAGCCGTTTGGGTGAAAGGAATATATTTCCCTTCCTGCGCTTGGTGACACTGACAGTAGACGGTGGGAAGAAAGGTGCCATGAGGGATGTTATATCCCGATACTAAAACCCTACATACATATAACAATTATAATACTATTACTAAGTAAACAAAAATAGTTATTTGTGGAATTATAATATACATATCATGCTAGTCACGTCACACTAGCTTGGAATAAATCCAGCGTGAGAGAATGAAAAATGAAGTATATCGAAACTTGATCTACGTCGTGTCGACTAATCTGTGATTAGACCGCTTTCAGAGATATCACTACGTTCGTAGTGATCGAACATCGCAAGCCTATTTACCTAATGGTATCCTATCTAAAATCCATTATACCTATGTGGAAAGTGCTTTCCGTCGCAATCCTGAGCTATCATGTAGATCATTGTAATTGCTCCGTATTTGTACATGATGATTTACTAATACCTTGCGGTGTGGTCAATTAATTTTGAAGTCCCAACTACAACATCAAAAGAAACATAAGCATGTTTGAATAATTAAATAAATTTATATTATGAGTAAAATATGTTTTGACATGAAAAATAAATATCATAACGACTTAATGATGTAAAAATAATTATTTGCTAATACTTGGTAATTTGGTTGAATTGAATTATTTAAGAAAGACGTAAAAAGGCCTATTATTTACTTTTACGAATCAAAAAATAATTTATTAAAGAGATGACGTATGGTTTATTAAATTTATGTATTTTTATTTTTTATTTGAGAAATATTCAACTCTTATAACCTTGACCAATATTGAACAGTACAAGCTGCATTCATCAATTTAGATTTGCTCATTTGTAAATACGAATTTTATTGAAACCAGATTAACATCTATGAGCATCAATTACAAATAAACATGTTCATTACATAAACTCAAAAACTGATTACGAAACATTTGATTTATTTGATACCCAATCCATGTAATGCTGTTTAAAGTGAACAATATAGTATATATTTTTAATAAGGATTAAAATAAAACAAGTATTTTAAAGAAAGCTTATTTTAGAGAGATTGAATTATATGACATGAAGTAATATATTAGTAAGTCATCTGTTTTGAAAGGTATTTGAAATTGATTGTATAACAAAAAGTATAATTTTCCACATTAAATTCCAGTACACAATGCGAAGGCGACGGATGAATAATGCAAAGTAACACAGTTTTCAGTCATCAATAAACCTTTAGAACGTCGTGTCGTTTTTCTCTTTAAAGACTTATTTCTATTTTTATGGTCCCAACCAAAGATTTATTAACCCTAGAGATTAGATTTATAGTTATTTCCAGGAGCATATATTTCCTTCTAGTTAAGATTTATTAGCTTAAAGATGCCGTTTTATTTATTTTTACTGAAGCGTTTTTTTTTAAGACAACGAATCTTCTTGATATATATAGGAAGAATTAAATTATATTATTCTATAATACGTTTATATTTATATAGTTTTTAAATTTTGAGTTTCAAGTCATACTTCATATATATATATAAATTAGGTGTAGACGTATATTGTGCGATTCTTTTCAATAATGTCAAACAAGTAAATTATTTTATAATATGTTAAAACACCTCAGGCAGTTAATTATAAATGCAGTCAAGCCTGCCGCTAGATGGTAACCATGGTAGAAGACTACCTATGGCGGAAACACTTAGGAGTGTTGAAACCACCTGGACAAGAGAGCATAAAAACTCACATGAATACAAAAGTACATTTCAATTACTCGTACCTAGAAAATAAATTAGTAGTAAATAAAATATAACTGGAATTGACAAGTTTCTTGGTATTCTTATGCTTTGAGATGTAACGCAGACTTGATTTCACAAGCTTATTCAAATGTAACAGGAATAAATAGGTTTTTGGGTATTACTTTAAGTAAATTGTAATATGTGAGATGTCTGCAGACAGGATTATACAAGTGATTTCCACGTATATATAATTAGATTAAAAACAATGTTTCATTTATGCAACAGCGTCTGATTATGGAATTGATAATGTTAGTTACTAATGTAGCCGACAGGGAAAATTAATTTTAGAAGTAAGTGGGTATAATTTGTTGCAAACCTAACAATCTAATTTCACTTACCGTTTTTTTAATCGACTTCATTTCTTATGTATTTTTAATATCGATTTTAAGGAGATCTCTTAAAGTAATTTCAATAAAACCTTTTGTTATACATTCTCAACGATTTCTAACTAGTATGAGCGTAGATGTGGAGTATAGATATTTGGGAAATTCAAAATATGTTCTAAAATAAAACGAATTCTGGGATGAAAAATATGTTATTTTGTTTAAAACCAAATTTTCTATTTTTCTTGAATTTGTTCCAAAGTTTAGTCTATGACTCTCAAATTATTTCAAATGTTTGAGGCCGTGTCCAAAAGGAAGGTATTTTTCTTAGGTATGAAGACACCGTGTGTGTTCGCGTGTGTATGTGTGTGTTTAAATGTTTTCTCACTTCATTTTCTTTATTTCTGCTTTTTGTTTTGAAAGCTGATACTTAAATTCAGCTATAACACCGACCCAAATAGAAGGTTATTATAAGTTTGAAGTTTTTGCCTGCTGCATCGTAACTCCTGAAAGGATGAACCGATTTTAATGCGGTTTATTTTGCTTAAAAGCTGATTTAATTAGAATGGTCCTTAACTATATTTGTTGATATTTGCTTCATGGGTCTTAACCCCCACCCAACAAGAGTGAGGAAAACTTAATGAGACACTCTACGCATAAAAATATATATATAATTATACATTATTGTTTTCAAAAACTTTGAAATGGTTTTTGAAACATGTCTGCCAGTTTTAATTACGATAGTGATATGATGGAGTCTAACTTGATGAGAATTTTAAACTGATAGCCCTCAGCAAGTAACTGAGTTGTTTTGGGCTAAGGAAAATCATATATATGGGGTATGGAGTGTTCAATTAATCTTATCGATTCTAGAATGGTGTATCAGATACTTAAGTAAATTATTTTGTTTCAGAATTTCTGATGGAAAAAAAGAATATTTGGTACTTAATATAAAAAAAGAGATCGGAGAAATAAACCAAGCTTCTCCAGCTTCAGGAGAGTTTCAGAGTTTCTTAAGACATGCAATTAGTACCATACAAAAATAATAGTCAAGCAATTACCAAGATTTGAACACTATAGTCAATTATGATTTGAATTTGCATTATCAATACAATATCAATAATAAAGTTGAAATTGCGAGTTGTTCCAGGCAAGAAAAGAGTTCATCAGTTTGGGAGGTAATGGATATTACAACGGGAAATGAATGAAGTGTGTCTCCATCAAATCCTATCATTAGGCCCTGGATTATGACCCGAGCGTATAAACAACTCAGATTGAACATTTGTAGTTCGAAAAGATCTACTATCTCACTTATTAGATAGTGATTTCCCATTTGGCAGTCATAAGCTAAATCGGAAATTTAGTTCACAACACTATCTTGCAAATTATTTAAAAAAATAATGAGCAAGTCTCGCGGGATTGGCAAATATATTTTGTGTAAAAATATTTTATGCTCTGCGTTTGCTGCCCAGTTTTGTGTTACTTAAAATTAAGTTCCTTTTCAAATGAGGTTAAAGAAAATAGAAAAAATATTAGTGAGGTAAGCATGAAGACTTAAAAACTCATGCAGCTAATTTGAAATCATGTATAGAGCAACAATGACGTGGTTGGAAGCTTGTCAGGCAGTAGATTAAGCTACCCAAAGGTTTCTTAGTGCTGAAATTGTATAATGACATGAAGTAATTTTACGCATGATATCAGTTATTAAAATGCACTCATGGAGAAAGTTATCTAACCTTCAAGCCTTTTGAATACAATAAGGGAAATTTCCTAAAGAGTGGTAGTTAAATTGCTAGATAAATTTAACTCTATAAGGTAGAAACAGGTTCATAGAATTCTCAACAATGAAGAAAAGAGAGAAACATATTTAGGTAAAATCATCCAGAATGAAACTACTGGAATGTTACATGATATCAACATCTTAAATTACAAAATATTTTTCAAAAAGTTAAATATTTTTCGGTTATTCCTTATTGCACTCCCGATGTGAGTTCGGTTAACATTTGACAATTGTAATAAGATATGTTTCTTATAGATCAATAAAAATTGGGAATTGAATGTAAAATAAATGATTTTTTTTTTTTTGGTTTTTATTCCTCTTGAGATATCTGTTGAAAATAAATTATCTCAAATTTTGTTAGAATAATTAGGAAAAAGTGGAGAATAATAAAGAGACTGGAAAATATGAGAGGTTAAAGTTGCTACAATGTTTCAAATATGAGAGGTGTCAAATCGGAAGTACAATCAAGAATTAGACCCTAGAATATCTTATGTATCTTCTTGCAGTCATTCCTAAAACTTAGTAATTCACGATATGGCAAAATCTGCTTAAGAGGCAGTGAATTTGTTTAATATGATAAAGCTTCATATATTTTTTACTTCGTCATTGACTTTTCCGTGGACAGTATTAAGAGAACAGCTCAATACTCTTACATCAAAGCCAATGAGCGATACTCGCTATTATAGGTGTTTATGTTCCTTAAAACCATCCCATTATCAAATGAGAAATATTTACGAATGCTTTATTAAGTATTTATGAAAATATCGAAATAGATAATATGATTTTAGAGGAATACTCAAAAGTGTATTGACTACAGTAAAACAATTTAAGTGTTTATGTCCTATTGTCTTTTGACATAAATTTTTGAATCCAAAATTTAAAGTACTTTAATCCAAAATTTTTTATTTATCCCAAGCCCTTGATATATTAAATAATTCATAATTTTTTATAAAGAAATAAGATCAGATGAATTTTTAGAAGCAAAAATTTTAGATTGCGAAATCGACGTAGAAAAAAATCTTTGAATTGACTACTCCGCATCATCCTGTTCAACCAAATTTTTCATATGAATGTCTAGACAAACCTGTACAAGTTCCAAAACAAAAATATAAAATTGAACATTTTCTTTACTATAAATCAGGTTATCACTGCATTAAAGTCGAAATTCAACCTACTGAATAGTCATAAAGATTATTTTGAATTATATATTTTGTTGAAAAATTTAAAGAACTGTGTGAAAATAAATTACTGCACACACACACACAAACAAACACACTCATATTGTAAATATCACAAAAACGTCTTCTAATCTTTGAAATTCTCCACAGTGTTAGAACTGGCTTACGAAATAGTCTTTGATTCTTCGCTTTTAACAAAGAAAGTAGGTTCATTTGATGTTCGGAAGTTCTTTATCTCACTTAAAATAGGGGTTAAATTTGAGCATTGCTTTAAAAATTTTGCTAATGCTGTCCATAACGGTATTTTCGGCTAAAGAACTTTTTTTCCTAAATTAAAGTAATAAAAATTATTTAAAAGCTATGTCTACAGCAAAATCAATATTGCGGGTAAAGAAATAAGCCATTGAGCATGAATTGAGAAATAAATTGTATGTGAAAGATGTTATTTTCCTTTTTTTACAAAAGAAACTTTGAAAGAAATTTTTTTAAAGTTAGGTTGAATGACTTTATATATTATTGCGCAAGTTCGACATCTTTAACTCGTGAAAAGATAAATTTTTTCCAATAAAACAATTTTCTATAAATGTATATTAGAAATATTATCTTAATTCAATTACATGTGATGTTTCAGAATAACATAATTCTTTTATAATTCTGTTTTCGTGTTTGATTTCTTCACTTAAGTTCCTTTTTTAAGTTTCGGGGTGGTATTTTGGATTTGCCAATCAAAAATGCTATAGCTAGCCCTGATGCTATTATTATTAGCCTTTTTGCACTACAAGATGTTAGATTAGAGAGTCTCAAATTTGATTTCGTTTGGTTTGATATTGGTTCCTAATTTACCATTTAAGTGGATTTTATTTCATTACTATTTACTGTATTTACGAGGAAAAACTTAAGTTTCAAATTTGACTAAAGAGTAAATAAAAAATAGTATTTTAATTATTTATTATTTCTCACTTTAGAGAAATTCATCGTTCAGGAATGCTGTAAGAGCTAACTTTAATCAAAATAATTAATTTTGCTTTCAGTAACGTAACTATTTGAGTTATCTGTCTATATTAAAAGAAAAAGGAACACATTTTAAGAATTTAATGAAGGTATAAATTTCAGAGGAATATTTTAAAAAAGCAATATTTTGCTATATTTTATACAGCGTTTGCTCAGGAATCTTTGAAGGTAAGAATGTGATGAATGAAAATATATAAGGGTAAGAAAGTGATGATAATGAAAAACTAAAGATAGTGAAAAAAATAATGATATTGAAAAACAACATTAATAACAATATAAGAATATTATAAACGAAGAATTTTAATTTACTAATACGACCCTTAAGCCATGGACTTTTACATATTTAGTGCACAATTTTTGTTTATCCATAATAAACAAATACTAGACTCGTCCATAAGAGTGGTGACGTTGGGCTATTCACGATTTTCTCTTCATTAACCTTGCGGACTTTAATTGAGATTGATTGCAGGAAATAGCAATTTCTTCCTAACCCAAATGAACTGTGATTATGTTAGTTAGAGGTAGGAATAAAGTGAAGTGAGATAGATATGATGGTATATAAGCAAAAGGAAGTTTATTGGATAGAGGACGAGTGGGACTAGCGCCGAGTGTATGTCTTACAAGCGGTAGATGATATCAAGAGTTGTTGTGGGGGATAGAGGTTGTAGAGGATTTGAGAAATCAAGACAGCCTTAACTGGAGAGATTCTGGTCAGAGAGTATTAGCTCAATATTAGACGAATAGGTGAATTAATCCAAGGGGTCACCAAGGAGAGCAAATATTCCTTAGACATTCTATTACAAAATTGATAAGTAAATAGTTGTGTGAGACTTGACTGGTATTTCCTTGAGTAGGTTACTGACTTTTTTTAAACTGAGAACAATATAGCAAAGTACCATATTTTTGCAACGCATAACATTTTACATCCTGTTTCTAAAACAATATTTGAAAAATCTTTATTGTTTTTGTGTGTGTGAAACAAAGTGTACGTTTATATAAATTTAAAATAGGTATCTTTACATTTTACGTTTAAAATAATTTTACTTTTGTAAGTTTACACTAAACGTGTTCTTATTTTAGTTTATTTATAGAGTTAATCATAATTTAAAAATAACAGAAAAATTTGATAACATAATTCGTTAGTTTTAATGAACAATAATCACCTTCATGAATAATGTTTTCGACGTTTTTATTTTCAGTTTATTTTATTTCGACAATTTAAAATTAAAAATTACTTAAATATATATTAAATAACATTTATATTTTTAATGTTTTTTAACCTATCTTGATTACTTGATATTATATAACCAGCCTATCAGATTAAATCTGATAGGTTGTACGTTGGATAAAGATAAGTTTGATTCAGATAAAACTTATTTCATATATTTTATAAAGTTTTAACATGAAACGGATGTAACATATATTCATAGAAATATTCAACACTAGAGCGACCGATAATTTTAATTTTATAGAACAACCGTTAGCGGTCATTATGATCGCGATAAGTAATTGAAGTAAGTGAAGCTCGATTCTTATAGTAAATATCATCATAAAAATTTAAAATAATTTATTTTTAACAAATTACAGCCAACACAATCAATTTCACAGTAAATATTTCTATAGCATAAAATCAAATCACTTAGGTTTCGAAAAAAAAGAGCATTGCATTCTTACTGAGCACTTCTTATGGTAGATTTTAACACATTATTTGCTTCAAAAGTGTTTAATACATCGATGCAGTGATGATTTCCACAAATGGGCTAAATGTAGGAGGATCATACGTCTTTGATATTATTTCGGCATTACGAGCATTGAAGACGTTGGTTACTCATGATTTTAAAGAGCTTTGAAGGTATGCAGGTCGTTTTTTGACAAAACAGTGAGACAAATTCAATTATCTCTATCTCTCTCTCCACTCAGGGACAAAAAAATTAGCGCACCAAGGAGTCGTTAAAATGCAACAAAATTTTACATACGTAATGACTACTTTGATAAAAGTAAATGATTAGAAAATCAAAGAAAAATGATCATTTATTTCAGAGAAAAAGGCAAAAGAATGGAGGATTTACTACCTGTTGCCCCCCCCCCCCCCTATAGCGCGAATGCACGATGCGATACGATCGGGAATTGAGGCATACATGTTCTGTATGATGCCTTGAGACATTTCGTTCCATATTTGCTGTAACCTTGCCTTGAGTTCGTTCAAACTCGTAGGATGCCCAACTCGCCGTCCCAAATGATCCTAGATAGGCTCGATTGGACACAAATCTGGGATCGGGCAGGCCAAGGAAGTGTATTAATAGTGCGAAGACAGTCTTGTGACACCCTTGCCGTGCGAGGCCGAGCATTGTCTTGTTGAAAAATGGCTCCTGGGAGCCGTTGCATGAGTGGCAACACATGTGGTTGCATGATGTCATGGATATACCGCTGGTCTATCATGGTGCCACGGATCAACACAAGGGTTTACCGTGTATTGTAGACAATGGCACCCCATGCCATCACACCTGCTGTGGGTGCGGTGTTAGCTGAAAAGCAAAGGAAGGATTGAGGCGTTCACCACGGGGTCTCCACACACGAACACGATTTTCATCGCTGCTGAGATTGAATCTGGATTCATCGCTAAAGACGACCTGGTTCCATTCCGCTGCAGTCCAGTTTCCTTGTGCGCGGCACAACTCCAAACGGAGGCGTCGATGGGTGGGCGTCAAGGGCAGCACACGTAATGGGCGCAGCCATCCCAGATGTCCTTCAGTTATGCACCTTCGTATGGTTCGAGAAGACACAAGGGCCCCTAGTGAAGGTGCTACCTGTGGCTGGATGGCGGCCGATGAAGCAGTTGGCTGTACGCATGCATTTATTACGATGTGGTGGTCTTCTCGACGACTGGTCTGTCGAGGACATCCTGAGCCTGGTCTTCGTGTAAATGACATGTCTCTCGGATCCACTGGTCCCAACACCTCCTCACAACACAATCAGAGCGGCTTGATTGACGAACTACTCGCCTAGTTAACCATCCCGCTTCCATCATGCCGATGATTCTTCCCCTCTCAAACTGCGACAGTTGCTCATATTGTCTTCGAAAACGGCGTAATGGCATGTCTACCTCAGCTTTTCCTTTGTAAACGAATCAGCACACTCAAACAAGATTTGGTTACTTGGTTTATACTCCACGGAGAAGAACGTTAAACGCCCTCTACTGGCTATACGTAATGCGCAAGCACGCTGCATTTTTAATCATTTGTATATCTACCCGAAATGTATCTTCATGCCAAGTTTCGTTACAATCCCGCAATTATTTCTTGGTGAGCTAATTTTTTGTCCATGAGTATATATATATGTATGTATATATATATATATATATATATATATATATATTTATATATATATATATATATATGTGTGTGTGTGGCAAAAATAAAACAAAATCCTGGAAATTATTGTTGCAATATCTATAAAATCGTAAGAAATGTGAACAAGCTGTTTGGAGCCGTTTGCATTTTGTATAATCGGCTCATTTGAATAAGTACATCTACATCACTTTTAGTGAAGTTTCAAAAGTTTACCGTTTTCTGGGAGTTTTGGGAGATTATCAGGTATCTTAGTGTTTCTATTTATAGTGCTCAAGAAAAAGTGTGGTTTTTTTCATTTTTTTTTGCACTGGTAAACAGTAATATTATTGGAAGTGCTTTAGAACTATTGATTAGACTTGCTTTTGAGTTTTATTTTTGTAAAACAATGAAATTTCATTTCGATTAAGGCGCATTGTACCAACAACAGACGTTTCTTTTGATAACAGAGTGTGCGCAAGTTTCTGAGTTGCAAGACTATTAAATGCTGCGACTTATCTTTTCCTTAAAAATAGAAGGACCCATTAGTTTCGACAGGAAATATTCACAAAGTGGAACACTTTTGTTTCCCTAAATGATAAATTTGACCTATTGACCTATTTAAGCAAAGTCGAAAGTGTCGTTTTATCATCAAACCGCAGGTACTGTAAAATTTCTTTGCAACGGTTTTGCCATCGTTTCACTAAACACTGTTTTGACCATAAGACCATAAAGTCTGGAATCACATTTTGTTCATCTTGCATAAGCTAATGGAATAAAATCATTCAAATTCCCAAAGGAATACTCCACGAATTTAGCTTTATTTAGTGGTAAGCCTCTTCAATTTTAAATTTTCCAATATAATTCAATATAGATTCAGAAAATATTAAATGCTAAGAGGAAATTCATTTTCCTCGAATAGTTTTCTAAGCATATGTAGTATATATAGTTCTTATTCTTTCTTTAAATAAGTTTTCTAATGTAATAGAGCTTTTATCAGGTAATTGCTATAAAATTCCATTTGGAGCATGAAGATTGTCTGAGAAGCCAACAAAATAGGAAGTGAAACTTTCATCGTCCATTTTATTTGAGGAGTAAGAGCTTTGTTCAGGAGTTTTGTTTTCAGAAGGCATTTTGAAATTTTAATCACTATTTTCATCATCCTCACTACAACTTCCATTGTGTTGATGAAAGATAGCAGTACTCTCCTCAATACTCAGTCCTATTGAACACGGTATTGAGAAAAAAAATATGTGTAAGACATGAGTAATTGTCAATGCTTCAAATAATGTTACTGACTCACATTCGCTTACAATGGCTCTGAAAAAAGAGCATGTGTGAATGGAATAAAAAGAAGAAAGTTTGGGGATGAAAGGCGAGAGAGAAAAGGTGTTTCAAAAATAGACGGCTCAAATCACTCTATAGTGGTCTTTTTTATCTCTCCGGTTACCTTAGATTGAACATTAATTTAAATTCTCATTATACAATACTGAAAAAAATTGTGGTGTATTTGAAATCTCAAAAACATAGTAATATTCATGAAATTTCAGTGAGTTGACATAAATGGCTTACAAACAATTTCACTTCTCAAAGTATTTTTCTGGTCAAAATGACCAGCTCGATAGTACCAGAGTTAATATTTATTTATATTCTAGAGTATTATATTTTTTTTCTTAGATTAGCCGTTTAAATTGCATTATAAATTAAACAATAGGTATCCTTTTGAATATTACCTTTTCAAGTAAAGAAAGATATTTTACTTATATATAATTTGAATTATTATTGTTTTAGTTTAGTTTTTGTTAACGTCGCACTGGAAGCAACATGAGGGCTATTGGAAATGGACCTCGTTATTTTGAACCTCGGTCAAATGACGAGGGAGACACCTAAGCAGACACCCCATCTCCTAACTTCCACCACACGCCATAGGGAGGACTTAGGGCCCCGATAAATTTAACATGCATCAGTCCCGGCTACACGGCGGGTCTTTAGCGGCCAAGGATCGAACCCGCGTCTGAACGAAGACCGGTAGCCATGAATCCGACCACTAGGCTACCGCGGGCACTGAATTATTATCGAACCAGAAATGAACCTTTACTTTTTTTTATTGAAATTATACTAACAATACCAAAACAGGATAACATTGAAACCTGTATCTCTTTCGAGAATTACTTAAGACTTATCAATGTATATAAGTAGTTATGTTGTTGAAGTTTATTAACACTTACCGTAATTTTAATTGTTATAATATCTGCTCAATTTTTCGGGTTAAAATCAGATTCTTAATGAAAGCAATAATTATTGTTATTTAAAGTCTATAATGCATATACCTTCGCATGCATTTTCAGATCAATTATATTCTTGAACGAGGTGATTATACCTAAAAGTAGCGTGAATATAACTATAATAACGCAATTTCATCACATTTTTCAAGGCACCATTGCTTAGTTTCCCTTTTGCTTTTCTGCAAGTTTTTGCTAGTAAATTCTTTAAAAATTTATGTTAAATATTATGGTAGATATAACATACAATATACAAGAGGTCCGTCTCTCTCTCTCATTCTGGTAATATGGAATATTATACGTATAATGTCTTAGATAAAATGCATGTGAGTATTTTTTAAAGAAAAGGTAAGTATCTTGCAGGAAAGACAAGTATTTATTGCCTAGAAAGGAACAGTGAAAAAATTATTAAAACAAATTCCAAATAAGTTCATTGCGTTCTTCTAAGGGTTCAGTATATGAATATTTAATTCACTATAACCCAATTTGTTTGCAAAATATCTATACTTGGGTATTAGAAACTTACTAATTTATTATACTTAGCCATTTCTTAAAAAGTTTAGTAAATTTTTAAGGAAAATATTTAATAAAGTGTGACAGTTCATGTACATATCCGTTGTACAGTTATCATAATTTGTTGTGCTTTACATGTTTTTCATTTAATGCAATTTTCTGGCTACGTTTTATGAAAACAAAAGCTGAAGACAAGGAAAAATTGAATGATTTCCGTTATAATTGTAACAAATGCTATGTTGAGTTATAATTCCACGTCCTCGCTTGTGTCATAAGATAGCTGACATTTAACTTTTTACTGTGTCTTTCGTTAACTCTTATAATTTTATCGATTTCATTCTTTATCCTTGGCTCTAATACTTGTATCTCAGAACTGGAAACCAATATAGAGGGTGCAATTTTAAAAACACACATTCTTCAAAAGATAAAGATTTTTTAATAATTATAACATTACTAAATATTAAAAAGAAGATTACTTGAATTATAAAAGATTTCTTTTATGCAAAATAGCATTTATAGATATCTATCATATTTATCATTATAAAATATTTTTATTTTTGTGTTACAAAACATTTCTTCTTCCTAGAAAAATTTAATTTTTTTTTATATTCTCAGTCAATTATTCTGTTAAATATTTTCTGAATTGTTTAAAGCGGTAATTTAAATCATTTAAAGTTAAATACTTTCTCAATTGTTTTAAAATATTTTTACAAAATAACTCTAAAACTATATTTGTGTCAGTGCTTTAGTACAAGTGTATAACTGAACTTTCTAAATTACGATGAAAACTGAAGCTATTTTTAAATATGCAAGTAAAACTTAGTTTTTAATTCCTTAAAACATTTAGGACACATACACTCATATATACGTACACAAACATTCACCCATCATTAAGGAAGATTAAAGGTATTTATCCTCTCCTATAAAGCTTTTCCCGAATTAGATATCATTTGAATTGATTAGTTAATCTGTTCTAATTATTAGTAAGGTTCACTTTCTTTTCTTATCTAATAACATGGAAGGTTTTTTTCAAAATAAATGAAATAAAATAAATTGAAAACTATAAAGAAAAAGCATTTTGACAGATGGTATAAATACTTTTTTTAGAAACCAAGCCAGATTTCATTTGAAACGTCGTAAAATTTACTATATCATAAAATGCGTTTGCGGCCAAAGATGTGTAAAAGAAGTGCAGTTTGCTATTGTACTTTTTTTATTGGTCGGCATGCAATGAAATTTCGTCGAATTTACGATGGACCAATCGAAGCAAACCCATTAAATCCGATTCGCTGGATATCACTCTTAGACACTCGATCAGAATGTAGATTCGACATATTCAAGTGTTTCTTTTCATTATATATCAACCACGATAATAAAATAAAAGGAAAACACTCCACAATGTTTTATTTATTGTAAACTCATAATATTTCCTCGAATATTAAGCAGGTATGAATGTACTTTAAAAGGAGTTGTGAAATAATTTGAACTCTTTGTATTAGTGTATTCAGTATTTACGTAAATTTACTTAGATTTCCTTAAAATAAGCAAATAATATCAAAGCAAAATTAAAAATAGAAAAATTTGGTTTTATCATCTTGTTTGTTCCCTTATTGGAGCTAACGTTACAATTGACTGCTCCTAATGTACTTTGGAATATTGGTCTGATGAAGAGATCGAAATCATTTTAAAAGGTACTCCTAATATTTCGGGGAAGTGGATTTCAAACTTACATTTTGGTTCGAAGTTCTCCGGGGGCGAATTTTTTCACTGTAATTACTATTGATTCTTATCAAATCATAAGACATTCATTATGACACAAGCTATAGGTAGCAGTATTTTTTAATAAAGAATCTTTATTTTTCAAAGGAAATCAGGCAGTATTTTTGATGTTAGAATATTTCATGTGGTATAAAAAGTAAGAACAACTACTAACAAGAAATAAATTATTTCACACTTTAAATCCCCAGGAAAAGAAATAAACAACTTTCTGGGCAAATAAATTTCATTTTGTCTAAAAGAAGAATGCTTAACCACAAATATTTATTTTTCGACAAATGTTATAATTACTTCACGATACTTGTTTTTAAATTGGGAACATACAATTCGCTCATTAATATTTAGATCCAATGGTAATGTGATTTCAAACCAATTATGTCTAAAAGAATATTAGAAGAAAACGTTAAGGTGCAAACGCTGTAGCAGAGTGGTAATGGTCCAGAGCACTGAGATGGTGTTGTTTCTATTGAGTCGTGAATATTTAATCCGATAGCATATCAACGAAAAAAAAAAAAAGATTTAACTTTAAACAGTTATATTTTTCATCTGAATTGATTTGTCCGCTTCTCATTTTCCATAATTATGACCAAAAAGTTTAAAAATTAATGAAAATGAAATTAATTTTAATTGTCGTTGACTGATCGATTAATAGGGTTATTTATGTCGTACTAACAGCAACAGGAGGGCTATTGGTGACGAACTTTGTAATTTTGAACTACAGCTAATTGGCGAAGATGATACCCGAGCTGCCATTATCCATTTATATATATATATTGTTACGTACTCTTTAAATATATATTTACTAAAAACACTGGCGTTGCGTTCGAGTCCTCATGCCTCTATAGCCTCGTCGTGTAGTAGGGATGAATCACCATCAAATATATCGATGCTCAATGTCATCACGTGGGGTTGGTGTAGAAGTTTGGAAAGTAGGTATTAGTTCATTAGTTGACCAAGGTTCAAACCTATCGCCAGTAGCTCCCGTGTTACTTCTTATTGCTACTTTAATAATCAGTGAATCAATCAATATTCACTTCTACTGCTTAATATTGACTTTTTTAAATATTTATTTATTAAAATTAGAGAGCATATATCTGTATGTAATTGAAAAAAATATGAAATTTCTCTTATGTCACTTTACTAATATTTCGATAAAATGTTAATAGATACGACACAAATTTAACAAATGTTATACAATATGTTAAATAATAATATATTTTAATTATTTTTATGAAAACAACAAACAGTCAATTCTATTGAATAAACTCAACGAAAATTGAGTGCAAAATGTACTATTCGAGTAAAGTTGGGTCAAGCGGATATTCATTCCCAATAAAAGAAACTCTAAGTCTATTTCTGCCTGAGAAATCAATTTCTGAATCGAACAGCTGTAACAGAACGACCCTTTTTAACTTTTGGGTTTTACTTTAAAATAACCAGAAAGAAGAGTGAAAGGCCGTCATTTAAGTTATGGATTAGGATATATTTTTGATAAAATTGAAAACAATATTTTCATTTTGAAGGAAATTCAATTATTATAAATGACTGTATTAAAAATAGAAGCATTTAAGCTTTAAAAAATCAACATAAAAGAAACATTAGTTTTGTTAATTCTCAAAAGTGCAAAGATTATATCATTCGAATGAAATATGAATACTAATCGTTTACTGTACGCGTACTATATAAACAGGTTTAAAGTATACTTGAAATAAATAGAAATCTATTGAATAACGCAAAAAATTAGGTATTGAGATATAAATAATTAAGTCTTTGAATTAATTATAAATAAGAATTTAGCAAACTGATCGTGTTAAAACATAGATGAAATGATTATGATTTATTCATAATAAACAAAGTTTATTTTGAAGCAGAATTGTGTTAGTGTAAAAATTAGAGTATAAATCTCACATCTGATACTTAATAAGAATTAAAATTTAAAATTTATACTTAAATGAAAAAATTAATAAACCTGAAATTATAAGAATAATGTTAAAAATAAAGGAGCTCTGTTATATATGAGAGCATATACATATATATATATATAGCATATACATATACATATATTATATACATATACATAATATATATGGGTATATATAGAGCATATACATTATATACATACATACATACACATACATATATTATTGTTATATACATGGCTGTATGTATATATGTATATACATATATGTGTATATACATATATCTCTATGCATAGATAAATATACCCATACACACATATGCATAGATAGATAAATACACTTACACATACACTCATATTCATAGATAGATAAATATACACAATATTACATGCTTACATAGATAAAATATACATACACACAATAATACGCATAGATAGATAAACATACATACACACAATAATACGGCTAGAGAAGATACACACATGCATAGATAGATAAATATACATTGAATATACAATAATAATGCATGATAGATAAATATATTAATAATATACACACATGCATAGATAGATAAATATACACATATGCATAGATAGATAAATATACATACACATACACACACATGCATAGATAGATAAATATATACACATATGCATAGATAGATAAATATACATACACATACACACATATGCATAGACAGATAAATAGACATACACATGTGCATAGATAGATAAATATACATACACATACACATATGCATAGATAGATAAATATACATACACATATGCATAGATAGATAAATATACATACACATATGCATAGATAGATAAATATACATACACATATGCATAGATAGATAAATATACATACACATATGCATAGATAGATAAATATACATACACATATGCATAGATAGATAAATATACATACACATATGCATAGATAGATAAATATACATACACATATGCATAGATAGATAAATATACATACATGGCGAAGTACAGTAATCAGGAAAATGCCATAACCTAAAAAATTTTGAAACCTCCATAGGGTTTCATATACTCGTGTGACATATAAAGTGTTTCTTAACTCAAAGGCAAAAATTTTTGGGGTGATAGGAAACATCCTAACAAGTAATTTTCATCATACAATGCATACGCGGAGAGCAAAAGGTGAACCGCTAGACGACGCTGTAACTGAAAGCATAAAACACGAGATTTCTTACACATTGCCATGACCTTTCGTTATTACTAACTTCAGAATGCCATAGAAATCCATGGTGAAAACGACGATGTGTAAGAAAACTCGCGCTTTATGTTTTCCATTTCATGCGCATAGTATGGTTTCATCGCATGCTATCCACCAATGCATTGTATGGCGAAAATTGCTTATTTAGATGTTTTCTGTTACTCGTTATATTTCCCCCTATATGTTTTACAACATCATAAATTTGCGATAGATTGATATTTTAAAATAATACACAGAAGAAGATAACAACATGTATAGCAATTTTCGCCGTTTCAGAATACACATATTTGTAAAATAATTTCTCAAACTATTTTTCAGGTAGAAATGCATTGCATTTGCTCATAAAATCAATTCTTGTACTTAATGTTACATTTATTATAGTATTTTAAACATTCAATATACACTAAAAATCAAATTTTTGTTATTCATATTTATTTACTATAGAATTCTAAAAGTTCAAAATAAAACCTGTTCATAAAGGATTATAATTTATAATTGAAGTGAAATAGAAAAGGAAACAAAAAAAAAAAAAAAAAAAAAAACAGTTTACTTCAATATTTTTTATTGAAAAATTCATAGTCTTGGAATCCTTTTGTTTAAATTTTAAAGATATAATAAACTATTGTAAATTAAACTTCATATTGATAATCAAAGCTTATATATATTCATACTTCGTTGATCTGTATATTAATAAAAGTTTTAGTAACCTTAGCATTCTAAAAAAATACTTTATAACAACATTATTTATCATTATAAGTACTTTTTCCCCTTTTGAAGAATTGTAGAATATCCCCAAAAAATTCGAAATTTTTCAGATCTCATTATTTTCAGATGATTCGAAATGTTTTTTCTGTTAATGGATTAAATAAAATTCCCCCAAAAGAGCAGTTTCTTTAGAATATTCTTTTCATGTTAAATATGACACATCTTTCACAGAAATTGAACGTTTCGAGAACACAATTTTGTTTCGAGGATACATTTTATGGCCGGAGTTGCTATTTTTCTTTCTCGGACATAGTCTTCTATGAATGGGCAAAGCGATATTCCAATTTTACAGAAACATAAGTTACTTTAAATTTTCCTTCTAATGGACATTGAAGGAAAATTACACTGACAGAGTATATCATTGTAAACAGTTTGTCTTGTCACTGATAAAACAGAATGTTACCACGCCGGTATGAAGTCTTCAACACTCGAAATATTTTTCAAGCAGAATAGTGAAGCATTAAAAAAAAATTTGGAAAATATTAATCCCTGGCAGATCCTTTATGAAAAAAACGGAGAGTAGGAAATATAGCAGGAAAGCTTACGTAGAACTGAAACATTATGGCAGAATGAGGTGCACTCGTAAATCCTGCTTATTTATGAAAAGAGCTACAAACTCATTTCGGATTAAGACGATGTATTCATCATGTTGCAGTTAGTAAGTTAAATTTTCATATCAATTGCAAACAAATTGCTAATTATTTAAATTGATGATACCTTGTACATAGATACATTTTGAATGGAAGCAAACACAGTAGATACTAAAACAGACAACCCAAGCAGCAAGCAGACCTGCACGTCTTACACGGATAAGATCATTTGACAGAAACACATAATTAAACGGTAGCCGAAAGCTTTTATACTTTATAGAAGAGGAATTTCCCTAATTCAGCATTTAGTCGAGGCTCTGGTATATAAAGTTTCATGGAACTTGAAAAAGAAAATAATTCTATATTTGAAAAGAGAGGCTTGAAAAATAATAATTTTAATCTTAAAAAAGAGAAGATAAATTGAATTTATAACACACACACACACACACATATATATATATATATATATACATATATGTGTGTGTGTACGTTAATTACCTTGTACATTGTTGTCAGCATTATAGGCCTTGAATATGTAAGCAAAGTGCATTATTAGAATTTCAAGTTTTTCTTTTACCGAAAAGGCAAAATGCTACTCAAGTGGCCTACAAGATAAGCGTTGTTCATGGCAAAGTTCTTTAAGCTGAAAGAACTGTGCGGAATTATTTGATAGGTTCAAAGCTGATGATTTCAACCTTAAATATCAAGATTATCCGCGTAAGCCCTCAATTACAGTTGAAGATTGGATTGAAACACTGTATGAAAATAATCTACGCTATATGACACATAAATCAGCAGAAATATTAAAAATTATCAATATCAATCATTTAAGAGCATTTTGTGAAGCTGGGCTATACAAATCATTTTTATGTTTGGGTTTCCCAAGATTTTATTATATAGATCACATGAATCTCATTTCCATTTGAGATTCGCTCTATAAAAGCAACTTGGAGACACCATGTTTGAAGTAAGTAGTGATGGGTGATGAAAAATTGATTAAGGTTCTACAGGGAAGTGGAATGAACCATCTTAAGTCCCACCAAATCATAGTCCTCATTCAAAGATGGTTATGCTCTATGTCTAGAGGGATAAGAAAAGAGCACTGCATCATGAGCTTTTATCAAATGAAAAGTCAATAAATTCAAAAAAAAAAAAATATTGCTCATAATTGGACGAATTACAGACAGTAATTGAATAAAAACGTTAAGAAAAAATGAAAATGGTTAGCATCATGTTTCATCCGGGCAATGCGTGATCTCATGTGTCGTTGACTACTCTACAAAAGTTGTTAGAGCTCAGTTGAGATATTTTATCTTATCCACCATACTCACCAGACGTCCTACCTTCAGATGTCTTCCTATTTCTTTCATGGTAATATTCCTTTAATAGAAAACATCGAAGTTTTTTCCATTTAAGGAATTTTGTAATGATAGATAATTGTCTAAAAGATTGAGAAATGCTGTGGAATAGAATGACACCTTTCTAATTTAATAAATGTATACCAAAATTTAAATGTGCTGAGTTTCAGTTTTCCTTCTAAATTGACACGAATTTTCTGGACAACCCGGTATATATATATATAATTTCGAGAACTACAAACAATCCAGAGATTTTATTTCACACAGGTATCTCTCTATTTAATAGACTTGTGTAACTACACAAGATGCTTTGTATAAATGTATAAGCACACATTGCTTATTATCGTTTTTCTAAAATAAAATATATTTGAGATACAGAAATGTTACATTTTTATCTTTCAATATATGCTAGTTCTTTGACAATTTGTCTTTTAAAAATGTTCCTATGCTTACGGGAATAATACTACTATTCATAATAGTACATGTATTTATATTGGAAACATTCCTGTCCATATCTCTTCCTTCATTTACAGAAATAGCCAAAAACCACTACATGTAAAATGTTTTTGGCAGCAAAAGCACCTGAGAATTCCAAGCAAAATTCCTTATGCTGAGGGAACATATGTATGAGGATATGACTAAAGTGAAGTCATTTTTTCAACTCTATGAAAAAAACCTCATCGATCGTTGATGTCTAGGATTTGATGGCGAAAATATCTTGTAGTTAGATCTAGTATTGTGAATGCTATCGGTGATCGTTGATTGCTGTTTTATATGTACACTGTAGGAAACTTATTCATTATTCATGACTGTTTAGAGAAACATCCTCTCATGTTAGGAAGAGCACAGTTTGCATACTATTATCGTGAGAAATCGAAAACTTGCCATGCAAATAATTTGCTTTGCAGTATTTATAAAGTACCCATTTTAGAAATATTCCGGAGGAATGCACCATATGTCGTATACAGGATGATTGCATAATGTGTTCAAATAATAAAAAGGCCCGTTATTTTTTGTAATATGATGGATTACTCTATAGCAAAAAATAGGAGAATAAGAACTATTATATCAAAATAGCTCAGTTTTTCTTTTGCGAGGTACTAAAAACAATACAGGATTTTAAAAAAAGTTTATTTCTCGAAGGACAATCAAGATTTTATAATAATATTTGAAATAAGCTCGGAATATTTATGAATGGAATATATATATAAAGAGAGAGAGCAGCATAAAAATAAATACATTTTTTTATTCTTATTCTTAAAACATTTCATTTTACTCATCAGGAGGGTATCATAATGGTTTAATTGTTTCTAAGGAGTTACCAAGGTATCTAAGTAAAATTTGTTCTACGGTCTAATTGATTATTACGTATGTAATGTTGTAAGGTACTGCTATTAATTTTGATTTGTTTGGTTTTAGGAAGACATAGATTGAACTAACCCACAGTTTTATGAGGTCTCAATTAGCATTCCGGGGTACAGTAAAGTTTTAATTAATACTAAGATATAATCAAGATAGAAATTATTTTTTTCTTATTCTTAAAACGTTTCAACATAAACACAATCCTAGATTATACATTTCTTGAGCAATTTCTAGACCTTTCAAAGACCGATAATATAAAACACTGTAGGCTAAACTGTATTTTCTCCATACTGTTGATTAAATCAATTGACGACTTCTTGAAAGAAACAAATCAAAATTAATATTTATACTTTACAATATTATGTACATAAGGATCAATTAATATGGATAATAATTTTTCCCAGATATCTATAATATACAATTTAGCTGTGAAATCTTGCAATGGGGGCCCGTGGTCATGGCAGTCCTGAAGATGAAAAATATTTTCCGGAAAAACTGGTGTCTAATCCACTCATACTTCCTGAAAAAGGGAGTGCTACTTTTCACGTCGCACCTTTATTAAAAGCAAGAAATGTACTTACAGTACTAACACATATAATTCTAGCTGTCCATTTTTACCTTGGAAGTACTTAAAGAATTTTTACAAAGCAGGTTTCATGGATTCCTAATTTTGGAGAAGGAAGGCTTCCGCTATTTTTTTGGAAGCTCCTGACATCATTTTACACTTCTTCACAACAATAATGCTACATTATACAAGAATATCTACGGAATTTACAAGTTTCGAACCCTATCTGTTTTATGTACATACAAATGGTCAGTTAATTCAGTGTGTATA
>BMAW01039656.1:0-14859 GCA_019974015.1 Nephila pilipes | reverse complement strand
AAGTTCTATGTAAGATAGAAACAAAATTGAAACTGTTCTAGAAAGCTTCTAGAAAGCTAAGAATCAGGCTTTAATAATAGACCATTAATAAAAAATCGACTTTTGACCGAAAATCGCGTTTTAAAGGTAGGCGGATGCATTTTAAATGTTCGATTTTTCTTGTTTCTACCCTGAACAATGTACGAATTTCAAATAATGAAAAATATCCTTTTTTGTAACCGAATGTTATAACCGCTAACAGTTAAAATACTAACAGGTGAAAAAAACTTTTTCAGAGATTATCCTTATCATACATTATTCTGCCCATTCCTTCGTAAAGAACACAAATTTCTTATTCATTGTATCATATCAATTTTATACTATAAGATTATGAAATTCATATTAAAGACAGATAAAAAAAAAAGCTTTACCAATACATTTCATTGGCAAAAAAATAATCTTAATATTTCTAGAACATTCTTCTTATGGTCAGAAATTCCCCAGAAATTAAGTTTTAGTTTATCACTATTTTAGCGTTTTTCAAAACAAGAAAATAAACCTCTTTTTGATTTCTCAATAATTATCAATCACCCATTGCACTATGGACATATGACACTGTCATAATAAACTCGAATCAAAATTAAAATATACTATGTGGTATCACTAAACATGGTTATTATTGCATACGCAAAGTTTGATTTCAATAATGTGTGTGTGTGTGAATGCACTTTAGATCAATCAACTAATTACTTACATCAGTATTTTACAAAACATGCATTTTCATGTAGCATGAGTCATTTCAAATTCTACAATTTTCCTGCTCAGAAGTTACTTTGTTCTTTTCAGAAGTATACTTTTTCAAAAATCAAAATAAACTGGCAGCTGAATTTTATTCGACGTATTCAAACTATGTGCGAAAAGAATAAATGATAGAAAATTTAACTAAATCAAAGCGTTGAGTTGCAAGCTTCTTACTAATTCTTTCCAAATTTTAAAAAATTAATGTGGCTTATTAAGCAAAACGAATTGAAACATACATCGAAACAAAAAATACGTGGGCTTGGCATGCCATTTAGATGCTGATTTTTTGAAAGTATACAGAACAATGGTTTGAATAACTTCTAAAGTGCTTTGACTATCGTTAAATGGTATAAAATATTCAGAATAAATTGAGAAATAACATATATTTTTTTTTCTCAAAAAGTCGAAACATTTGAAGTTTAACCCTTGAGATCCCTTAAGCTCCTTAACACATCCTCTATTGTTTATACATAATGTAATAAGAGTATAATGTATAGAAAACGAAAAGCTCTTATTTTATTATTTTAAGTTTTAAACATAATACTTATTATATATAACATAACATTTATTGCATAAATATAATAACTTTTATTTTTACAACTCTAAAAGAGAGCTAAAAACAATACTTATTATTTTTATATACATTAAATGCAAAGCTTTATTTCAAACTCTTTTCTAATAATTTTGGAAAATTTAATTCGCCATTTTATCACTAAGTTTAATACGTTAACAGTAATATTGGATTGAAGATTTCAAACAATTTTCATGCTCCTTTCATCATCTGTGACACTTATGCACGTGAGAAGTTTCTAATACGGGGAACAAAAGTTTGGGATGCTCATAAGTAATCTGTTCGGTGATTTTAATACAGCTAAAATTATCAAGCGTCTAAACGCATTTAATGAAAAAATTAATGGCTCTCATCTCTATTCTTCTATCACGGATGCACATTATGTATTATATCTGCGAGTGTTTTTTAAAAAAAGCATTTTCAATGTATACGTTGGTGAAAAAAAGTATTTCCTATCCTTTTCTAAAGAAATATAGTTCATTTTTCATATTTTCTTAATGGAAAAAAAGTGAACAGCTATACTCTTAAAAATGAGATGAAATAAATTGACTACAAAGCATAGTAACATGCTCTTTTCATAGTCACAGAGTATGTTACAAAATCAAATTATGTTGTACCAATGGCATGCTCAGAACAAAATAGTCTCTTCCGCCTATCTCTTAGCTTTTCTGTTTACACTCCAAATTACTGACGTTCTTATATTTTCTGAGTTACATAAGTCATCAAACGTGATCCAAATAGATATTACGTGAAGTTTCTGGAGAATTCAACAAAAAATATATAAAAAAAAAATTCCGATCCAGACGGAATTGATGTGATGCCAGGGAAAAAGATACTGGGAACAAGTACCACCTTCATTGAATTTTTTCTAATGTTCATCTTTCTGGCTAAAGAGAAATGATATAAAGATTTAATTTTCAAGATTTTATTCGATTTGTTCAACAAAAACTTGATTTTATCAAAGGATGAGAGCTCATTTTTATATATTTATTTTTATTAACACGCTGAAATAAGTGATAAGAACAAATTCACCAGATGTGTGCGAAACGGGCTCTTAAAGATGAATGAAAGATCTCCCACACTTTATAATAGATTAAAAAAAGTACAAATTTATGAAATAGACTCTATAAATTTTTGTCACGTAAAATTCAGTGAATAAATTTTAAAATTAAAAGAAACATGTGTAGAAATTCAAAATAATTGGAAGTTTAGAGGTATTTCCATGGAATTTTAAAATTCACTGTACCTGTTTTTTCCTCCAAATAAATTATTATTAATTAGTCGCGGATAAAAAGTGCGACATAAGGAAAAGTTTCAAAATGTACAAGTGTTAGGAATGGGAAAGGGGAATGGGGTAATTTCCTACATTATTATTAATTGATCTTTTTTTCTTCTAAGAAGTAAATGAAAATGACGATCTTCATATCCGAAGCAATCGTTACTATATAGACAGTCTTCGCCTTCTTCGGATCAGACTTTCCAGAAACAATTTATTGTTTGGGTTATTGCTTTCTTTATGGTGTACAATGAAGAATCCAGCTCTCATGGATGGTGACAACTAGATGCCAATGATGATGATAACTCGAAGGGGCAGCAGACAAATTCTGATTACTCAGCAAACTCATTTATAAATCTGATTCAAATTTATTTTGGAGCTGTTTAACAGATAACAGCACACAATGAAAACAGCAATACGCCTTAGCTATGCTATCTGGCGTCAAAAGCAGAAATTTTTGAACTAATCTCGTATTCAAATGAAGCTATTTATAATAAAATAAATTAATATAAAAGAAAAGGAAAAATAATGTATTTACAAACTTTACAAAAATATAGTGTTTTCTTTTAAGGAATAAATTTTTATGAAATATTGTAAGTGATTTGCAAATGTGTATATAAATTATTTTAAAAACTCGATTATGATAATAACATAAATTCTCAAATTGAACATTTTCATTAATTACATTGATGGATCAAATTATAATTCCTACATATGTCAAATAACATAAGAATTGTTGCATTACATTTAATCTAGTTTTTAAACGTTATGTTACATCTAGAATATTTGACTGTGATCATGGAATTTAGAGTGTGACCAACAATATTTCAATCTAAAACTGGGTTTTAGTCTTGACTTTACTTAAAATGCATTATGTTGTGGACCAGATGTGCGTTGAATCTGACGAGGCTCAAAGTCTTCATGTGGAATTGGGGAGGAAGTTTGATGATTTGGGTGCCAACTGACGTGTCATTTACGTCCACTGATCATGATTTAAAATTGCAAGGTGCATTTCTAATGGCCCTCGAGTTGCTTCATAAAAGCAACGTTAATAACTTATACTATATACTTCTTACTATATTTTCTTCTTGACTTTGAAAGTGGTTCAGCTTTAACCCTTTCGCTACCGGAGGGAGAAAAAAGAAGTGCTTCTCTGGGCCCGCGGCTTCTTACAGTGGAGTGTCACGCTGTGCCCAGACGATTTTAGATATTAAGCATAATTCGTTAAAAAAATTCTTCTAAAATTGACTATTTATTAAAATATTTTGGTATTTACATATATTACTTAAAATGTATTAAACTTAATATATACCAAAGAAAACAAGATTTAATCGAAAAATGAATGTTTTATACATAAAATTACATAAAAAATCATACTTTTAAGAAAATACAAAATATATTTACATATGTTACATAAATTTCATGGTGTAATGATGTGCCATTGTATGGAATATATAGATATAAAAGATAAATCTTATTTTGTTGTATGGTATTTTTATAGAAAAAAAATCAATTCATAGTACAACGTCATGTGTCTTACACACATATTTTAACGCTTCACGCAAGATTTTGAACAAAGGGCACATCTTAGTCCCCCCCCTTTTTTTACTTTAATATCAATGTACAGATTTGGATTATTTTCGCTAACGTTACTGTCAGATTCATTCATTATTTAGCAAATATCAGTATCAGATAAACACTTTCTTTTCGTCCTGACTGTCGCTACAAATAAAAACTTCCTGAATGAAACGAACAGCTGAGAACATCTGCTACCAAAAGCCCTAACCCCCATAAAGGGCCATAAATTCTCCTTCGAACTTCTAAGAAGCAAGGAAGAAAGAAAAAAGCAAACCGAAATCAAGTACACCCTTTAAATCATATAATTACATTTAAAGAGCCAGGGCGCAACACGAGCTTTTAACAATTACCCCCCTCCTGGTAGCCAGAAGTGAAATCCAAGCCCATATAACCAAGGTCAACACTTTAAATAACCTATCTATATAGATTTCGCGGTATTGAAACGCCATATAGTAACATTACAAAAATCTAATAAAACGTTCTCATCAAGCGTATCTCTATTGATACTTTGGGCCGTAGAAGACACTCGCGGAGCGTATCACCTGTGATACGCTGGTTACAGGAGAGCCAACACGAGCGTATTGCCTGTGATATGCTGGGAGCGAACGGATTAAGCAGTTTTAGATTAAAATTGATTGTTACGACCTAAAATAATTTCCTTTATTTGAAGCCTCGTGAATATTTAATTATTAAAGAGTCAATAATATAGAAAAACTAATCATTAACTACACTTAAGTTTGATTCTCAAAGTATTCAAATCACAAGATGCTCATTATCACGTCTGTGTAAGAATCCTTACTGAAGACCTCATCTAAAAATGCGTAGAATAATTAACTGTTGTGGATCAATCGGTTCTGAATCCATTGTAGAACTTGAAATGAGAGTCGGACTCACGAACAGTTAGCTGATCCTCAACAGCATCGATCTTATATCTCTTTACTCTTATCAGCATTTGCACAATTCAAATTCTTCTTTGATAACTTCAGCTCGTCTCTCTATCATTTCTGACCATGGTAACCTAGTGCTTATGGTCGCAGAAATCACAGCCGGCGTTGTTTTCGTAGAGTCATAGGTTTGAGGCCTATTGTTACTAAAGAACCACCAAAGTTTATGCACGTTAAGTCTGGTCGAAATCTGAAGTTCTTCCGTTGGTATGGTGAGGAATTTTGGAGAGGGAGGTTATAGATCAGATGTAGTTCTCTTTACTTGAATGAGGTTTAAAATTACTAGACGTGCCACCAAATCCCCAGTCTAAGTGCGACGTTAATAAACATTCAAAAGTCCCCTCTCTACCACTCTTTCTCGTATTTAACACTTCGCTGCTTGTAAATGTAATTTCCAATCCTATTAACATCACTTCAATAAATCCCTTTTAATTTACATAAGACACGTTTCATTCACTAGAAGAGATTCTCAAATCAAACAACATCATACTGGGGTTACTTAATGAGAAATACGCGTTTGAACCTTGTAGATGATAACAATTTAAATTTATCATCATGGGCGAGTTTAACTTACTATCTGACTAGTTAGAATATATCATAAAATTGTTTGAGCTACGATCTTTTTAATTTTTCTTGTCAAGATCTGTTAATATTTTTATCTTTTTAAATATAAGATGAGTGAGCAAGAATAAAGTTTCTAGTAGAAAATTACGCAGGATTGTCATTGAATAACTTAAAGCCATTGTTTTTGTAACTTTGAATTTGTATCACTTAAAACTTTTCAACTTATTTACGTTTTGTGTTTTCTTTTTTGAAATTGATTTAATGGTTTTATTATTAATTAAATGCAGCTATTTTTTTGATACTCTACTTCCTAATTATTTGTTGAAACTTACACACATTCTGAGGTTCCCAATTAAAGGGAGCAAATTGTTGAGAAGTTAGGATTTTCATTTTCAATGTAATTCATAACCGGGTAGTGTATCTATGTTCAATCGAGTAATTATAAAAATGTTAATTACTGCGATGTAGTTGTCCAATTCAATTCTAACTGTTTTAATAGCGAAACCTCGTAAGATTCCAACAGATTATATTTTCCCATTTTCTATTGTCAGAGCTAATGACTTAACTTAATGCAGAAATTTATTAACTATCATACTCGCAAAGCATTCCTTCATTATTTAATTCTATTGTCATATTTCCTTCTATCAATAATTATTAGACATCTGTTAATACACCTAAAAGGAAGATAAAATACTTTACAAATCATTGAAGAATACATAGAAAAGGCCGATCTCAATTGAATCCTACTCAACTTGTCAATTCTAAATTATGATCAGCTAATAAAGTCTTAGCTTACCAATTCAGTCGTTCTTATTCAACCACTTCTCACAAAGAGACTATTCTTATTTTAGTACTTGTTGGAAAAAAACTTATTTGGATACCACTAGGAGGCGTCTTGTCTCGTGTGAGAACGCACTGGTTTATGGGTAATATTTAAGAGTACATTTAGATCTTGACCGTGTAAGCCTGGTTCTTCCTTGTTTTGATGTGATTTGTTTTCCTGGCAGCAGAAGCGAGTTAAGTTAAAGTATGGACTGTTTGAAAGCCTTTTATATTTTGTAAATAGTATAATTATTTGTTAGTGTATAATTGGCGCGTAGAGAGTGTAAATAAATATGGTAGAAAAAGAATTGCTCTCTCCATTTTACTTGGGGGATTATTATTCTTCATTAGTATTTTAACGAAGACAAATATTCATCAATCTCCTTTTAATTCCCTTTCAATGTTTTTTTTTGTTTCATTTTCACATATAACACCTTCTCTAATTCAATCTATTACTTCTTATCCCTATCTAATTTATCTAATCACGTTTCATTTGGGTTGAAAAGAAATTATAAGTTTATGTAATTCAAATTACTATAAGTACTTCGATAGTAGTGAAGAGAAAATCGTGAATAGCCCAATGTCACCCCTTTTATACAGAAAATCATGTTATGTTTACCAAAGACTCAAATTTCATTAAATCAGTTTAAAAATTGAAAACATTTGCGCTTATCGAAACCACGAATCTTAAGACGACAGTAAAATAGATTATTTCGCAAAAGATCTTAATTCAGACTACCACAACTTAATTAATCAGTGGTTGGAAGAATTTGAAAAGAATGTGCAGAAAATCTAAATCACTCTGGGTGTGAATGTTTATATTATTTGTCTTAGGAACGAACCTGAGAATAATTAATAACTGTCAAACATTTCAGAATCGAAATTGAAGCTGATAAGCTTAAAATTGTATGCAGCCATAATTCTAAGCGCTATTCATTGAAAGCGAAATGTGATTAAATAAATAAAGTTTCAACGAATTGGGTTGGATTAATGCAATTTGAAAAGGAGAGTCACAGTTGTTACTGGCATGATTAAAATGCTAGATATTTTCGGAGTAAATATGTTCAATTATTTGACATAAAGTATATATACAGAGAAGGGATTGCTTTGAAGTTAGATTACATTTGTTGCCCGAGGCATTATATAAGTGGTATTCTAAAAGCATACTAGTACTTTTATACGCTTGGTATCATGACTTAAAGTAATTTGGGAATGTATATCAAATTCATTAAATATGTAAGAATATTCAAATATTATGGATATTTTGAATGTTTTCATCCTAAGTTATTTTGAAATATGTATTTAAATTACATAAAATATGTGTGAATGAAATATAAATTAATTAATTTTGAAAAATATTACTATAAGAATGCATAAATCACAATAAAGGATATCTGTAAATCTATAATTGTTATGTTAGCATATATAACATATTTAGAACTGTGGCTTATATATATATATATATATATATATATATATATATATATATATATATTTACAAGCAAAAGGTGTTCAGATGAAAAGGTATGAAACGTCGTAACAACGTAACCGATAACATATATGCCTATGCCGCTATGGGAGAAAGTAGCGAGTATCTAGGGATAAGAATGGAGTCTCCGAAATGGATCAAAATATGCAATGGCTAACGCATGTGCAGGAGAGAGTAGAGGCTTTTTAAAGAGCGCCGTCCCATTGACACTGCACTGCTTGGGAAGACATGTTGACGTTCACATTACAAAATTCGAAGATTGAGGAGCAGCGAGGCGTTATCCGATTTCTGACAGCGGAATATGTTAAACCGGTCGCTATTCATCGTCGGATGGTGACCGTATACGGAAAAGACTGTGTGTCCGACGAGTCAGTGAGAAAAGAAAGTGCCCGTTTTCATGCAGGCTGTGAGGGTTTGGTTGATGACCCGAGACCAAATAAGGCAACACAGTCATTATGGCTGATATCATCCACAAGGTGGACAGCCGAGTGAAAAGTGATAGGCATGTCATATTACGAATGTTTGCTGTGAAGATGGATTTCAGCGTTGAAAAAAATATGGACAATTCTTCACAACAATTTGTGTTATTGGAAGATTTGTGCCCAGTGGAATTTTATATATATATATATATATATATATATATATATATATATATTACAAAGGTATATAAACAGATTAAAGGTTTGTCTCCAGGTGAGTCGTCAAGTTATTGTTTAACCAATATTTATTAACATTTTAGAGAAGATACTTTTTATTATAATAGTTTGAAGATTCTAAGATATATTGATGATATTACACTCTAAAACAAAGAAAAAAATGAAACATCATGAAGGAGTAACCCGATTGTAATGAAGTAATGAAATTTCATATTAAAGAATAACATCCAATTAAAGAATAACAGGAGCTACAGTGCATTGGAACTGCACACTCAGTAGATGTATATAAGAAGCGATTCTCAAAATCATGATCAAATTTTCTGTTGCATTGCAAATTAGAATACTTTTCAACTACTGAAAAAAGGCCTCTCCACAGGATTCGAGCTCATTACGAGTGACTGTCAGAGTTAGAAAGAGGTCGTATCATTGGATTGAAAGAGGCAGGTTGGGCAATTTGGAGAATAGCTCGTCATAAAGGCCGACGATTAGATGAGGCTGGCAAGAATGGATGGACAATGGCAAATTTCAGCGTCATGATGGTAGCTTTCGAAATAAGGCCACAGCAGATCGGGAGGATAGAGTAATTGTCAGATTAGCTGTCACAGCGCCTGATTCATCGTTATCAACCACTAAACGTGCGACCCGCACTCGAGTGTCCACCATGACCATTCACAGACGGCTGACAGAGCGAAACCTACGCTCGTACAGATCCTACGCCACCTGCCACTCACGTTCAGTGTCGAGTACACACAGTCGACCCACATTACAGTGGTACTTGCCTCGATCAGGTTGGAATGATGCTGATAGGGGATGTATAGTGTTTCGCGACGCTTCCCGCTTCCAACTGTGTCCTGACGATCATCGAAAACGTGTATGGAGACGTCCAGGGCAATGTGTTGATTCCGTTTTCACTATTGCGCTACACAGGCCCTCAAACAGGAGTTATGGTCTAAGGTGCGATTTCACTTGATAACCAGACCACTTTGGTCTGTATAATAAAATATTTGGTAAATATTTTTAAGGGAAACGCCTTAGCGAGATTATGAATAATGATACAGGTTTCAGACTTATAATTTCAAGCACTAATTTTACTACAATTAATAAGAGAAGATATTAATAATTTTTAACTAATTCGGTTATCAAATACATATAATTCACTTATGGAAATCTTTAAAGACTATAATATTACAGAAAATGAATGAAAATATTAAATATTTGAATATTTAGACAAAAAGAAATTTAAATTTAGAGATCTTTAAGGTTATATAAAAACCTACTGGGTGAGTAGTATATTATTCGTTACATTGATAAGGTCACTACTAACTTAGTTTTTTTTTTTGCAAAAAATACCTTTATGCTATTATGACTCATAAGCATCTTGTTCGTAATAATACAGGGTGATAATAATTAAAGTTACGCTACAGAATGTGGCACTTTCATAGGGCTGAAAAAACAACCACAGATTAGAATGACGTGTATATAATACACGTGAAGATATCGGTCTTTAGTTGCAAAAAAAAAGTGGAGCGACAGAGGTTTCTGTACTAGTCAGAAGAGGCTGATCAAAAAACCGAACATGTTTTTGTGGATCTCTTTGTTCAAAGCCCATCCATCACGACGAGGTGGTGCCATAGCTGATAGAATGAATAGGATTTTAATTGCCCTTAAGCCAGAAACCTTAGAAAAAGCAAAAAGTTATGAAATCATGAAGAAAAGAAATCTTTAATAAGCTGCTGCGACTTTCTTAAGAAATGTTCAATATTCTCTCCTCCTTTATTTTTGCCACGAGTTGAAAGAGTAAAACAGCATGTTCAACAACAGATCGTGATGTATCAGGTGCAATGTTGTGAATTTGTTGCTTAATTTTCAATTCAGCTAAGTTCGCAATCGTAACCCAGTCCATAACATGTTTTAGGTAACTCTACAGCCAGAAGTCTCAATGGTTCAAGTCAGATGATTGTTGTGGCCAGGCTGCTGGGAAATGGAAACTGATAATTGGCGACTGATCATTCTGTCATTTCCAAAATACATGTTGAGCAACTGCTTCACTGAATTTGAAATGTCTTGAGGAGCGCTGTTTTACATAAAAATTGTACTATCCACATATTCTCGTTGTTGTAATGCTTAAATGAGTTGGTTGTAGTGCCAAAAAGAGATTCATAACGTGTCATGTTTGCTGTACAAGTAACAGGACCCGAAGGACCAATTTCCTTGAGAAAGAAAGGGCCAACAATAAGTGCTGCCTTAAATGCACGCTACACAGTGGCCTTTTGAGAAAGAAGAGGCATTGATTGCATTTTGAACGAATTCTGTCTCGTTCATGCTCTGAAGTTTTAAGTATTGACAGTACTTTCGAGATGGAAATAGGCTTCATCTGTCCACAAAATGTTCCATGGCCATGCATTGCCCACTTCCATTCGAGCAAGAAATTGCAGGGTGAAAACTTCTCTTTTTGTAAGTCAGAAGGAGCCAACTCCTGGAGATACGTAATTTTAAATGGATAACATTGCAGGATGTTTTGTAAAGTTTCATGAACCGTTCTGACAAGCCTGTCTTAAATATGGACAATTCTCCGTGCACTTTACTTTCCCAGTTTACTGCTTGACGTTTCCTTTCATGCTGTAGCCATATCCTCAACTGATGTCGAAGCAATTGATGTCTTCCCTCTGTCACATTTCAAGTCAAATCAACCCATATCTTCGAGTTTATTTAAATTTTCTTCAAATCAAATGCAGTCATTGAACCAGGGACGCTTTTTAAACTCCTTAATATCCAGAATTTCTTCATTGCAATTACAGAAAAGTCACCATTCTTGTTAGGAAGCTTCTCAGGCAAATCCCGATACTTCAGTGATAGATTTACAACTACCATCTCAGACTCAGTATAACAGAAATTTAATGCTATCCGCCATTTTATCACACGTGTAATGTTCTGTGTAAATGTCACGTCTTTAAATTAGTATCTTAAAATTTGCTCATATTTTACGGCAATTGTCTTGTAGCCTCTTGTTATTAGTACGGTGCCATCTGTTGTTCTACTTTTAACTACTGTTTTTCTTTCGCAAAGCAAATATCAGGTCATTCTGACCAGTGGTTATTTTTTCAGCCTTCTGATAGTGCAACTTTAATATTATAATTGCCCTGAGGCAAGTTAAAGTAACAAACAGTAATAGAGAAATTATCAGTACAAAAAGAAAAAGTTTTATGTAAAAAAATAGGTTAAAATTTTAATATAGTAAATAATTTCTTCGTATATTCTTAACTCTTAAATTTCATTAAGAATTCAATTAAGAATTAAAATTCATTTCATTTCTTAACCTGTTAAATTTAAAACTGTGACTCTATAATGACTTTAAAACTTAAATTAAGACTGTTATTAAAATTGTTATGAAATTATTTATTATATGAAAGATACAGAGATTTACTCTATTTATAGCTATGACTTAGAAGATTTATTTAATTCAATATTTACGAAGGAATTAATTAATGTTTTGGTTAATTTTACAAAAATTAATATTTCTATATATTATAAAAAAAAGAACTGTCTTATTAATCTTGTTTCAAAAGAAAATTAAAATTTTTGTAATGATAAAAAAAATGTAAACAAATTATAGGTATACCACACGATGAACCAGTAAGTAACAGTATTACGAATATTTACTTCCATTTTTATGAATATATTTTTATAGACAACATTAAATTTATTTTGCTTAGATATATAGATGCTCTTATAATTTTTCAAAATAAATTCAATCCAGATAGCAAACTAGATTTATAATTTTATTCTTCCTAAACACATAATTTAGACATTAATTTAAATATTGTAGATATTAGGATTAATAGTAATATATTTGACAATAGAGATAATAGTTTTTCAAATTAATATAGTTCTTTTCTTTGATAACATTTTAAGCTGAAAAAGTTTAGTAATATACAAATAGTGTTTAATAATATTCTCCGATATATGAGCCCTTAAATTTTCTAAATAATTTAAATAAATTACTTCATACATGTGTTAAAGCTGATAACCCAGTTAACTTCCAAAAATAGTTTTCTTCCTTAATTGTTATTGTGTTTATAATTTCTATTTGATTTCACCTTTTAATATCTTTTTTAAATATTTTTATAATTTTGTTAATTTTTTTAAAATTTTATTACAAATGTTCTTTTACTTAATTTTACTCTAATTAATAGAAGATACTATCATTATTTTTAATTATTTGAGTTTTGGGCCGCAATTGTTAGTCTTTGAATAAAATAGTGAAACTAAAGTTGTTTAGATATGATTCAGCTTTATTCCAGTTTTCTTCTTTTAAATTGAATTATATTTTTTATAAGTTATTATTTTTATTTTGCGGTTAATTTATAATTTAGAATTAAATTGGAGGATTTATAACGCTTTTTGTTTTGTTATCACATTTTTTGTTTGTTCTATTATATTAGAATGTTACCTTTTGCTTTATAGAGCAATTACTGATTGTGAAGATTGAACAGTTAAAGCATGTTTAAGAAGAGTTCCTCTATCATAATCCAGAGGCAGTATTATGTAGCTTTATTTTCATTTTGTTCATTTTTTAAAATATTTCTTACATATTTACTATTCATATTCTTGTTTTTAAATAAGCTCATTTTGTAAGATTTAAGTGTCCGCGGTAGCCTTGTGATCAAGGTTTCGGATTTGCGGCCGGCGATTTTCGTTCAGTCACGGGTTCGAACCTTGGTCATAAAGACCCGCCGTGTAGAAGGAGCTGATGCACGTTAATTCTCTCGGGGCCTGAAGCTTTCAAGTTGGCGTGGTGTGGAAGTTAAGAGAGGGGGTGCCACAGCTCAGTTGTCGTCCTCGTCCCTTGATAGAGGTTAAAAATTACGAGGATAGAGGTTAATACTTGATAGAGGTTACTTGATAGAGGTTAAAAATTAATAATTAATATTTTTAATTGCTAAGTTTTAAATTTAATTTGAATCTCTTTATATATATATATATATATATATATATATATATATATATATATATATATATATATATATACATATTAATATATATATATGTATATATATATGTGTGTGTGTATATCACAGAACTAACTAGTAGTAACTTAGGTCATTACTATATTTCCTGTTCAATATTAGAAAATTTTGATTTACACTTTTTATATGAAAAAGCATTATCAATGATACACAATTTTATTTACATAGATTCATAAATAATCTAATCATCCTTGGTAAAAACAGTTACTTCGGATCTAATTTTGCCTTTGAAGTTTATTTCATATAAATAACATGAATTCTTGAATTGATAAAAATTCTTGACGTAAAATTACAATTAAAAGATCCCAAACTGTACAGTAATGCTTATGACAAAAATATTAATTTTTAAGTTACATGTTATTAATTTTTTTATTCTGGAACATAAATATTCTTTCATGTATTTATAGAAATATAATTCAATATTATTTGCTTCGTAAAAATAACTTAGTTACCCAAAAGTTCGAAAAAATTAAAAACAGTCATAAACTGTTTAATTATGGCTTAGATCACGATAATTCGATTAATTTCATAAAAGCCCAACTGCATCAAGAAAATTATGACAGTTAATAGTAAATTTTAACACAAAAATTTTATGCTACACAAAATAATTTTTTTCTTGTGAATGTTTAGAGCTACCACTGTAATAAAAGCTTTCCGAATGTAACTGCAGCTCAATCATTGTAATATTTTGCTCTTTTTTAATAAATTGAACATAGATTTCAGTTTTCACAAGTTGCTGCAAATTATTTACATTTATTAATCATTGGATTATACTTATTTGCAACTTAATTAGTTTTCTCTTTAAAAATGTTTTTGTATGGATAAAATTACTATCAGCACATGATTTCAGTGATATTTATTATTAACTTACATATGCATAGTTATAGTTTTACAACGTTTTGATAGTCGTTGAATTCATATTTGTTTTTCTTTTGCAGTAATGGAAGCATCCTGGATTTTGCTCAAATGGAGGTATACAGTTGAGGGGAGAGGAGGATCCACAATTCAGTTTTAAATCTGAATTAGCCATATGAATTACTAAGGTATCCATTTCGGCTTTCCTTTAGGTTTTTATTTTTGGATATTTTACCAAAATTTAATTTATTTTTTATATTATATTTGTGTGTATGATTATGAATTTTCAATATAAAT
>BMAW01039652.1:259734-273517 GCA_019974015.1 Nephila pilipes | reverse complement strand
ATATATATATATATATATATATATATATATATATATATATATATTAATATTTTCTAAGCTTAACTTTCATTACATTATGTTCTAAATTAATTATCGATCAAGAAAAGCGCTTACATAGTTACATTTTCGTTAAAGAAAACTGAAACTGCTAACTAGCGTAAAAACTAGCACATAGAAAAAAAATGATCACATTTATGTATTTATTTATAATAAATCGCATAACTTAAGTTTATTGAACATCGATTTATTATAATAGAATTTTGGAAAAAAATTGATCGATTGAATTGTTTGTTTTTTATTGATGTAGAACTATGAGCAACACGAGTGCTGTTGGCGAAGGACTTCATAATTTTGAACATTGGTTGAGGAAACCTGAGCTAGCACTTCCCTCTCCTCCTTCCACACCTTACCAACAGGTAGATTTGAGCCTCTACAGAATTAACGTGCATCAGACCCAACTAAAGTGTGGGTCTGTATTAGCATCAAGGTTTGAACCTACGACTGGATAATGCCCACCGCGGGTCCACGATCAAGCTCACTAATCTTCTATGACCACATTAGAAATCAAATAACATTAGAAATTTGCATCGTTTAACCTCACTTTGTAATAAATACTGATAGTTATGTCTTGTAATAGACTAATATATATGTTTCTAAAGGGGAAAAACCACATGAAGTTTGCCTACTACCAGGGGAAAATAAATTATATTTTTTCAATTATATTTATCATATATATTATTTAATCAAAATTTTAACGGGTTGTGAGATATATTTCCCTTCAATTTACCTAATAGGCAATTGAAGTTAATTTTTTCGTAAGAATAAGAATTTGAAGTAAATATGAGTTTTGAGTAGGAGTAATAGAGATAGATATATTAGAAGATTTATATTTTTTTTATTTAATTATATTTTTAAATTTTTATTAAATTTATTTATTTTCAACTATGATATTTGACATAGGCTGTCTCTGAGAAGAAAGAGTATTTGTATTTTGGACTAGGCTTTGACTCGGCCCCACTTTTAAAATCACTTGCATAATTATTCACTACTAATTGAGAGGATCATTCAATAAGTCCTTCGCAACTCTAAGAGATGGTGCTCATAACATCAAAAATGGTTTATTTTAAGCATCATTACTCACAAAACAGTTTTCTAGGTGTCAGTTACTTGCATTTGTGATCATGAAACCTGTCACATCTAAAAAATTCTTGGTCATAAATTTTCTGGCCGATGAGACCATCTTCACCGTTTATTTGAAAAGGTTTCACCTAAGGCTATCTAATATTTCTAACAATTCGACGAGGTAGCAATTATAATTATTATAATTTTGATTTGACAGAAAATGATTACTAAGTCAAAACTAATATATGAATCGATGTCAAATTTGTTTTGGCTCCATTAAATAGATAGCAGCACCCATTGGTAATTACAATTGACATTAATGAGGCCATATGTTGTCAAATACAAATACTTTTTGAACCATTCTCAAAGGTGTTGTAGAAGAGTATGTGAAGAACAATGGTATGATTCAACGATAAAAGCGAAACCGGATGCAACAATTTTTTTAAGTAAATTAATTAACCGAAAAAAAACTAAAAATGTGTTCCGTAATGAATGTACCTAAAATACATGTAGAAATCTCATTTTCTTTTGTACTTCATTATATTCACAGAATAGTTCAAAACGTACTGGTTTTAAAAGACAAAACAAGTACAAAACGTTGTAGTGTTGTCCCATGAGACCTGTATTCATCATAACACACTGAAAATCAAGCAATAATTAAAACAATTCGATTATTTCCAGTGAATATGTTTTAAAGTAGAGGAAGGTTTAATCGGTCGTAAAAGTTGTTGTGAAGAATTTTTGGGGTGCAAAGGGTGGACTTCTTAGAAAACTAGACCGGACCAGACACTTGTGAATTTCTTAGATAAGTGAAATGATCACTTGTCAATTCATTTCCTATTCTAATTTCCCTTTCCAATACCTTATTTACCCTTTCTGACATGGGTAGCTTAACAATTATCATTAAAATTGCTTTTTATGTTTAAAATAAATAAATATGAGTTCCTCACGATATATGCAAAATTTTAATCATGAATTCATTCAAATTATATTTTATATAGAAAAGAATAGTTAATTTTTAATTAATAAAACGTGAATTTTGTTTGCTGTTAGTATTGCACAGCGTTGATTTTACCAAAAGTATCAGAATTGTAATTAATATTTTATTACAATTTATGACGGAAAAAATAAAATTATAAAATTTCATTTCTCATGTAATTACGTAACATACTATTTTGATAATGAAAGGTACTCATGTTTTATAACCATTTATCATTTTTTTATTAATTATTGCATACCTGAATAATAATGAAATAGTATAAATAATAATATGTTATGTGCATGCATTTACATGCATGTGCATGCAAGACCTTACGGTAGTTTCATATTTGGATTATCATATTATTGATGTTACCACGCTGGATAATGTAAAGTAAATATTTATATCTTATAATTTTTATATCATATACTTAGTCTATATGATTTATAAGCAAAAAGTAAATTTAATAAGAAGGCAAATATATTTAAATAATGGTAAGTGATTTTCAAAAAAAGTACATGCTTAAACAGTAAGACTGGGAATCAATTTGGTTTTTTGCCAAAGCATTTCTAAATTATTCATTTATATGCTGAATAAACTTTCTAAAACTGATAAAACTTTTTAAACTATTCATTTGTATGATAGTTAAACTTTTTAAAGCTAATAAAACTTTTTGAACTATTCGTTCCAATGTTAGAAAAAATAATCGAAAGGAAACTACAATGAAGATAGATAATTACTTTGTCAAGAGCCGCTAGATTAATCAATCTTTTTAAACAATAATTTTAATACATTGTATGTTAGAAAAGGATTTTATTTCGTTTCAAATTCCTTTTTGTTTTGAATTTGTTAAAATTCTGTGCAGGATAACTGAACGAAAGGGAAATAATTTTAAAATCTAACTCTAGTTTCTTTGTAAATATGCAAAAATATTCTTATTCAACTAATACAATCTAATAAAAATAGCAGAAATTGTCGATTTCGCATTTCTAAAAATTCAATCTTACTTTACTTTTTAAAATGTGAATAAACATATCTAAAAATATTATTTTACAGTTGGATAATTCAATGATGTGTTTTTCTTATACTTTAAAGAAGTTTTATTTTATATTTATGAATTGTAGCTTATTCGTAGGGTTGAATTCAATGTCAGCTAGAAAGATATTTATTTCTTTATTCTTGAAAAAAGTTTGCCGTTGTTTGTGGATGTATTATCCATAATGTAATTGGTAAGGTATCAATTTAGATCCTTCAAAAAATGTAAGGAATTTGTTACAGATATTATTTAGTCTCATATTATAAGAAAATTTAAGATAAGAAATTGTTGGAATTGAGTTTTTGTAAAACATAAGCCTATCTAATTTACTTTACAGAAAAGGAAAAAGGGAAAATATGAAACATTGTTTTATAAAAAGATTTATAGAATTTAGAATAAATATAAAACGTAGAATTTAAATTAAATGTTATCTTTTGAAGTGTAGTGAAATAAAATATGTAATATTAAACTTATGTTTTATAACAAAATTTATACGCTTAGCTGCTTAATGCTAAAGAAATCTATCAATGGACTTCAGAATTTTAATTATAAAAGTATGAAAAAAAATCTCTCCATAAATTCAGCCTTCTGAAATTTATTAAACAAGTTTCAAGTTAGGATTAGTGTTAATCTGAGTTTTAGAGATAACGATAATTTGAAATATTATATTTTAAATGTATGTATGAATCAAAATAAATTGTTAAAACACATAGGGCAATTTTTCTGTTTTTTTGAAATAATCAACTACGATTTAATATATTTAAACTCTAATACTATACATTTAAAATTTATAACATATAAGATGATAATGAATTTTTTTTAAAAAAATTTTTTCCGAATATGTGAAGTATGGAAATGACTTGAAAATCATGTAACACAATAGAAGTATCACAATAAAAAAACTAATTTCCATTTATGATACTACTTTCGAAAGGGAGTGTGCTATAAAAGACTCAGTCATTTTTTTTATGAGAAAATGTTCAAAAGTTCAGTTACATTTAAAAAATTTCGCTTTTAAAATATTTTGGTGAAAATCAATTTCATTAGGAGAAATATTTTTACCAATCTTAGAAATATGTGTTTTTTTACTTTAAAACATCTATAGAAAAAATAATTCTTGATCGTTTGAAATAAATTTTAACTCTACATTAAAATAAATTTAATACTATAAATTCTTGAAACATTATTATTAACTATTCTATGTTTCAAAAATAATTTTTGAACTTAAAATAAAATTCAATGAGAGATTTCGGCTTTGCTATCTAGTCACTTATTTGCTTTTATATACTATAGTTATTTAGAGCTTTAATAACAAATTTACTACATATACATAGGAGGAAAGCGCATTCCTATAAAATAGAAAGATTTGTTATATAGTGGAACAAAAGATACTAATTAAAAATAGCATTTTAGTTATATTTGCATTATTAATATAAAACCTTTCAATATGGATAATATTTCCTAATCACAGTTATATTTTAATTTAATGAAAAGCTATTAAATGCATGTTTTGTGCTAAAATTGATAGTGAGAAGAGAAATGTTCACATAAACTAAGAGTTAGTGTAGTACTTATATCCCTATTTTTTGAAGAAATGTTCTAAGGGTCCATGATCTATTTTTTATGTTTCAAAATTCGTGAATATTTTAATTCATAATTTTCCACATTAATTAATTTATTTTTACAAGAATTCACACAACTAATAAAGAAAGTAACTAACAACGGGAAATGTATGCTGTAGCGTTTATTTATTTCAAACCGAATTTGGACGATTTACATGACATTTTGCAATATAATTCAGTTCGTTTTGCCTTTAAAAAACCTTTTTCTTCAGTTCAAATAAATATTTTTAGTTATGAAGTGTCTAATTCAATACAAACACTTAAAGTTTTACTTTTCTTAACCCTGTACTCTAAAAAAGAGTTACCTTTGAACATTGTGCAAGGAGCAACACAATGGAACATATACAAGCATATAATAATACATATGTTAATAGAAAATAAATGCAAAAGAAGCATGTACTAACTAACTAAATTAAACTTCTAACAAAAAAGTAATTTTCTAATCATAGCATTCATATTAAACAGATGATTGAAACTTATAATTAAAAAATCATAAATAAAAATGTATTGAATTATAAATATGGTTTTAATAAAATAAACTATTACACTAAAAAACTTTAAAAGAGAGAAAATAGAAAAATTAAACATAAATAAAAAATAGATATTTTAATTTAAAAGGCTCTTAATGCCTTCGGATAGAAAAATGCGTGATTAAATTAATGTTAAGGATCCCGAACTTCTCATTAAGTAAACTATTTTATAAAAAAATTAGTAATGAACCATAACATTAAAAAATCAAAACAAAAAAAAATCGTTTATAAGAGCTGCCCAATTGAAAACTGGACATGTGTGATAGCCTCATAAGCATAGAAGTAATAGTAATATCATCATATAGGGATATAAGAGAAAGTTCGAGAAATATATCTCAGATTGAACATTGCCGCAGAAACAATAACCTGTTCCTGTGAGAGCATTTAAAATGAATGCTAACTCATACTAAAGGTGGAGGCAGCCAAAACAGAACAGCGCTCAATAATGCGGTTTCAGTGACAGGAGGTGAGCGTGAGTGAGAGATAATATTTTAACAGCGCAAGAGCCGAATGTGGCGCTGCTGCACCATACATGATAAAACTGTGATCTAGACATGTGAAAACACTGAAAAAAAAAAGAAAAAAAAAATGTTTGACAAGAAGGAGGGTCCAAAATAGAAAAAGATAGCTAGGATATCGCGCGTCACCCGAGTTTGCCAACGACAGTAAACCGTATGAGAAAGAAAAACATAACTAGGGTGTCTCGAGGTCATAATGTCAGTACCTACCTAAAGAAGGTAAGCCCCTGATGTCCCCCAACCTGGAGGATCACTGCCTTGTGCTCTTGACATAATTCCTAGGGCAGGATGACGGGCTATATCCCCCCACACTGGGTTCCCACTTTAGTCGCTTCTTACGACATTCATGTGGTACGTTAAGATTCTTATTATATATTGAGATTCTACGTTGAGATACGTTATTTTTACACCCGGTTTCTACATGGGTGCCGGAGGTGAGAAAATGCATTCTTCATCGAATGTTGTTGTTCACAGTTAACATTGCTTAGGAAGAACTGCTGGGAAAAAATAATTTAAATGGTTTCATGAAGGAGTGACGTCAATTTTAGGATCTACCAAGACCAAAACAAGTAAACATTCTTATCGGTAATGCATTCATAGCTATTGTTAATCAAGCAGTTAGAAGTAATTGAAGGATTTTGACTCATGACATCTGTATAACACTGCGGGAAAAAAAGAAAGGTGCAACCAATCGTCCACGAAAAACATAATGAAAATATATCTGTTAGCCACATTTAGTTAATCATTTTTAATGACATCTCGTGTTTGTCAACGCATAGTTGGGGGCAATAAGTTGGTGTATCATCAATACACCCTAGAATAAAAAAAGAACGAGCATGCAGAGGAAAAACCTTTCATCTCCACGGAAAAAAAATAATTGTTGATGTTGGCAGCAAAGAAAGTAATATTAACTTTTTTTTAATATAACAGACCATGTTTAATTTATTTTCTTTTCCATAAATTTACTATCAATTCTGCATAATACTGCAGTGTTCTCATGAAATTCCTTAAAGCAATGAAAGGCCTACAGAGAGAAATTGTCTCTTTGCAAGGGATAATTCTTCATAATAAAGCCCGATCACACGTCTCCTGTGGAACTCAAATGGCCATACATACAAATTAGTAATATTGAGATATCCAGCAACTAGCCCATATTTGTCACCATGTGACTTTTCTATTCATTGAGTCACTTAAAAAGAATCATTTTATGGGAAATGTTTTCATTCGGACGAGGAAATGAAAGAAACAGCACGGAGTACTTTATATATATATATATATATATATATATATATATAACTTAACTTATTAAATATCAAGTGCATGGACCTTCTACAGAAATGATGGGACTAATGTATTAATGTTTTTGATAATTTCTTTTAATCTTCCAAAAATGGTATCATTTTTTTTTCAACTTTTCCACTTTTCATAATGTCATCCGTTAATGATTTGGAAGGGAGATTCAGGCGTAAATCATTTTCAACGTTTCGAAGGCCATTTTGAAAATACTTCAACCAATTAAAAACACGTGCACGCTATAAACATTCTTTGCCATTCACTTATTTCGATAAATTATAAGTTTCAGTAACGGTGTTTCTATGCTTCTTGTGAGATTTCACAGCAATTCGTTGCTCTTTTGTTACACTTGTCATTTTTCCGGCGACACAAGAAATAACTCTAATGAGTATGAAGGAGACGTCTATACAGATTTGTTTACAGAAGCAAGATGCACTGCAATCGAAAGATAAGGCTTCACGCTAAGCAGTTTTTGTGAGCTGGAGTTTGGCGCACACATACTTCTTCTGTAGTAGTGTCAATCTCGTTATTTAATAGGCACACCTCGTATATTCACTCAAGTAATTCAGCATTAGAAACATTTACAGTACTTGTTATAAACGTGATGTGATAAAATCATTTTCTACACACACGTGTGTGTGTGTAAGCGTGTGTATGTATGCATATGAATATTATCCTTCAGCTTAAGTAAACATCCATGAGTTAAGATAACTTATTAAAGAAAAAAAGATATCCAGGCAAACAAAATTCAAATTTAAGCTTAAGCACTGAAGAATTATGAATATTATAAATAACACATCTATCAATAACTCCCGAGACTAACCCAGAGATGGCGCTCGTAGTAAACCAGTAACCAGGTCTTTCTAGATTACTAACCTTTGCTTGAAACGTGTCAAAATTTTAAGTCGATCGGACCAGAAACAGCTGAGTTATCGAGGTTGGAGTAAAGTCGTTTTGTAGTTTGTTTAAAAAATGGAAAAAACCGAGTTTCTCGTGTTCTGATAAAACATTGTTTTTAATGGGTAAAAACACCGTGCAAGCAAAACAATGGATTGAAAAATGTTACCCGGACTCTTGTCCATCAAAAGCAACGATTTGTCGGTGGTTTGCCGAGTTTAAACGTGGTCGTACCGACACAAATGACGCGGAACGCTCGGGTAGACCTGTGGAAGCCGTTACACCGGAAAATGTGAGTGAAGTGACAAAAATTATAATGAAAGATCGTAAAGTGAAGCTCCGTGAGATTGCTGAGATGACACAGATATCATATGGAAGTGTATTTACTATCCTTCATGAAAAATTGAGCATGAAAAAGGTTTTTTCCAAGTGGGTGCCGCGATTGCTTTCGATGGAACAAAAACAGCAACGAGTCAATGATTCAGAAAGCTGTTTATCGCTATTTACTCGCAACAAAAATGATTTCTTGCGAAAAAAAAAAAAGAAAAAAAAAAGATTTGGAAAAGCGTTGGAACGATTGTATCACCCTAAAAGGTGATTAACAAAAGGTGTTATGTTGATGAATAAAAAAAAATTTTGCAAAAAAAAATGTTGTTTTCAATGTTAGTCTCGGGAGTTATTGATTGATGTGTTAAGTGTAAAATAATTAATGAACCTAGTAGTATATCTAGTGAACTCTTCTCCTTTGGCAATGTTGTGGGGAAACTTACAAATCTATATTACCAAATGTAGGGGGGAAATATATTTCTCCATAGCAGAGTGATGATAGAAAACTTCTAATCCCATATTATTAAGTGATCAGAATCAAAAATTAATGACAAGAGCCTAAATATAAATTTATAACTATACGAAATACATGAATTCAAGATTTTTAGTACTCTAAAAACTGTAATACCGTCATCAACATACTTAGCTATCTTTAAAACAAGAGAAACTTGAAACAAAGCTAATTCAGCGTCTGGCACTTAGCCCTTTTCTCTTATTCTGATGAAGATGGGCAGATGGGCTTACTGGGAATTAGGATTCCGATTTCACAAACAAGTTAGGGAAAGAGGACACGTTTTCTTTGTGTGCTCCACTAAGCTACTCGCCCTGAGACCCTTCGTTACCCACATGGCTGTGGCCAATCAGTGGCAAATAAGGTGTCAATACGAGGCCAAAATAGAGACGGCCGCTTTAGATTGGTTTAGGAAAGGACTTCCACTAGAATTATTTTTTTTCTCTGTCCCGGAGCATCCCTTCGCTTGGGTTTCTGTTAATCTTCGAATCATACGACCGTCTTACTCGGCGACAGCTCCGATTGAGTGCAGGAGTTGCAGCTCAGAGGAGTAAGTTACCCAAGGGAATATTGGGAAAAGATAAAATGTTTTTTTATGCTCAGAAATAGAATATTATAGGGAAAACCTCAAGAAATTGGGTTTTTGAATAAATAAAACATGAAAAAATTGATAAATCTCAACTATAATGTCAAAAATATCAGAGTATTTCTCAATTTGAATCATAATAAAGTATTTTAAATATAAATTGTTTAATGTCTCAAGTAATGGTATGATAATATTTTGGGTAATTATATAATATTAAATCACAGCGATCTTAATAGTAATACTATAAAATAGAATTAATTTCTTCTAAAATAAATGGGTTAAGAAATTTATCAGTGAAATTTAATTTTTAAGGATACTATGCGAGACTGTGGAGCAAATTTTTATTGAATGTTTTGAAAATTTAGCTAAAATTAAATAAATACGTTTATAAATTATCAGTAAATGTTGAAAACGGTTATTTTAACGAAAAATTTATAATTACTTATTCTGAAAGGTGTGTTATTTATTATAATTAATAATAATGAAATTATTTTGATGTTTTATTTACTTTAAATTAGTGTATTTATTTTTAACTATTATTCGTAAGATGTATTATTCTGAAATTTATTAATAAAAGTGATTTTATGATAGACTTCATTTAATTGGAAAGATTAAATTCTAATACGTTTCTTAAAGTCCAACTAATTTATGAAAAATAAAGTATAAATAAAATTATATGCATCAATCAAAATAAAAGTTATTTCAATATATATAGTTATGTACTGTTGGGGCCATTATGTAATGCACTTTTTCTGGAATGTAACAGCTTCGTAAATTAGAAAATAAAATTTGTCAATCTAGTTGAACACATTAGCTTAGAAGAGTATTAAAGCATTATAAATTGTTTTAAAAATGTATTTTAATAATTTATGCACATTCAGTAATGTTTTACGAAATATGTATCAGTTCAGTGGGTATTTTTTAATTCTTTTTAATTGTTTTTTATTATTTTTATGTTATTACAACCAGGAAACAATTGAATCGAAATGAAAAAAAAAAATCTGAAAGTGTAAAGAAACTTTAGGTGTTAAGTGAATTGTTCTGAATTTACGCCTACAAGGATATTTGACAACGGATATACAAACCTTTTGTTCCTTGTTAGCATTTGAAGGAAATGAGTCCTTTAGGGCCACTCAAAATACATCTAAATCTAATACAGTAACAGTACCTCATGAGCAAAAAATAAAACAGTTTATTTACACTTAATAAATTATACTTTCTGTAATATAAGGCTAATACATGGAATTAAAGATTGACATTATTTTATTTATCTCATATGACAATATGAATGATATTTTTGTTATAAATTTTGTAAGAATAAATGTTGTTAAAAATTATAAAATTAATGTAAAATTTGGAATCTATTTCTTTTTCGATTAACAGTTTTGCAATTTTTAAAGAATTTTTAAGCGTGAAGCAGTCTAAAAGTAAAATTAGAATGAAAATTAAGAATGGACCCCATTATATTTTGGTTCTATTCTTAATTTTTGAGTACTTCACTCTTAAAAATAGTTATTAACAATTTCACATGCTTTCGAAATATAATGACACAAATAACGAATGATTGATCAGCCAGAGATATTTGCCTTTCGGTAGGTGTAGTTCATTGATTGCTTATTAACTTCGTATTTAAAGCAACACGAATGATATTTTCGATAGATATCGTACTTTTGAGCTTTGGTAAAGTGATGAGGACAACATCTGAGTTCCCTCAAACTTTTCAAGATGCCATAAAATTATGGCATGCATTATTATTTTTTAAATTTTATTTTGAGAGTCTCGTAGATAAACTAATGTAGCTATTTCTTCTTGTAAAAAATGATTACGGTGGTAGTCTAATGGCCTTGGTTTCGAGCTCTCAACCGGCGCTGTTTCCGTTGAGGCGTTGGTTCGAGTCTCATGTATTGAAATATTCAATGTGAATCGGGATAAACGGATTGATAAACGTTAAATCTGTCAAGACTTCGTGTCCTTCTCTTGAAGTTATTTGGAAATTCGGAGAAGGAAACTCCAACTTAATCTCTCACCAATTGGCCGATGCTCCAAAATAGATCTTTTCCCAATACCTCTCGTTAAGTAAGACGCTAATAAACATTCAGTCCTCCTGAAAATAATTTTAAAGAAGATGAGCAAGCAACACTTCTTTCTTAAATGCGTGAAGTGACCCGTTGTGTATGTTTTTTAACCTCTCTGCCACATATTCAATGAAATTTCTCCACAGTAAGTGATGTAAATTCATCTTACCATCAACTTAATAACGACTCTTGGATTGGTATGCAGAGAATACATGAGAAGTACTTAAACATTCTAACAGCAACTCTTTTTTAAAGCAAAATCATTTTTTTTGAAACAATATTTTTTTTTATATTCTGGGTAGTGATATAGAATATAGTTATTTCTGCAAATTACACATATACTGCTGTTTGTAGAAAATGCAACACCATGAAAGAATCATCAGAATCAAATGAAATTTAATGCAGAAACGACTTGTACTGATACAAATAAATGATGAAATTTTCAAAACAAAAGAAACAAATTAAGCGTCCGAAATCAGTATTTGGTGCAGCCACCATGCGCTGCAATAAGTGCTGCTATACGACGTGGCATGGAGTCAAACAGATGTTGAATATCTGCTTGAGGAAGAGAATTCCATATCGCTTGTATGCGCAACCAAAGTTCGTCTTTGGAAACTGCAGGACGCGGATCACGAGCGAGACGCCGCCCAACCATATCCCACACGTGCTCAATAGGCGACATATCCGGTGAATAAGCAGGCCAAGGAAGAAGTTGCATGCGTTGTGCTGAACAGAAGTCTCGAACAGTCCGAGCAACATGTGGGCGTGCATTATCCTGCTGAAAGATAGCTCCAGGGATGCCTTGAAGGAAAGGAACGACTTCGGGCTGTAGCACTTCACGGACGTACCTGTTGCTATTGAGATTACCCTCAATTCGTATCAAATTGGATCGTCCATGATACGAAATCGCACCCCAGACCATAACTCCGGGTGTTCGACCACTATGTCGTTCAATAATACACTCAGGAAGGCAGCGTTGACCGGCATAACGTCTAACACGAACACGGCCATCATGGGTCCACAAATTGAAGCGTGATTCATCTGAAAAGACAACTTGGTGCCAATCAGCTCGCCTGTCTCTGTGCTCAAGAGCCCACTGCCGACGCAGTCGTCGATGATTCGCCGTGAGGGGAATCTTGTATAAAGGCACCCTTGCACGCAATCCACGGCGCAGCAGACGACGACGAATTGACGAAGCCGACAATTGTACACCTGTAGCAGTAGACCAACGTGCTGCCAGCTGCCTGGAGGAAGCTGTGCGATCATTCACCGCCATGCGGAGCAGGTGTCGATCATCGCGCTCTGACGTCACCTTCTGTCGTCCAGTGCCTGTTTTTCGAGTTGTTCGGTGCTCGTCGGTCCACTGCTTCCAAACTCGCATCACTGTGGAACTGTTCCGCTGCATACGAGCTGCTATTGCGCGATAGGAAAATCCTCCTTCTCGAAGGCCGATTATCCTCCCTCGTTCAAACTCCGTAAGTTGCTTGAATTTCTTATTCTTCCGTCGTGGAGGCATACTCAGGTCTCACTAAACGTTTGCCACTAACAAATAATCATAGACTTTTTTCAACGTCCCGCTACAGCACTTTATTTATACGCTTTCAGCATCAATTCAGAGGGCGCTGCGCGCGCCGCGCACGCGCGATGGCTCTGAAACTTTATTAATTTGCATAATATCCTATAATTGACATTTGCTGCGAATTTCATTTGATTCTGATGATTCTTTCATGGTGTTGCATTTTCTACAAACAGCAGTTTACTTTATTAGGTAATATAGAAAAATATATATAGTGATAGATTAAAATTGTTCATAGTTTGGTTGATTGAATAATTCAGTATTAACGTCGTATTTACAAGCATCACGTAGGCTACTGATGACCTATGTCAGTCAAGTGACGAGGGCAACAGTTGAGCTGGCACTTCCTCTCCAAACATGTAGATCACACTTAATGAAGGACTTGGAGCCACCACAGACTTCACGTGCATCTGTCTTCACGTGCACAGACTTCACGTGCACAATTTGTAAAGTAATAAGCATAGTTGTAAATTAGCTCAGAATGCATACATATACTTATAATAAAATACTTGGAATCTATAATGATCCGAATATCTTTGATTTATATTTTCAAAGAGGCCATTTGTTATTTTATTCTCTGCATCATATTGATTTGTAATAAAATACATATTTTTAACTTTATTTCTCCGAATGTATCTCATTTAGTGAGTTTTAAGTACAACAAATATATATATATGTATATATATATATATATATATAAATATATATATA
>BMAW01039652.1:225202-252587 GCA_019974015.1 Nephila pilipes | reverse complement strand
TGTAAATTAATTAAAATGTAATTTCATTAAAAATTAATTTAAAAATTAAAAATTGTAAAAATTAAAATGTAATTTCATCAAACTTTAATTATGAGAAATATTATTTTGCACACTTTCATTACACTGTTTTAATAATAAATACACGTAATAATGCACTAAATCCACGAAACGTATGAAGAAACTCATTATTAGCTTCTTGTTTCAAAAAATTGCATGGCAATTCCTTTAACGTTAATTATAAGAAGCATCTATGAACAATGTGGGAATTAAAAATAATTACAATGTGGGTTGTTGTTCTTTTTTTTTTTTTCTCAATACTAATTGTCATGAAAACTGCTATGAAAAAAATGATACTCTTTTTTCCTTACGGTTAGTAATTAAAGGAAATCTTAGTGTTAAAAATGAAAAGCCAGGTTAATAGTTTATGATAGCAAATAAAAGTAATATCCTGAATATCACTCTATATTGTATTCTGTTAATTTAAACGAGTCTTATATTTCATTGACTACGTTAATTTTTGCATGATGCCAGAATTTAACAGCATGATGTAATAATAGTTTTAAAAACAAGTACGATATTGAATTCAGGGGGGAAAAATTGCTGTACAAAAGCAATTTTATACGAGTGCAGTTCAGTGTTAAGATTGGAAAATAAGAATTAAGAATAGGAAATGAACAGCTCTTTTTCTCTCTCTCTCTCTCTTTATGTTATATTATTAATTGACCGCTCTTATTACGCTTTGAACTTTTTCTAAAATTCTATAAGAAAGATGACTTTAATATTGCAAAAAAATCATCGCCAAATTTTGGAGAATGAGACCATTTTCTCCAACTTTAGAGCAAATTCTTTCAAATAAACCTATTGTTTTCGTCATTGCCTGGTTTCCGATCTATATTAATGAATGCAAGGGTCATCGATGATTAAAAATGCTGAAGATAAATAGACGGAGCAACAATACAATTTCGATTTGACACCAAATGGCTACTGCATCAAACCTAACCAATATATATATATATATATATAATTAAAAGATAATAAAAAATATTGACGAAAGAAAATCCACTTAAAAATAAATAAAGCAAATGAATTATTAAGATGGGGTAAAAGTATTTTTAAAATTCGAAGGAAAAAAGTCATTTCGCAGAAGCATTTATTATTTTTTACTTTTTCAGATGCACTTCACTGTATTCAAATAGATCAAATAGTACAGATGTGAGAATTAAATTCGAAATTCCATAGAATTAACATTATTTTAACTAAATTAAAATGTTGGGTAGAGGGGAGCCTTAAAATGAAGACACTAAGTTATACAAAAAATATTCCCTTTTTGATAGTTATAGTGTATCCTAAGAATGTTGTATAAATACCACATGATAAGAAGATAATCAGTAAATATTTTGTAATTCGTCGCATTTTTATTATCCAGGTAATAGCTTGTAACCTGTGTTTGAAAGATTCTTTTCTAATTTTTATTCTATTAAAGATAGGCAAGTCTGTTCTCCCCCTACACTATATCAAAAGATACCGCCAAGATATCGTTTTCCTTCCCCGATCGAAGAGCCGTTGCCATCAAAGTGACGAAGCAATCCCCCCATATTTGAATGGGAGGCAGGATCTCTATCTAGAGGAAGCTCCGGAATCCTGATTTAGGGAACGGATATACTTCTAGGATGAATGGCGGTTTCAGTGAGGCAGAAGAGCGACTGACACCTTATAACTAGCACCACCTTTTAACTAAACCGTCTGAAGCTAGTCGTTAAACTTTTAGAAACTTTTTCGAGATTATATCACTGGAGATTTTGTAGAATATAAAGAGTACCTAAAAGTAATAATACTGTCCTATAGGCGATGATGATCCGCGGAGAATGAGTTAGTATAAAAATGAAGAGTGTAATAATTTTGAAATGGTTAACATGAGATAAAATATTTTAAAGGAAACATATAAATAATAATTTGAGTTGTTTTTACTGTTAACTGGCAGGGGAATCACTGCCTTCGTAGTTTCGCTAAGTTGTGGGTTCGAATCCTGATGTCACTCAAAACTGGTCATGTAGAGAGGTTAATACGTGTTAAGTCTATTGAGGATTCAAGTCCTCCCATGGGGGTAGTGCGGAAGTTTGTAGAGGGATGTTTCATCTCAGATGTTCTCCTCGTTTCTTGTTCAAGATTTGACAGTATGAGGTCAGTCTCCAAGAGTCCAAATGTTGCTTCTAAGTGCGACATTAATAAGTAATCTCAATCACACAGCCAATAGTGAATGATTAAAAAAGAATAAATTGCAGATCAAACTAGTTTTCTTATTAATGACGGATAATTTAGTATTTTTATGTGTTTTACATTAATATTTCGCATTATCCAATTAATGATTAATCATTCCACCACAGAAATTTTTCCGGAATTAAGAAATATAAGCGAAGGTACCTTTTGGAAAAGATAATTTCAAAAAATTATAGTTAATTTCTGATACATTTTTGTCATACATATATATTTTTAATTTACTTTCTAATAATTAAATAAATTTAATTTTGATAAATAGCAAGAAAAGTTTTAATGTTTTAATTTCTAAAATATCAGTTCTGTGTTATTTATTATATTTACAGATTATTCAAATATAAATTATTATATTTTCTTAAAAAAGATTGAAATTATTTTAAAATTAAATAAACAGTTACCAAAAACTGCCTTTAAAATATTCTCATTTCATTCGCCGATGTCATCTTAATCTATTCGTTCCTCAAAGCACAAAACGTAGAAATATAATTCTTAGAAGAGATCATAAAACATCTTTTAGCTTAGTATTCAAACTACCAATTTTATTTTACTTACAATGACAAGTAAAAAATAGGCAGTGTATCTTCTGAAAAAAATGAAAGTAAAGCTTTAAAATATGATTTTTTTCGTAACTGGGTAATTAATTGATGGAAAAATAAAATAAATCTCGTGATGCACTACATTTTCAGTGAGTGACGACTTCTTGAGAGCGAAGACCTTATATTTGCTCAAATCTCAGCCTCTGAGAGCAATTAACATTGTTTGTCCAGTCTAAATTAAAAATCAAAGACGACATTTTTTTTCACCATTTTTTTTCTCTTCGCTAAATTTCTTTTCTATTTTGCATCGTGGAATGATACCTCTGGTTTGCCGCAGGGCTACTTCTTCAAAAGCTGTCCTCGGATCTCAAGTAGGAGAAATGGGCATAAAAAATTAATTTGGCTCTTCAAGATCAGGCAAAAGAAAACTCCCGCTGGAAGTTCTCAATTTAATTTCATCCACTGTTTTCTTCAATGTTTGTACTGCCGTGATATTAAATCTCTGGTTTTTAATAAAAAGGTTTCTTGCGGATCTTGTTTAAAAGATCCGAGCAAACAAAATCTTAAAAGTGCAGTTTCGTTGAAGTTTCAGAGGAATGGTTATTATTATGCTGTTTTGGAGACTCTTTCTGATCCAATTATGAATGCACATGCCATTGCTGAGTTGTTCTGGAACATATTACTGCAGTCATATGCTTCATTTCATATTTCTATCGCGGAGGAAAATTGATTTTAGCTAATAAAATCGAGAAACTGGGTAGCTACAAGATATCCTGTTATAGATATAATGCTTGTGCTGTTTCTTTTTAAATTTGTGATAGTGTTATATAATTTATTGGGAGATAAGATAAAAAAAATACTTCCCCACAATATTAATATTCCACTTGAAGTACTTATTTTTTTCATTTCTAAATGAAAATATTCTTTTAAAAATATTCATTTACTTAATCATATCCGCGGATTTCCCTCTCATGATATTGATTAATAATTTAGAATGGGGGAAAAGGGTAAAAGGGATTATAATGCATTTATACATTTTTGTTTAAAAACAATCTCCGATACTTAAATTACGAATTTTTTAAAATTATTAATTCATGTTTCATTAAAGGATTGTCATTTTCATGATTTTTAAACGTAAGCCGTAAAATATGATACTTTCTTTGCACTATCTCCTAAAATGTTTCATTCAGTTTCGGAAAATTATGTTTTATTTACAGAAATAGGCCGGTAATAATACAGCTTCATAAAGAATTTGATTACATCTAGAATTCTGTTTACATCCACTTCAAAAGCATTTTCTCAAGCAATTTCAGTTTCATTTAAAATGAATTTCCCCTTTTCTTTTGGAATAGAATTGGTCTTTGTATTGATCTAAAAATAAATGAATATCTTAGATCTCTTTTCGTGTCTACTTTTTTGTAACTTCAAGAAAGGATTCTAGAATATTTTCAAGATGAAACGTTTTTCTGGAATTAAAATGCTGTTTTTAAAATTGGAATATTTTTCAAATAAATATATACTAGTGATTAAAATCATGTTTAAGTGAAATTATTATTCATATATTTAAATTATTATAAATAGAATAGGATTTCATAAAACCGAATTAATAGCAAACGAAATAGTTCTATTTTTGATGTTTAATATTAATAATTGGGAATTCCAATTCACTCTTATATACAATTGATTTTAGTGAATCTAATGCTAACCTGATTATTCACACAAATTAAATTAATAATTAAGTTCAGATATAATGATATTTATCGCAACACATTTGCACAAAATTGTTTCTTTTATTTTATAAATAAACTGATTATTAACAGAAATCGTAAGGAAATATTTTGTAATTCATTAAATGCTTATTAATTATTTTAATTATGGGTATTTAAGTCTTAAAAACGCCCTGCTCTGAAAGTGAATTATATTAATATTGTACGTAAAAAGAAACTACTTTTTTTAGCATGATAGCAAAAACAGGCTATTTCACAATATAACGTTAGCATTTGTTTTGAAGATAAAACTCTAAGCCCTTGTAACTCATTATGTAGTGGGGGGGGGATGGTCATTTGCTCAGCATTTTCCCTATCTCGTAAATATTCATTACATAAAGAACATATTTTTTTCTAAGAAAACATTAATAAGTTGTACATACTTCCTCTTTTGTGTGCATTTATTGTTGAACAGCTATTGTTTTTTAAATTAGATATTTTGTCAAAACAGATATTCGAAAAACATTTAGAAGTAATTTAATCTATTATTAATTTAAGTAACTATTCTTGAATGTTTTGAAATATTTCATAAGTAATTTCGTGTATTAATTAAAAATAACAAATTTTAAGAAAAAGGTCTCATAAAACAATAATAAAATTACATGAAAAATCTGTTGTTTATCAGATAGGTCAATGTTTTAAAAAATATTTCTTAAATTTGCTCTTTTTTAACATTACGAGGATAGAGAAAATGCTGTGTGAATAAACTCCTTAACTTTATTATAAAAATATTAACTTGCAATTAACTTTATTGATACTAATTGTTTTTTATAAACTTTAAGATTCTAAGATAAAAGTACTCAATTACTCAGTTAAAATCCTATATAAATTTATCTGTAGTGAGAGTCTTTATCATTTTAAAATTAATTTGAATTTATAACCTAGATATTTATCGTAATGCTAAGAATACTTACAAATAATCATACAAGAAACTAATAATTAACACCTCTTCTAAAAATATATCTCCGAACATACTCAAAGATAACGAACATTCGAAATTGCCACTGCAATCGAATGCTCATTATTCTTTTTCAATACCTTATTTAGGACATTTTTTCTAACAGGGCTCATTATCTTGACAACTGGGAGCCAATACTTTGAAAGAACATAACAACAACATCTGCCGATAAGAATCACAGTCACTGGAGACTGTTTTGTTCCACCCATGGGCCTTATTAATACTGACTTTTCGTTCGAAGAAGTAAAGTCAAAGTGACGTCACTGCGAATAATTAGCAGCCCCATTTGGAAGTATGTCCACAGTCTCATCAAGAGGAATGTCCAAGACAGCTGCCGATATCCCGTCACTTCCAATCGTTGAAGCGTCTACCCTGGGGTTCTACAGCTAATCTCTTGTTTTGATGGACCGCCATTGCAAGGGAGAGTACAGTTGTTATATTTCTAAAAGTTTGAATAGCTTTTTTTTAAGATTATTGATTTTGTACTGTAAGAAAAAAAACTCTGTAGAGATTTTTTTTTATTGGTTATTGGAGCAAAATTAAGTTTGTCGTCTAAATTATTAAGGTATATGAGATATATTTGGTAAGAAAAGATGAGCGTATTTTATGTAAAGTTTAAATACCCCTCTCCTTTTTTTTAAAATTCAGCCATTGTAGATATCCCTCATATTTTAACATTGGGGTTCGTGGTAGCTCATTGGTCATGGTCACAGATTCGAGGTCGACGATTCACTTCGTGTCCTGGGTTCGAGTCTTGATGCCCCTAAAGACTCACCGTGTAATTGGGACTGATATACATTAAATATGTCAAGGATCCTGTTTGTGTGATTTGGAAGTGGTGCCAACTCAAGTATCGTCCTCTTCAATTCACGGGAGTCAAAATTGCGGTGATGTTTCTGAATGGCGTGAAAAAAACCAACAACAACATATTCTAACATTGAGATTTCTTTACATATATGTATCTATTTATGAAATAAAAAGCACATTTATGTATATAAATATTTACGCAAGAACAAGTCCAGTACGAGTACATACAATATGATGTATAACTTACACTGCGCTTATGACTTCAAAACTTTGAAGAGTATTTATAAGTATATTATTCTTTGTCCAGAAAATAATTATAATTTCAAATTTTAGTTGAATAAATTATAAAAAAAATATTATTCAAATGTCCCTTAATTTAAATAAGAAATTACTGTAAATATAAAATTTTCCCATTTGCATTAGAAAAAAAATTGACTTACTGTAAAGAAAAGAATCTCCTTTTATAATGCTAAAAATATCAAAACTGTTAATTAAGTAGATGTTGAGGTAAGTATACAGGGATTCTAAAAACTACATTTTGAGAAAAAAAGTAAAGTTTTCTTCCTGACTTGGAGCGTCTGAGCATGCTTACAATTTTAAAATTTTATTTGCTAGCAATCACGTTCACTTAAATTCCGAATTCTAGGAAACTGTGAAGTTTCCTCTATATTGCAGCAGAAAAATTGAGAATTTCCATATATAAATTATCGTGACTTAAACTGTCATTAGGAATCATAGTTGGAAATTAATGTAGGTATGATTTTTGAATTGTTAATTTTCATGTATGCAATTAAAATAAAAGTTGACCTAAGTTTGGAGGTGAATTGAAAACATACATGAAAATAAATTTTAATACCATTTCATTGAGGTGATATTTTTATTTACAAATATGTAAAATTCTGATAGTGTCCAAAAATATAATTTAATGAAACAGATACTTAAGATAGCTACTATGTCATTGTTTTTGTGATGCGAAGTTTTGAAAGCAGTTAGGTTCATAAAATCCCTCGGGTAATAAAATGAATGCCAAATTTATGGTACGAATTTTAGAAAAATACATTTTGTAATATATTTGAAAATATATATTCGAGTAAAATTTAATATGCCACCTGTACAAAATATTAAAAGATATGGTTAAGACGATTCCAAAGTTTAAACGGAATAAAAATATCCAAGGACATTATTTTAATAATTTTATTAAAATATTTCATCTCAAATTGAATTTCTCTATAAGATTTCACACAGAATAAAGTCTTATTTTTAGTATTATCTTCGGGCCATAAGACACACTCCAATTTTCACTAGATTTTCCCATGTTTATTTATAGAACTTATAACCAAAAATACGGTAATTGTTTTTCTCTTAACATTTCTTTTCTCTTTCTCGACTCTCTAAAAACGCATTGAGTAAAAATATTTAAGTTGCATCGAATTGCCCTTGTGAAATGTTTATTTGTTCCTCTATGAAATAAATAAAGAAATAAAAGCAAATAATATTGTTTTATTTACATTTTATTTTCCTTTAATGAAAATAAATTTACAAATGAGAAGGATATGTTTATTTTTGGAGTAATTGCTAAGATTTTCTGATACATGCAGAGCAAAATTTTACATCTTAAATTTTAGTATGTATACGACTTAAAGTAAATTAACCGGCTCAATTACCATATGAATAAGAAATCATTCGTTATATTTGTTTTACCATAAGAATGAGGATACAATTTTCAAATGATCAGATATAGTTGAAGGTTATTTTTAGTGGATAGAAAATTTATATTAATTCGTTTTTTAATTGATAAATATGAATTTATAGAATACCTACTAATATAAATTATTTAGATTAAAATAATTATTGTCTTAAATGTTTTTTCTGATACCAGTTTTGTGACAGAAATATGTATAAAATAATACTTGACGAATATTTTACGTTAAAAAGTTGAGCATAATCATTTATTTAAAAGTAAATAACAACTATGTTTTTACTTAAGTAGAGAAAGATATAGTAACACTGTATTATACACTATCTCGTTCATTGTTTGATGCGTTCTAAAATGATTCAAATGTTAGGACACAGCAAAATAATTAACAACAATTTTCTCATCAAGTTACATTTGAGTCATTTTATGCTGTCGTATGAATAGAAAATTTCTCCCATTGAATGAAACTTGGCTTACATAAATGAGAGTGATTGAAATGTGTTGAACAGATTTGAAGAATCGTACTTATAAGATGTGAAGTTTTTTTAACGAGAGGTTAGTAATATAGTGAGTGACAAAGATACGCATCTATAGTAAAACATCTGTAAAGTACCAGGACTGAGTAAGTAGTTTTAGGAGTGAGTCTTGTTTGGTGCTACAAAGAGATACGTGGAACATTATTTCAGACATATATAAAGTAGGGCTAAGGTTAAATATTGATATTTTATCTATCCGAATAATAAACTTGATTGTATCTGTGAATGATTTTCTCTTCATTTGAATACGTCATTCTGTGATTCTCTTTATACACTTAGTAGTGACATGAGAAGAAAGTAATCATTAGCTGTTACATGATTTTTATATAATTCGTTTCCAAATATATTTGGAAGTGTGGTTTAATTCTAAATGTATATCATTACATTAAAAAATAAAACAAAAGTCTTAAGATTCGTTTCTCCTAAATTTGCCTTGATAGAAGATAAAAATCTATGAATCCTCTGAGTTATATCCCAAATTGTATTTATTTATAAATAACGGAACTAATAAAATCGTATAAAGAAAAGGAACGCTACCGGAATGATAAAAAACGCATTGTTTCCTACAAAGCAAAAAGAACTTTTTCCCAATAGATCTTTGAATAAAGCGATCAAGCTTCTCCATCGAAAGATGGTTATTTACAGAAGCCATGCCTTTCGGATATTTCCCTTCTTGTTGTACGTATCTTCATTTTAGTTCACATCACTAGATTTCCCGGTAGAGTTATAAAAATAGCTAAAAGCGTTCCTGATAGCAATGAGACAAAAGAACAGAAATTCGCAAATCACTAGTTAAATAATTAATGACCTGTGACTAAGCATTTCTTTCTTTTTTTTTTTTTTTGCTTCTTTATTCCTTTCCATTCTCTCGTCCTTCGGCCAATTCATCAGTAAAACGATAAGAAAAGGCAATTAAATATGCGCTTTGAAAGAACCGTGGCTTTTGGATTTTGGGGGCTAGAACGATAATGGTTTTATTCTCTTCCGGAAGAATTAATTATTGAAAAGAGAAGCATTCCACCGATGCAACCGTGTGGCGATAAATAATTCGAAAATATTAATTTGCCGCCATTTTTTTTTCGTTCTTACGCAAGTTCTGGGTGGTTGTTGTTCTTAGTTCAATTTTCGGCCGCTGTTCCATGGGTGATTAAAATCCTTTAAACGAATGTTAATTTGAGTCGTTATTACTAATGTCGACGCGTATCGCTTTGGCTTTATTACTTCTTGATAACGGTTTTGGCAGATAAGCGAGTTAATCTAAAACCTCCTTTTCTTTGTTTTCGAGTAATGGAACGAGATATTATTTCTTTGTTTCGATCTCGTTTCTCAATTACGTGAAGGGAGAGTTGTAATAAAGCTCTTTCTGATACCATTTAATTCAAGTAACTGTGTTGAGATGCATGCTTTCAGACTTGTCGTTAAAAGAGAAAATTATACTTCGATAATTAATTAAGCATAAGTTCTGAGAGAGTGTATAACAGAATTAAATAAAGCAATTAAACATGGAAAAGTATTGAATTATTTTTGTTCTCAAACAATCGTTGTTGGAGCTATTGAATTCAGATTTTAGAATATTTGTTTCGTTAGTTTGAATTCTATGAAGTGAGATATGGCATTGTCTTCATATTTTGATTAGAAATAAGTGTTACTTAGTATCTAAAAGTTCAAATTAAAACCATATTGCTTCTAATAATGAGTTACTGAAATATATTTAATGTAACTTACTTTAGAAAGGAGATTCGAAATAAGTTATAAGGAATATATTTAAGTAATTAACTTTCATAAGTATAATGAATCTCAAAGAAGAAATATTCTCATCTGCGCTTTCTTCATAAAAATTTGAATTTGATAGTATCTTAGTTTGATATGCTTCAGATGGTAAGGAAATGGCAATGAATGATAGTTGGGATTTTGTTAAAATCTATAACTTCAAAAATTTATTAAATGTATAAATATGTTTTCATTCAGTAAACAACAGCTCAGTTTCTGTTCCATGTTAAAAAACACAATAATATTTCACGACAAAAGACTTCAAATAATTACATTAATATTATTTATTAAAGGATAAACAAAAAAAAGAATAGAAATTCAATAAAGTTAAAGAACATTTTTAAGGGCAATTATTAATTGGTTTCGGTGAATATAAGAATTTCAGACCAAGATTCTTTTTTCAGCAGATGCAATAGTTTAAGATATTAAATTTATATTTTAATAATTTTTCTCCAAATTACTTGATTTTACGTTGATTTTAAATTCTAAGATTTCACAAGTCTAGTGGTTATATTCTTCCTATTTCATGCTTTAACATCCTATTGTAAGATAAATAAAAGATATTATAATTTGTGTTATTAAGGATATTAAAAAAAAGAGTAAATGTTTTTTGCAAACACTACACGATAAGCTGAATTATTTATTATACATTAATTGTGTTGTTTACTTGAGTGATACTTCATGCTAGATAACACTAAAAGTATAATATGTCTGGCATCATTCATATAATATTTTATTTTCTTTCACTTACATTATATACATGAAAACATTTTAATTTCTTTATTTGTCATCAATTCATTTACCTCTTCTAGTTTATTATTTTATTTTATTTCTTTGAATATATTTCAAATGTTTCCTTACAAATTTAATATTTTAAGTGTTTTCCTTAAATTTTAATTAATGAATCAGTATTAATGTGATATATATATATTGATTTCAGTTTGGACAAAATATTTATTTTACTTCTGTGTAATTTTAACTTATTAATCACTCCTATCAATTTGTTTGGTTCTTAAGCTTCCTAAAAGTCTAGTCTTTGCTTAATAAGTTTAGTAAAATAAATTACTGTACAAAAATTAAATATATCACTATGTTTAGAATTTTGGCTATAAAAAATAGAATATTGTGTTTTGGATGTTATAAAATTTTGAAACTGAAATAAACAATCATATAGGAAAGATTACAGAAACTTTGGTCAAAGAATAAACAAAAAGCATTGATATTCCAATTAAAGGTTATAATTAATTAAATATCATAGTAAATTTTAAAAAAAGATGAAAATTGTATAATAAAGACACCGGTTAGGGAGAAATATTCAATTAAGAAAAGCGAAACATAATTTTTTGTTTTATTAATTTTATTTTATATTACAATTCAAGTAAAATTACGAAAACGAAACTTAACTTTCCACTGTAATATATTTCATTTGTGCAACAGTTTAAAGAATAAAAGTAAAAAAAAATACGTTAGACATCATTCCATAAGTCACAAGCCACTGTAGCTAAGTTGTCAAATTCTCAAACTCATGAGCAACATTTTTTTCCTCCTGAGACATGGATTCGAGTCCTGATTCCACTAAAAACCCACCATGTAATGAAGCTGATGCATGTTAAATTCATGGAGACTCTAAATTATCACGAAGGCGTAGTATGGAAGCTTAGAGAGGAAGGTTCATTCTCAGGAGTTGTCGTAGTTTCTTGAACCGAGGTTCAAAATTACTAGACTCGAGATAATGGCGCTCGTTTTGCTTCTAAGAGCGGGATTTATAAGCAATCAATCAATAAAATTCAAAAATCATATCAATAAGAAAAAGTAAAATTACGTTTTCAGATTATATCACATCAGTACATGAACTGCTAAAAATCTGTAAATCCTTTTGCATTAATCACCGAAAATTAATCGGCAATAATAAATATATTTGAGAAATAGCTCTACCAATTTTTTATTATTTGTAAAATAATTCCAAAGAGCATAAAAAAGATTAGATTTTCGCTTTTCATATTGATATTATTATTACTGAAATTTAAAAAACAATATTATTCTGATAATTGTTTATGAATGAATTGAGACTGGTATTTTATACAAAAGGCTGTACTTAAACGTCAATAATGGTCAAATTTTTTTTATCTTATATATATTATCTTCAATATGTATATCTCATTAGTTGCTAACTATATGACAAGTAATAAAGTAATTGTAATACAATTAAACACTGTATTGTAAGATTGGATACCATGCTGTTTTGACAATGATGTAAAATAAGCATTCTGCAAAGGACTTGAGAATTAAGATAATCTAAAAGTTTTTGAGTTTTTTCTTAAGAAATGCAATCAATCCTTTTTTTATGCTATCCTGCTTTCTGAGGATTTTTGAGCATTTCTTAATTGCGATCTTTTTTATACGGTATATAAATGGAATCTATCAACATGCATGTAATTAAAGAGCAATATAAAAAAGAAAGCACGAAATGTCTGATCAGTTTATTTAAAAAAACACATTCATATAGATCCCGTTATAAAAAACGTGTTCATATAGCGTCACCAATTTTATTGCATTATAGCTTAGCCTCTCTCTATCGCCTTTTTCCCTAGAACTAACACTTTAGGAACTTAAATAAATTTCCTTGCAATCGATACCGATTCTAAAAGAATTTCAAAATTTCAGAACGATCCTCATTGCCCAGTGACCATGACATATATAAGCAGCAAACCAAGCAACTGTCATCTCACAAACTTGTCTCTCAGTTCAAAGTATCACCAAAAATGATTTTAACTCTGGACGAGCACGAGGTAGCATTTTCAAGTAACGAAAGTAGTCTTGAATCAACTGTCCGCAAGAAAATCAGCGTTCTTCATTACGCAGAATCAATTTTTATACGTATATTCTAGAATATTCGTATATGTAATATTTAATGTGCTTGCAAATAAAACATTTAAAAATGTTCTGATGCATAAACTATTTTTTGTCTTGTTTAGAATACTAATGTCTGGCTATATCGTGAGGGTTTGAATTTATGAAACTGTTTTATGTGGCCCTATTTACCGCATAATGTTTTTAAACGTGTTGCGCACCAGATACTTTACACATACTTATAAAGTTTACGAAGATTATTTTTAACTTTTTTAAGTGGTCTCTACCTTCCCTCCCCCGCACATAAACAGGCTTCATTGCAAAATTGATTTACTTTTTAAGAAAGTAATAAATAAAAATGAAATGTTTGAACTAAAATATTGTTGAGTCAGTGGAAACAAAAGATTCATAATATCTTCAAGAACTTTTGATTTTTCGCTTAGTTTTTAATGACGCATAGATTAGTTTTTTGTGAAATCTTCTAGAGGAAAGGTATGTAAAATATAGATAAAATTAGTTCTATCAAGCTAAATCCCTTAAGTATTGAGTATCACAAATTACCAAAGAAAGACAAATATCTATACTGAAATTTTATATATTTTTTATTCGAATAATGCTGAAAGGAAAATCCATTTAGATATAATTTTAACATTTTCATCAGCTTCGATTCAAAGTGAGCTCAGTGACTCATCAACACTTGATAATCATTCGGTTTAACTCCTAGTTTAATACAGGCTTAGTGAGTTCTAAGTGCAAGGGCCTTGCATTAAAATAGGACGTGACTAGAGTTAATATTTGAATTCAGAATTGACTCATATTCGGGCCTTTAAGCTTTCGAGTAATTTATCGATCTGCGCAGCTTAAGTATATGGACAACATGAAACGAGTTATACATACGATTAGTGTATATATAATCATTTACCCATTATATATATATATATATATATATATATATATTATGTGTTTTATAAATTTACAAAATTAAACTATAACAGGTTTTAACACGTAATACCATTTAAGTAACATCGCATGTTACTTTGCTCAATTTGTTATGAGAATCTCGCCTAGTGAAAGGACGTTAGTATACATAATTAGATATACTGTATAAAAAGAAATTTTGTGGTAGGATACAAGAAGAGATATAGGAATGAGAAAGATTCATAAGAACTCTATATATATTATATTGAAAATATGTAAGACATTATACCAAACTTGCATACCTGACTCATTATTTAGAAGTCTACTTGATACTTATCGAAATCGTTTGAAGTCGTTTGCTTAGTGTTACCTTGATAAGTAAACTTTTGCATTAGTTATCATTTTCACAATAATAAATTATTTTTATATGAATTACTTAAAGTCTTAATAAAGTAGATAATGTTATTTTATTATTATTGAATCAATATAAACAATAATTATTCGTTACAAAATTATTGTGAAGTTTAGAGAATCAATTGATATACTACAACAACATGGATGATTACAAATTTATCTTGAGCATTCCTTGAACTGTCTTTTCTCTGTCCATTGGGTTCTTAATATCGATACAATAAAGTCGTCGTTCAGATTAAGATTTAATTTTTTTTAGAATGAGCTCAATTGTCTTCAGAATTCCATAGCACAAATTAGAATTTTCCTTCTGCTTTTTAAAACTTGCAAACATTCTAATGTCATTTACGGAAAATTATTATATAAAAACACATAAATGAATGGGAATAATGTATGTGTAATAGTAATAAAGATTGGTCTTAAATGTTTAATTTTTTTTGAAAATTCGATCATATCTGATATATAAAGAAAGACTCTGAGTGAAAAAAAGTAAGAAGGAATAAAAAGTTCAAAAGGGAAAATGGGCTCAAGATTATATGTCATCATTCCTCTGTCAAGAAAAAAATGTGATTAGGTTGGTACCTAAAAGAGATAACGAAAAAATAGTCCGGAGAAGTGAGAATAAGAGCTTAATCTTGAAGACTCTCATAAATCAACATTTTTTAAAAAAAGATTTTCTTTTCCATTTCTTCCAAAATTAAGAATATTTTTAGGTATTCTGCTAATTATTAAGGTCATTAATAGAGTGTTATTAAATTTTGATTTACTTATAGGATCTTAATATAAAATTGCAACGATAACATAACTTTATAATACTCAAGCAAAAATAAAAGGATAAATATTTTAATTTGATACAATGGAATAATCTTTTCTCCATTGTAATTATTTTTAATTATCCATAAATATTTACGTTAAATTTAAAAGCTAATGAATTTTAATACTCATAATTTGGGGAATAAAATATTTCTGCTTTCTTTTTAGATATAACATAACTTGAATTAAAAGTATGTAATTTATAATGCAGATTAATTATTTTTCAAATTTATGATTAAATACATATCAAAAGTACCCTATAGGCAAATGTATATATTAAACTTAGTATAAATGAATATTTAATTCAAAGCCGATATTGAGTCTTACAGATTTAAAATTTTCAAAGATTATAATTATCAGCATAAAATTATTCTTCAAATGTCAATTAGAAATGAATTGAAATACACTCTATAACAAAAAAAAAAAAAAAAAAAAAAAAAAAACCAAGAGGATTTGTCCGATTGTGACAAAAATAGGCAGATAGGAAAATTATATAAAGAATAGAAAATTATTAAGATTTCAGAAATATTGAAGTATTTATTTCAGAGTTATATTGTTATAAATTAATGAGCTCAATAAGGTGTTGACCCACCTCTAGCCTGGATGCAAGCTACCACATGACGTGGCATTACTGATAAAGATACCTGATGGTCTCCTGCGGTATTTCTTGCCAAATTTACTCCAACTGTCGGGCTAGGTCATCAACATTCCCTGGTAGATGCAGAAGCCTTCCCATAATATCCCAGAAATGCTCGATTGAAGAGAGATCAGTCTGACCAAAGAAGTGTTTGACAAGCTGTAAGACAATTCACAGCCACACGTGCCGCATGTGGTGTGGCATTATCTTGCTAAAAAATAAATCCAGGGTACTGCAAAATGAATGGTAGCAAAACAGGTCTCAGAATGCCGTCGACGTAGCGTTGTGCTGTAAGTGTGCCTCTAATGACGACCAAAAGAATCCAGCTATCAAGGGAAATGGTATCCCAGGTCATAACTCCTGGTTGAGGGCATGTGTGGATTGCAATATAGAAGGCAGAATCATTCCGCTGCCCTGAGTGTCTCCAGACACATCTTTGATGATCGTCAGGACACAGTTGGAAGTGAGATTCGTCGCTAAACACTATACCAAGTCAACCTGATCGAGCCAAGCACCACTGTAATCTGGCTCGACAGTGTGCAGGCGTGAGTGGTAGGTGGCGTAGCAGTCGGTATAAGCATAGATTTCGCTCTATCAGCAGTCTGTGAATGGTCATAGAGGACCCTCGTGTGCGGGTCGCACATCTGATGGTTGAATAAGGCGCTGTGACAGCTGATCTGACAATCCTTCTGTCTATTCGATCTGCTGTGGTCAATCGGCCGCTACCATCATGATGCTGAAATCAGCCACTGTCCACCCATTCTTGCCAACATTTTCTAATCGACGCATCGCTTCAACTCAAATGATGAGCGATTATCCGATTTGCCCAACCTGCCTCTTTCAATCCAATGATACGAACTCTTTCAATCTCTCACAGTTGCTCGTAATGAGCTCGATTACTGCAGCGAGGCATTTTTTCTGTCATTGAAAGATATCCTAAATTGCAATGCAACAGAAAATTTCACCATTTGATTGAGAATCGCTTTTTATATACACCTGCTGAGTGTGTAGCTCCCACTATTCATTCATTTAACACTAAAATTTAATCACTTGCATTTTCGATCCAATTGTCTTTGCATATGAAATTTCATTATAATTAGGCAGCTCCTTTTTTGTGCGTCGTTTTTTTTTTTTGGTTTTGTTTATATAGTGTATATTATTTTACGGAAAATATAATTAGCGGTATGTTTTTCTAAGAAATTTATTATTGCATCTCTTATAAATGGAATTGTGTTAACTTTGTATTTAATTTTTTAAACACCTCTCAAAATTGTACAAATATGGAAACCTCCTAATATTTGGTTCCCTTATGATAGATTCTTATGCAAATAAAATCATCGATACTTTTTTTTTTATTTATGTATAATATTTTCATTAAAATCAACGAATAAAAGTATGGTTTGATTACGGATGTGTCCGTAGATAAATTAAATTGTTTGAAAAGCGGAATATTTAAGATAATTCTCTTCTCTCGAAGAAATTCATTCCTGATCAAACTTTTATACCTTCCGAGATTAATCTTCCCTTAGAATAAAATTATATTTAAAGAATATTTTTTCCATCAAGGAAATAAAATTAAGAAAAGTAAAAAATAGCGCTTAAAAAATTAGAATTCACTTAATAAGGAAATAAATTGAATTTTTAAGCAAATATTCCATGACACATTTTACTCAACCGCTAAACGAGTGGAAAAAAAATTTCAACCAGAAAACCGTCAGTGTTACCTCTAAGAAGTCATTACTCTTTTTAGCACTGAGTCAGCAATTTGGACATTTTTAACCTTCTTGAAATGCAGATTCGACGGAAAGTTTACTTTTGCTCCTAGTTTGTTTGCGTTTCATAATTGCGACTTATTCCACCCCCATACTACGCCCCCCTTTCAGATAACTTCTAGAAGAGTAATTTTTTTTCTGCCTGTACCCTCTATCGGAATGGAGAATTAAAAACTTATAAAGTTATGCTATGTAATTGTATTTCAAAATGTTTGACCCAAGTTCGGGAGGAAAATGAGAAAGAAAAACTGCTTACTGTAGAATTTTCGGCTCATTTTTTCATACAAAATACTTAAGGAAATGTTTAATTTCATAAGTTTTAGGATTATTTGCCATCAAGAAAATTATTTAACAAAAAGGCGTTTAAAAGTCAAAAGTATGTAAAAAAATTAAATGAAGTGAAATTGTAATTGGTTGTTTCAACGTTTAACAATTGAACTGGATTTTTATAATTTCCCCCTAAAGCTCTGCTTTTCCTAGAATTAAGGGGATACAGTATACTGCGCGAGCAACTCTGTTTTAAATTAGATATTTACAAGAAGAACATGTTATTCACCCTATTTGAACACAGTTAGAAAATGTATTTCAGGAAAAAAATTCATTTTATACAAGAAATTATTTAAAATTTTAATTTTTTCTTCAAAGTATTTCAATCTGATGAAATATGTGTACTATTTTAATAAAAAATTTCATAATTTTAAACAATTTCCTTTGGCTAAATTTCTTAGTATGTCTAAACATTATGTGCATGGGCTTAATGATACTAGTACTATTTATAGTTTTTTCTATCAGACGCTATGAAAAACATTAAAAAAATTGTTTTATCGTATTTTTTTCAAAGTAAATATTCGTTTAAATTATAGTTCAGTCACATAATTATCCAACATATTAAGCGACAGAACCAAAAAACATTTCAAAATTTCAAGTGATTAAAAAAATTCTTTAACCTTTCAAATGCATGACCTACATGAGAAATACAATCTATAAGCTGAAAGAGAGCACTTAACGTTTAGAAAATCAATTAAATCATTTGGCCAACTTTTAAACAAAATTAAAATAATACGCTAAATAATGTCATTAAAGCATTAAAAAGTTTTACATCTACTTAGAAAAGTATTTAATTGAAACAAAATAATAAGGATTTTTTTTTATATTTTCGTGATTTTAATAGTACTATGGCCTTTTTTAAGAGCATTTGCAAACTAAAACATGTCTCTAAATCTTTAACTGTTATTTTAGTGGTATTAAACAAATTAAGAATATTATTTGACTCTTAATTGATGTATAATAACATAATTATATACATAATTATTTCATAATATTTAATATCTCTATTACAGTTTCTTAATTACTAAATGTATAATTGTTTTATCATTGCTTATAATAACTTTCTTGATCTTTGACACACACACACAAACACACACACACACATATATATATATATATATATATATATATATATATATGTGTGTGTGTGTGTGTGTGTGTGTGTGTGTATATATAGTTTAATTTAATTGATATTGAGGATTTTAATTAAGCTTATATTAGTTGATTTGAAATAATTACAAAATTATTTGTTATTTCTTATGAAAAATTTAAATACCTAATATTTCTATTCTGAAAAGAAAATTATGTTCCTTATAAATGAAATAAATATAAAAAAATTCAAGGCATACGTCAAGATTACTCTGCTAATAATAGTCTTTCTAATGTATATATACATTTTTATAAATATATATTTTTCATGAAAAAAAGAATTTCAAATTTTTCAAATAAAGTGACAATCTTATAATTTATCAAATTAATTTCAACCCAAAAGTTAAAATTGATTTATATTTTATCCCCTTTATTTATATTGGAATAAAACTAATATAAACTCTTACGAATCATACTTATTTAGATATTTATTTAAAAATAGAGAATATAAAATGATGGTTTTTGATACACACACACACGCACACACTTATATATATATATATATATGTTGGTTTGTAGTAGAAACACCCGATCATAGAGGGCGCGGCCTCTGCTACTGAAGGGAGTCCACTCTTGAAGGATAGTCGACGGTAGTCATCGGAACGAGGAAGACGCCCTTGTTGATGACTCTAGATGATTTCTTAAGACGCTGAAGAGTATTGTTTTAATGTTTTAAATGTTATTGTGAAATGTCTCGTCCAGTATGTTCAACTTTATGTTCATGTGAAACGTCAATATTAAATGTCTGTGTGCTAATTCAAAGTTTGATTTTTATTAATTAATATAGGCCATCCCACAAAAATGAGAAGTGGGATTGTGGCGCATAATTAGATGTAAGCTGATAAGGAATAGAAATAGAGATTGATGCGCATTATTGAATGTAAGCACATTAGGACTCGATTAGGATATAAAAATCGTGATAGTGTAGGACTCATGAATAAATTGTGAACATTGACTGAAAAAAAAAGTGTGGATAACTGTGTGCTGACCAAGGATAAATTCAAGACTTTGAGGTGAGTCAGATTTATTCTTATTTGCTTAACATGAAGATTGATGATATTAATGTAGTAGGTGATGCACTGAAGAATCTCAAGAAAGAAAAAATTAAGATTTTGCATAAGTTTAGTTTTGATACTGATGGCGATGCTAAAAATACGGAAAAAATAAGAAATTTTACTGGTTTCGAATTCACAGTAAATGACTCTAATTTTAAGTCTAAATTAAAAACTATTAATGATATTTTTTCATTACATGAATTGATTACCATTTGTGATATTCTGAATATTGCATTCCAAGGAACAAAAACCGAAATAATCAAGAAAATATTAGTTCTATTAAATGATGTTAACTCGCTTTATCAATATATTCAAAATTTGAATCAATCAGAAAGCGAAACGGGAGTAGAAACAAAACAAAACTCTTCAGTGCAGAGCCAGAACATTAATGAGTCAGCAGCTTATTCTGAAGAGCGATGTTATGACTATGGCACCACTCGAAATCAAAACATCTCTGTAAGCTTTTCAGACATTGAAAGTTTTGTATCCTCTTTTAATGGAGAATTGCATGAAAACATTTCAGTTTGGTTCGAGCAGTTTGAGAGCGCTGCGAATATTTTTAATTTATCTGACCTACAAAAGTTTATTTTCGCTAAACGATCGCTTGGTGGTAATGCCATATTATTTGTGAGAAGCGAATTGAATATTACGTCATACCAGGAATTAAAACGTGTGTTGATAGATGAATTCGAGGTCACTACTAATTCAGCCCAATTGCATGAAATATTGAGTAGGCGTAAAATGAAAGAATCTGAATCTATACAAGAATATTATTTTATTATGAAAGAGTTGGGTAATCGAGGAAGAATTGAAGATACCGCTTTAATGCAATATATTATACGGGGAATCAACGATAGAAATGAAAATAAATTATTTTTGTATGGTTGCAAAGATTTGCGTGAATTTCGCGAAAAACTGAAGATTTACGAGGTCATAAAAAATGATTTTATGAGAGAAAAAAGTAAATACAATTTTAGCAAAGTAAAACAAAAACCAGATTATTTTGTGAATCATAAACGATCAATTAATTATGATCAGAATACTAAATTTTGTTTTAATTGTGGTGGTAAAGGACATTTATCTAAATTTTGTTCACATAAGAATAAAGGTTTAAAATGTTTCAGATGTCAAAACTTTGGGCATAAGTCGTCTGAATGTGCGGAATTAAATATGGAAACCAAACCCAACGATAGCGTAGAATCTCTCAATATTGCGAAACAAACATATCTGTTTAAAATGGTTCGTTTCGATAATTTAAATATTAACTCATTGATAGATACCGGAAGTCAAGCTACGTTAATTTCTAAAAATATATTTGAAAAGTTTAATATTTGTGATCTGAATCAGTGTAATTCAATTTTATCTGGATTAGGAGATTGTAAAATAAAGCCCATAGGTATATTTACAGGAGAGATACGAATAGATAACTTTAAGTGTTCTACTAATACATGTGTCGTGGAGAATGGTGCTATACCACATAATGCTATTATAGGACTTGATGTAATTTGCAAGGTGAAGTTCTAATAAATGAAAATGGATTTACAATAAAAAATAAGTCTCTGTGTGAAGAAAACAATATTATATCGGTTTTGCCAGTTAATGTTAATTGTGATGAAATTGAAGAAAATATAGGCAATAGTATTTCAAAATCCATTAAAGATGAAGAGCGTCAATCTATATTAAATTACCAACCGAAGAAGATTAAATCAACTAACATAGAATTAAATATTTTAACTAAAAATAATGAGCCAATATATCAACGACCGCGACGTTTACCTTTTTCTGAAAATAAGTTTGTTGATGATCAAATAACTAAAGGGTTAAAACAAGGAATTATAGAAACTTGTTCTTCAATGAATACGAAATTTACTGAAAAATCAAAAGAAGTTATTGAAGCCGAATTTCAACCTAATTTTGGAAAACAACGTAACAATCTACGAAAAGATGCTAAACAACAGAAGAGAGAAAGACCAATAGCTAATTGCATGCAATGCGTTCAAGTAAACCGTAAAAAAGGAAAGAAGAAAGAAGGAAGGAAAGAAAAAAGGAAGCTTCATCCAATTCATAAGGATCATATATCTTTACATAAGTATCGTACAGATCACCTAGGATCATTAGAAAGTTCTTCAAAAAATATTAATCATCATTGGATTACAACTAGTGCAGAATTTATACGAAGATGGTGCGTAACTTAAACTATTCAATTATACTTTAGTTACTTGACTGTGAATCTACCAATTATGACTTTTTCTCGATTATGACTATTTTCCCCCAAACACGACTGGATTTATCAATGTTTTTTGAAGACGTTAAAAAAAAAAGAGAGAGAGAGAAGAGAAAAGCGAAAGCAAGACGAAGTGACAAAACAAGACGATGATACTTCATAGACGATAGTGTTTTCCGAAGACGATGATGTTCCAAGATTGATAAATGCTGTTCGAATTATCAACATGTTACTGCTTTTGAATTTTCTCTTTTCAGTTTTATTTTTTAGGTTGAGACGATCTTTTGTTAGAATCAAGAAGCTGAGGTCATCTTCTTCCAGGAGGGCCGAGTGTGGGTTTGTAGTAGAAACACCCGATCATAGAGGGCGCGGCCTCTGCTACTGAAGGGAGTCCACTCTTGAAGGATAGTCGACGGTAGTCATCGGAACGAGGAAGACGCCCTTGTTGATGACTCTAGATGATTTCTTAAGACGCTGAAGTGTATTGTTTTAATGTTTTTAAATGTTATTGTGAAATGTCTCGTCCAGTATGTTCATGTGAAACGTCAATATTAAATGTCTGTGTGCTAATTCAAAGTTTGATTTTTATTAATTAATAGAGGCTATCCCACACACACACACACACACACATATATATATATTTACTTAAATTTAAAAAATTCAGTATTTTAGCTTTCAAATTAATGATAATGATACGAGTACGTAAAAAGTGCGCAAAAATGAAGCAACTTTTCAGAGTGTGCCGTAATTCCGAAAAAATTCAACTAGGTAACATGAAATTAACATTCCAGTGGCCCAATGTAATACGTAAAGGTAGATGAATGCACAGTAGCAAAAAATGAATTGTACGCATATATTATGTAATACAGCAGAAAAATTCTTAATTAGTTAGTAACAGTTAATTAATTAGATATTCAGTAAAAAATATTGTCTGGCCATGAGGAAGAACTATGTTCAAAGCCCCTTAGTAAGAGATATGACCTTTCTTAACTGCAAAGTTTGCATGACACTGTGAGCGTATATTCAATACAAACTTATCCAGCAGTTCTTCGTTTTGTCAAGTTACAGTGCAGGAAATTAGACAAAACAAATGCGTGTTTTAACCGTTCGAATCTTTGCGTTAATATTCTCAAAGTGTATTTTTGTACTAAATCGATTATACTGTACAACTTTGTAAATCACTTTTTTTCTCTTTCTTGTTCCGTTAATGCTAACTATGCAGTTTTCCACCAGGTGGCAACATAGATGGTTTTAATCATTAGTACATTGCTGCTTTACTATACCTAGACACCTCTTTTATGAATATAGCCTTAGCCGTTCCGAAATTAAGAGGATTGCAAGGGACTTTAGTGGGCTCCCTATATATATATATATATATATATATATATATATATATATATATAAATCTCCTCATAAATATGGTGTAAGTATGCTGTATAAAGTCTAAAATAAATAAATTAAAATAAATGCAAACAAAATTTACCATGATAGTTTTTAAATATTTCAAATTCACACACCTAGTACGTAAGAAAATAATATATAATGTATTAAAAATGAAATAATAACATTGCACATTGCTACTTCAAACTAAGCCTTAGTTATAGAAATAAGATTCACTGAAAAAAATTTAATTTGAAGAATAATATAAATTTATTTACCTGGATTTACCTCATAGAGGATCTCTACAATTCTGGATTCATAATAAAGATACATGAATTATTAAAACCTTGTGAATTTTTTTTTAAAATCATATGATCTATTTAGGGGAAATTAATTTCATAGAGCCATCATAGAAATAATAACTAATAATAATTTAATAATATTAGTTATCATTTATATGATGGCTCTTGAAATCATATTGCATACAAAATTAATTCTAAATTTAAGTTTGAAACATTTTGAAATTATGATACCTTAATTAAATATAATTACTTTCGTAGAACATCAAAAAGATAATACTATTGGAAAAATACTGAGAAATATTGATTGGTCATCTACACGGTTTTATCTAGTTTTCTATATGTTTTTTAAAGTACAAGAAATTGAAAAAAACGACTAAATCTTAAACCTCAAAACGAAAAGTCTACGGAACAAACTCTAATTAAAAAATATCATTAGCTCATCTGGTCTGTTTATTACAATTTATTTTTTCTCTTTAAAAGTTATAAAAAGAATTAATGAGAGTGCTGCTTTTGTTTATTTTTGTTCGTGCAAAGAGCGAATTCATTATTTTTTCACCACTTGGGCTAATAAACCACGCATTATTAGCTTAGACGCCGTTTTAAAGACAGAAAAAGGGAAAAAAATAAAATTTTCAAAAAGGATATTGAAGAAAACTAACTCTAATGTTAAACTTGAAATGTTAAAAAGAGTTTTTTGGTTTGCCTTTCACTGACACAAAACCTAAGCTTGATACCTTATTAATTAAAGCAGAAAAATTAAAAACTTATCATTAGTAAGAAGGTTGTAAAATGAGCGTGTTTGACAGGTTTGAAGAGTTCATTAGGGAATTCCACTTCCTTCACAGAATAGTCATCTTTATTGAAAGGAAAATCACTTTCAATAACTAGAGAAAAACCTTTTATTAAGTCAATGGCTTCTTAAACCCTATTTTAATGCTCTTATATTTAAAAGAAACAGATAAAAAGAGAAAATTTCCATATTTTTTAGTTAAAAGTAATGTTGTTAGCCAAAAACATTCAAAAAAAGCTAAGTCTTCCAATAATAAACTAACTTTTTGCAAATCATCTCATCTACTGAACTGTATTTCGAATAACTAATATTTCATTTATGTAAAATAGCATTAAAGGAGTTTTGAAGTAACTTCTTAAAAATAATTGTAATTAATATGTGGCTTATAATATTTATTTGTTAAACAGCTATATTTCTTAAGTTGCACTTTAGTTCTAATTGTATTTAGTTAAATCTAAAGTTATAAAGAAAGTATTTCTTACTATTCTCTGACAAGATTTTTATTTCCGTTTTTTTTTCAAGGAAAAAAAAACAGGAAAACATATTTAAAAAATATTTTTTTAACAAACAATTTCATTTAAATAATTTACAACTACTCGATTTAAAGTGATCGAATGAGATTTTTCTGCATTTTACCACAACAATATTTTAAATTGTATCTTGTGTATCTTCTTATTGACTGCTTAAAACTGCTGATAAATTAATCGCAAAACTATTTTAGGACTTTTGTTGAGTAAAAGGCATGTTTCAAAAAAAATATTTTAAGAGAAATTAGCCAAAAATTTATCCTAAATTACACATATATATTTGTGACATAAGGCAACATATATTTTCTAAAATGAATTGTTAACTTAGTATTAAGAATACGGTTTTCTTTACTAAAAATAGACGCGCATATTCCAAATCTAATTTACTTTAGATTTTCTTGTTCTTTCTCCCTATATAAAAGAAATGTATTTACTTTTTTCTTAACCCTAATATTTGCTATCATTTCTAAATAATTCGTTAAGTTTTGGCGCTTGCATTTCTACATTATTCTATGCGTTATCAGATAGAGAATAATAAAATTTTGTTCTATGTTTGTATATATATTTCTAGAAAAATGATTCATAATTTTAAAATATAAATATTCATAGTCTCATACCTTATTTACATAAAATGTTTAAAATAAAATAATTTTTCTTCTCTCTTACGAAAGCCACGTATTTTAAATTTAAGCAGACTTGAATAATGACTTTTTTTTTATTTTTGTTTTGCCTTTCTGTATTTCTCTGCTTCTTCGTATATATTACTCATAATTACTTACTTTTAACACAACAGTAGTTTTTTACTTTAAATTTATGATTCATTCATCCATTTTTAACCACGTACAAGGAGTTTAAATATGTAAGGCAATAGCTACAGGTTTAAAAATTAGTTGTATAATAAATCATATTTAGGCTGAAAAATTTTCCTTAACTATTATTATTTTCTAAAAAAGAAAAAGTAAAGATTAACAATTAGTAAAAAACTGATAGTAGCTATAATTTTCAGTGTAATGGATTTAAAATGATCGCTTTTTTAGTTTTAGTTTTATTGAAAATGCGTCTCTTTCAAATGGTATAATTAAGGTGCTTCAAAACAAAATTAACTAACAAACTTAGCGTATTTCTTATCTTGGAAAAATTGCTGCTAAGCTTTTTTCAATGATTTAAAAATTAGATTATTTACGACTTTTGGGCTTTGTAAGGCTTAAAAGTTTAATGTACAGTATTATATGAAAATCCAATTAATACAATATTTATGTAGAACAAAAAATAGCAACAATGTTACTTAATATTAATCTAAAGTAGTGGAGCAAATATTTCTTTCTTTAAATTGTATATATATATATATATATATATATATATATATAAATCCGAGGTGTTATTATTAAATAACAAGACTGATGATGTGGAGAAGAAGTACGCATGCGCCAAACGACCTATAGCTGTTTAGAGTGATGTCTTCTTTTTCTTATGCAGTGAATCTCGCTTCTGTAAACAAATCCGTATAGCCGTAGCCTTTTTTGCATTAGACTTTTTTTTCTTTTTTGGTTCGCATAAAAATCATAAATACACCAACGAATTGTGAAATTTCACTATAAACTTGTAAAATCCCGCAACAAAAATTTATAATTTATTGAAAGAAGTGTATGGCAATAAATTTAAATAATAGAGTAGTTTGAGTGTTTTAAGCATTTTTCGAGTGGTTTTATTACTTTAAAAATGGACAAGAAGATATTGAAGATGATTCAGCCTTGTCCGGCTTTCTACGTCAAAATTTGAGACAATATCGAAAAAGTTCGAAATTTGGTTAGATCTTACGATCGGTTACGTATTCGTGTGATTTCTGAGACTACAGGAGTATATATATATATATATATATATATATAT
>BMAW01039652.1:190459-225102 GCA_019974015.1 Nephila pilipes | reverse complement strand
ATATATATATATATATATATATATATATATATATATAATTTCCTTAAAAAGTCCAACAATTTTTTTAAGTTACAAGAAGAAAAAATTACACTTCCGCTAAATTTATACAGCTCTTATATACCCATATATTTTTTTTATTTTAAAAAATGATTAATTATATCATTAAAGAAAGATTTATGGCAGCGTTACATTAAAGTAAAGCTCCAATTAAATATGAAAGAAAAGATTTCGATAAGAAACGGATTAATTCTTATCTTTTCTGAATTGAATCTTCATAAATAATACACTTTTAAAAAGGAAATGAATATGGATAACTCAACTGCTTTTATCAACATATGTTGAACTTGCTTTATTTGCTTTACTTCTTTGAAATTGAAATAAAATAAATTTAAACACTTTTATAGTTAATTAGTTTCCGGAATTCAACTATCAGTTACTTCAGACGATATTTTCTGATTACATTAATTTTTTAATGAGAAAAAAATCGTCTAAATTAATAAAAAAGGAAACTGGTTTTTGGAACAAAATCCCTTAATGGCATGATTACTTAAAAATATTTTCAGTTGTACTATTGCGTGTCATTACACATTATACAAAGATATCGATTTATTATAAATTCATGAAAAATAAATGGATTTTAATGCACTTTATCGAAACCTATTGAACACAAAATAGTCCCGAATTGATTCCTTTCCGGCATTTTTCTTATCCCAGATAAAAAATAGTTAAAATCTAGATTAGTTAAAAATTTCTAGGTTTATATAGTGTAGCGACTTTGTGTTTGGTCATTATGTTCCTCACAATGGTGAACTGTGGGTGGGCGCATTGTCATTTAGAAGCATTCGGGCATTGGCGGTCTCACTTGGATATGATGGATCAATTCTCAAATGTTCGAGTACTTCTGCATGAAATTTACTTTTCGCTGTTTGTCCCACATATGAAACTTCATGTTGACCACATCTTTGGTATTAAAAAATACAAGAGCACGGGCCTTCCAGCGTTGAGAATTTTGTGCCACTCAAAATCACGTTTTCTGGACGTGATTTCGTTCTTGTAAGCCTTTCTGATAGTATAGAAATTTTCCATAGCAGATTTGTTCACTTTAACTCAATAGTAAATGGTGCGACGCGACTCTGTAGTTCCTCGTAATTTTTAGTCTTGACTCGAGCATTAAACAAGTTTTAACTATGGACAAAATCTACGCACTACAATGATTTGAATGTAACTGACACGGGTTTCCTAATTACATCACATCTCCCGTTACCCATTCCACCCCCACAATGATTTCCTTAAACATATCATTAATGTATGTATATATATATGGATTAGTTTCTTTTTTGTTTCTGTAGGTGTTTTCATTTAATCTACATTAAAAAATAAGAAATAAAAAAAAAACAAATGCAGGAAATACTACTTCAACATAACAGTGAGACATCAGAAATTATTTCAAATATTTTATTTGCGAGATTAAATTCATGTATTTTTATCGAACCACAGATGGACAGCTAAAATTATCCTTGATTCAGATAAACAAAAAAATTCAGGTTTAATGTAATTTTACTATCATTTAAGCGTTTTCTAGATTAGTTGTAGGAATGTTGAAAATGATTTAATTTACACACATATGTCCAAGGTTTTCATGGTTAATGGATTTCTCTGAAAGCATTAAACTAGATTTGTTTAAAATATAAATTAAGCTTTCAATAATCAAATGAGTATATCACGTTTGCTCACAGTTAGAATTGATATTTACGTTTTGTTTAGTTATATGTGTTAATTTCTGTCGAATATGAAGATTGGCATAATCCCAGCTTACTTAAACCATCATTTGCAATTCAATAAAGGAAATCAGATTCCAGTTCGGAAACATTTTTTTACTATAACTATTGTGTGTAGGATCACTAGCAGATATTGGTAACACAATATAGGTCAATGGATCTGGAAAATGGGATTTTACTCATACATCCTCTTTAGAACTTATTTCATATTCATATGATTGGTATTTCAGCCCAATGCTTTCACTGTGAATATCACTTTCTATGACAGCGTAAGATTATATTTGTTTGAAGTACAAATTAGAGAGAGAGAGAGAGAGAGAGACTTTCCACTATCAAATGTTATTATTATGTTTTCTTTAAACTGAAATGGAATCTACACTTTATTTAGGGGCGTGTGTAAAATCATATTGACGTTGAAAGCTGGTGTAATTCCAGTCAAACTTACATCAGTCATTTGTAATCTAATTAAACCAATTCAATCACAATTTGGTGATATTTTCCTGGTTTAACATTTTAAAAATGATCTTAAACATGAACTCCAGTTCATTGCTCCTGTATGTCGTGAAGAAATCTGCACGCAAAACAAGGATTACTTAAACTTTAATTACGTTGTTTAGTCAATTACTTCATTTCTGTATAAATAAAATTAAATTCATGATCATAAATATTTAGCTTTTACTTCTTCAACTAGAGACAACTGAATATAGCCAAGTATTTTTTGACTGATAGATTCTTTTATTTAATGGAATAAATAGTCATTCATGCTGAGTTTTATTCCTTAATTAAAGTTATTGTAAGGTTATTAGTACCAAAAGTTTACTTAAAGTAGTTTCAGACAAGGAAACAGATTCTCGTGCAAAGAGATTGAAAATCAGTAAAAATATTTCATGAAGTTGAATTTTCATTTCATTCGATAAATAAATTATGCCATTACAACTCTTGTAGATTTAAAAAAAAAAAAAAAAAAAAGAAAAGAAATCTAGTATGACGTCAGAAATGATTATCATATCTAGATTTTACAAAAAAAAATGATGGGTAAGTTCATTTGTTTCACAAAGGCAAGAAAATAAATTTCAGAATTTTAATAAAATATTTTTGTCTTTTACCAGGCTATATTAGTAATATATTGAGCAAAGTATCCATATAGTCAATTAGAAAGTAATTTTGCTATCTTTATAAAAAAATCTCTTTTCGAAAATATTACGGCTGACCAAAAGCTCTGTCCGTTTGGGAAATGCAAAAAATTAATACCTTTTTTCACACACTTCATAATATTTACTGTACAATATAAGTTCTGTCGTTGTTTTTGATTTTTTGTCAGCTTCATGATAACATGCAAATACAATTATTGAAAAATTCCTTTTTTAGAGGCAAAAAATTCAAGTAGTGCTTGGTTGAAATCTGTTTAAGTTTTAAATTTCTTATCGCTCAAAATTTTTTTTTAGAGAGAAACAGGTGACAGGTATGGGGATTATGGGGGATGCGACAAAAATTTGCAACTTAGCTCTGAGATTTCTTAACGAGTCACCATGAAGCATCTGATCTGAAATTATTATTATGCAATATTATGTGCTTCTTGTTGAACGTCGCTAACCTCTTACCTTTGTTTGCTTTGTATAAATCATTCTAACATAACCCATCAAAGGATTTCTCTCGTTATTATCTATCCCTCCATTTCTTCCTCACGTATATTTTACTTATGCATCGCACAATCTTCAATTCAAATCATAACACTAATTACCTTCATCTAATTAATCTATATTAAGTTTCAATTGGTTGGAAAGGAATTGATTTTTTTTTTTTTTTTTTTTTTGCTATTTTTAATTCCAAAAGTATCTCCAGGTTAGTGAAGAGCTCACATCGAATATCCAAATGCCACAATGTTACACGAAATAAAGGTATGAAACAAGAGATGTATAAGACTCGGAAAATTTTGAAAAAAATGCTTCGATATTTTTGTAATCTGGAGAAATGTGCTTATGTGTGTGTTACTTCAAATTTTCTTCATGAGTATTACGCATAAATATTATTAAGCAATGCGCATAAGCAACACATGAGTGTGTGCGTGCGTGTGTGTGTGATGCTTTTTTGTCTCAGATCCAGTCTACCCGAAATTTATAAGTTTAGTGTTCTACTGAGAAGAATTCTCTCCAATTTTTTTCTTATTGCTTCCAAACTTTTATAAATATAGCTTAGAATTACTAATTAATTTCCAAAAATGAAAAACATATATGCCATTTATAATAAGCTTTCGCTAAAGAACAAATTTTTAAAACAGCAACATAATGAGATCAAGGTTGAATACTTAAAACACAAGAAATAAAATAAATTTCAAATTCTAGTAAATTTCAAGACTTTGCAGACATATATAATACGACATACATGCTCAAATAAAAAAAAAAAAAAAAAAAAAAAACTCCTTCGATATATCTTGTGCTCTTTAAAAACTAATTTCTTTCCTTAACATGCATGTGATCCCTGAAATGTTGATTTCAATCTTAAAAAATTGAAGCTTTGCGAGGGATTTTATTTAATTCTTAAACCGAGTTAGGGTAAATTATATTTTAGGATGCTAAGTTATGGGACGATTCTCCTTAATTTTCCGAGTTATAGAAGCGAATCCGTATTAAAGAAGCACCATATTTTACTGGCGTCACCTGTATAATATGTAATGCAGAGAATCCTAAACTAAGTCAAAAATGGTATTCGGCTTAAAATGGTATTTATTATATTTAAAGAAAAAAATGGATTTCTAATAACAATAAATATTGAGTAATTTTCGAAAAAAATAAGTCTCCAATAAAAACGCAAACTCTGATTCTGTCTCATTCCATGCAGGAAATGAATAATTGAAAAATTTCTTAACATAAATGTCAAATTTTAAAACAACATGATATATAAAAACATTTCAGCAAGTTTTATTAAAACAAAATAACATACAGAATCAAACAAAATGATAAAAAAAAAGTCTTCACAAACATACAAAAAAAAGTTTACATTTCGAGATCCTGTCAAGGAGTGAGCCTTCACCCATGGAATAAATACAAGTAGCAATGGACTCAAGTCATTTGTGTCTATATCAGCCTGCGGGGGATTGGGATAGGGGTGGAGTTGTTCCCTGGGGGTCGAGCAGGAGATAAGAGCGGCGCCTGCAACCTCACATCCGTTCCATGTCAGAAGATTTCTCCCGATCACTGAACCGGAATGAGCAACGGCAATTCGCGCGCTTTGCTCATTGTTTTCTTTGCCGTCTTCGATTGTCGACGTTTTCTTTTCCATGTCCGATTCACGCTTCGCGATTTCTTTCTTTTTTTTTTTTAAAAAAAAAAAGAAGCGTACGTACTTGTAGCATGCTGCTGTTGATATGCTTTGATTTCCTTTTTTTTTCTTCTTCTCCTACTCCTCCTCTTGAGAAAGCAAACGTAGGGGTTTGACTAAAACTCCGCCCCTTCATCTCTCTCCTTTATTGCGAAGGATAGTTTTTTAAAATGATCTGAGAATAGTAGATTTTGAAAAAGAGAAAAATAAAACTACGTCGTCGATGTGGATTTTTGAAAGTATATTTAAATGTAGTTTTCTTTTTAAGTGATGACAAATTTTATACACTGCGTGAGTGTCGAAATATTCAGTTTGTGAATAAAGTATAAATATACAATGCCCTTGAATTTTATTTGTACTTGAAAAATATCAATTTTATAAGCATAAAATCGTTTTTACAAATAAAGTGTTTTCTCCCCTTTAGGTTGTAATAAGCTAGTGTGTTTTAAAGTATCATTTAAAAGGAACGTGGAAAAATATTATTTTCCTTTAACTTTAAATGTAATATATTTGAAAACACACAACTGTGTTCTTAAATTCTGATAATACTTTAAATTACTGTGATTATTCAAATATTTCTAATAATTCTGAAAATTGCTTGTCTTAAATGATTAAAATCCTATTTGCTAAATTGAAAATGTGACGCTATTCCCAAACAATTTTTGTTTCTGTAACCTTCTTTAAACTTTGCTGAATTGGGAATAGTTCTAATGATTATAGATAAAATACTTATGATTTAGAGTGAAGTGATACCTAAAGTTAGTGAATGACATAATTCTGCGCCGACATTGTAATCTTGTTTATACATAAACGAAATACCATTGAAGAAAATAGTTAATATCGCAATCTAATATTGAGAGGAATTCCTTGAGATTACTAATATTACATCGTTAATCTCAACTGATATTATGTCATTCATTTTTCAGAAAATAACACGCATAAGGAAACTAAAATATGAAAGTGATTCAAAATGTACTTGAGTTAGGAAATGCGGCTTCTAGAGTGGAAATTGGATGACTATGCTACAGTACCGTCCATTGATCATTTTTTATTTTTCAAAGAAATGCATGGTTTTTGATGTCATTCAGAGCATAAAATGCGTCACCACAACTTCTCCTGTATAACTGATACCCCTTTTGGTTTCTTTAGAGCAAATTCACATAACGTATTGTATAGTTTTGATTACTTTACTTGGTTTCCCGTCATGACTATGTCAACTTAGGCCATGAGAGCCTAGGTTGGTCATGATGCCAAGATCTTAAAATGAAAAGGTTGATTTAAAATTGTTTTTTTTTAAAATTATCTTTATTTAATTCTTTTTATTCTTGAAATTTAAGAAATGGAGAGAACAATTACATGGGATATACGTGAGTGTAAATTTTTCTTTTGGTTAAATATTATTAAATGCAGCGCTCGATACCAGCCGTGATAATCTAATGCTTATGGTTGTGGACTCGTAGATGGCGGTTTTCGTTGAGTTGCGGGCTGGAGCCTTGATTCCACTAAAGACCCATCGAGTAGCCGGGGGTGATGCAAATGAAATCTGTAGGGGTCCAAAGTTATCCCATTGGCGTAGTATAGAATTTAGGAGATGGGATGCCTACTCAGGTGTCGTCCTCGTCCCTTGATCTACGTTCAAAATTACGAGGTCCATCACCAATAGTACTCGTGTTCCTTAATAAAACCAAACCAAAAACAAAGCAACACTCGAACCCCCAGCCCTTCACCCTTAAGTGTATCACTGCTTGAGCATACCGTAGTATTATATTGTCATCAGAGTTGTAAATGTACACAAAATATCATCTCGATCGGATGATTAGATCCGGGTCCAAATTCGAGTACGCATTTTGAACTGGAAATACTTACATATAAACGCAGCAAGTTAAATAAAACTTGTAAAAATTAACTTAACCGATATTTTTATTCATTAATATATAAAATTCCCTGTGATTAATCTAACCATGCCGCATTATTTAATGAGCTAGAAAATTGCTATTGATCAACACATATTTACGAGCATAATAAACGATATCCACAGATTTTAAAGAAATTATGTGAATGTTTAAGTATATTTGTCACTACTGCTCTTCATTATTCCACTCTACTGCTATCTTTTTAAACACCGGCAATAATAATGCTACTCTAATTGATGATCACGTAAGAGTAAAATAAAATACTTTATTGTTGATCTCTGGAGAATAAATAAATTCGCCCTCTCTTGAATCCAACTGAATTCGTCAATTCTCGATTATGGTCTAATACTGAAACCTTGCTTTCTAAAAAATTTGTTCTGATTCAGAAACTTTTCGACAACAGCTGGTCGTTATCCTAGCACTTTATCTAGAATTCCCTTCAGTCCAAAAATTTAATTTAGAGGCTTTAATCCAAATTATAAATATCTATAGTTATCCTCAATATCCCTTCATTTTCCTTCGATTCTATTTCACTTATATATCATTATCACTATAATTCAAATCACTTCACTTCTATCTTTATCTAATTTACCTAATCACTTTTTATTTTATTTGGTAATGAATTGTAATTTTATACAATTCAATTTACATTAAACTCCCCGAGATCAGAGAAAGAAAATCACGAATAGCCGATTGTCATATACTTAAATGATATATTATGATAATGACTTATTAAACTACATATATTTTACCTGGTTCTTAGCAAGTAAACAAATAATATAATGAGCACCCATATATATTGAAAATGCTTCCAACATTGATCTAAAGCGTACCATACCAGATTATCCTTTGAACCCTAAAAGTGATATTGATCAGTACATATTTATGCATACATAAGAGTATTCCATCTCATCTTTTGAAAAGTGTCCATTATACACCCTGAAATGTTTAAAAAGCATGTTCCCTGCCTTCCCTCGCAGGGGAGGAAAAGTGATATTTAGCGGCGCGTGGGACATTAAAATGGAGACTACACATTTCCTCTTCGATGTTAAACTTTAAAAATTCATACAAAAATGCGAACCCGATGCCATTTTGGGGAATAAAATGGTACATCCCACTATCGGTTGTAGAGGATGCGGTTTGGAAATATCGAACCATAATCTCTACAACGGAAAGAATGGATGAAAAGAATTTTTCTTTTTTTCCCTCCAAAAGGAAAAAAAAAGCCTATGGGAAAAATAAAGAGATAATACGAAGAGCAAAAAAAGTTGCGAAATGTTCTTGCATCGATGTTAGTAATCGATAATCGGTTTTAAAAATGCATGGGAGATGGGCAAGTGAACTTGGATCTTGGTATTATTTGCTTAGAATTTTTTCCACTAAAGCTTCCATGCAGGCGTACTTTAATGGAAATATTTTAAAAGTAATTGGTGTTTATAGCTGAACATGATCTTGAAAAGATATTGTTAAAAGGTATTGTTGCTTTGCTAAGGCCTAAGCAGATGTGGGGGGAAAGAAAATGGTCATTTATATTCAACGCTGTAGAAAAGTTTTAACATTATATAGAAACTGTGTGTATTCTAACTAAACCAATTATGAAAGAATAATACGATTGGTGTATCTATCATATTTTGCTTAAAAGTATCAACGGTGAAAGTTTAGAAACGTAAAAATCCTTAAAAGAATTAATTCACTTTATGAAAACTAATCTATGTATTTTACTGTTTAAATAAGTAAATAATATATATATATATATATATATATATATATATATATATATATATAAATATATACAATTATATATATATATATATATATATTTTAAAATTAATATATTTATAAAAAAAAACGTTTTGGAACTCTAACATTTGCTTTTATTTTTAAAAACAAGTCAAATAGATCAATGGAGATGAATGTTATTTTCTTGCTCTTTTTGCCAATTTCTAGTTAAAGGAATTTTTAGTAATGCAATATATTGAAATTATTTTTCTATTTCCTTGGCAAACTGCCAAGAACTGTAGTTATGTTGGCTAAGGTATCATTTTATTGGAACATTTAATGGCTTAGTGCGTTATTCATTTTTATCTTTTTGTATTTCTTAACTCTCTGATGTAATTGAAGACAAATTTTTAAGATATTCACTTAATAATATAGGTTCTCAATATTTTGCCTCGTTGTTTGAATGTTTTCTGTACTCATTCGCTTAATACTTAAGTAACAAAATATTTTTTTTTCTGTTTTGAACTTTATATGACATTAAAGTTTTCATAAAAAATATTTCACATAGACATAATTTATAACTATTTATTTTTTGTTACCTAATCTTCAAAAATTCTGTATTTATTGAGATAAAACAAATTAATATTTATTTTGTAAATAAAAATATTACTAAAACTCCTAACATAGTTCTGTACATCATAAAAGTATATACAAAATAAGAAAAGAAGACAGACATAAAAGCAGTAATCAGAAAGTATGATGTCTATAGAAGCAATTATTAATTCTAAACGACTTAAATATTAAACCTTTTAGATTTAATAATTCATCCGATAGAAAATGAGGCTTCGGCTTTGTTTCATCAACTGAGAAAACTCATTTAAGTATTGACTTGCCTTTTCTGAATTATTGATTCGCCTACCTGCATTGTCTATTTGATAAAGCCACATTTAGAATTTTTGACGCAAGCTGTAATTTAGTCAATCTAGCGAATGAATACTGTAATTAGTTTTGAAATTCTCCAAGTGTAAAAATAAACTTTACGTTATAAAATTTAATACAGAAATATCTTTAAAGCGGTGAATGGTAGTTAATCTTAAAATCTTAAAAAGCTTTTTTAAACAGGGAATGTTTTTCGAAAAGTAAACTAATTTGTTCCTTATTTTATTTTGAGATAGTGAAGCGTAATCTATTTAATGTAGGTATAATAAGGTAGGGTTAATTTATTCTTTGAGTTCGGAAGAGTTTATTCTAAACGCAAACTTAAGAATAAATCTAGGAAAATATTTCAATAAATTATAGCGCTGGAATGTATGTTATTATCTATAAATTATCTCAGAATCTGCCATTAAGAGATATAATTTAGAAATAGAGTTTTGACTGAAATTTTTTAAAAAGGCTTTTGCTATTATTAAAAATATATATTTTCTAGACTTCAGTGAATATAATAAACTAAATAAAAGCTCAATTATTGAAGTTTTTAAAAATAGAAATACAAAAAAATGCCTTAATTTTTGTCCATTTGTTGTTTATAGTATTCAATTTTTTTCCTTCACATTTGGAGACGTGAACAAGAAATGTTTCATTAGGAATATTTGAAACCCAAAACTCGAAAGGTTAAATGGCTTAAGAATGCTTAAGAAATCGAAAACTTTAACCACAATTTATAAAATAATTTGTAAAATAAATGGCCTTATTTATTTTATTTTGTTACAAACCTTGAATATCGATGGCTATGAAGCAAGGATGTCAAACTCTCAGCGAACAATAAATATCTTTGCAACCCAACCAACATGACAGCATGTAACAAATATTTTGAGAAGAAAATCATATTTAATTTTTTAATTAAATATGATATTATTGATAACGAAGAAAAACATTCGTCAAAATACATTTTCACGACATTTAAATACAATTCCCCCCCATCTACAGCAACCACTCTCTCTGTCCCATAATAATAGAAGCGATTTAATAACTAGACAGAAATTATTGACAAATGTAGTTGTAAATTATGTTGTAGAGCAAAACTGTACGTACAAGGCTTTAATTCAAAATCAATGTTTTATGACATCTGTCATTTACTTTGATCCATCTTACAATTTTTTGGTTAATTTAGTTATTACTAATTATAACTATTTTTCAAATTTTATCTACTGATAGAATCATTTTTTTTTTAATTTAAAAAAAAAAAATTTTTAAAATAAAATTAAAAAAAAAAAAAAAAAAAGAGTTTGCTAGCAAATTCCGAGTTGCGATAGTTCAGTTCTTGCTATATCAAAAGAAAACGAAAAGATGTAGAAATGTACAATTACGTTCAGTGCAAAAAAAATTAAGGTGAAATGGAATAATAATTTTAAAAAATTAAAAAAGTGCTTCCGAAATTATTTGTCAAGGATAATCATAGACTATTGCTGATTCTTTGAAAAACCAAAACTGTGGAAGTAAATACGAAAATTATCGAGAAGGACTTAAAAACACTTAGACACATTCCTCTTTGCAGAAAAGGCACTGTAAGATAAGCAGCTCACGTCATCGAAGGTTACACATCTACATTATTTTCAAATACTGACAATATTATAGAATTGGAGTTATTGGAATTTCAACAATTCATGCTGGAAGTAATTAAGAAAAATAGCTCCAATAATTTTAGCGCTCGCATACTGAAAAGCAAAGCTACGCATCCAAGAGATCCTACGTACGAATTTAAAATGCAGTAATGAAGTTATTGAAAAATCTAGAAACTACTCAGAACACTCAAAATAAAAATTAGGAGCCCTTTTTTTAATTTATTGTTTAATGTAATCTAACTTTTTATAATATTTTTATAATATATATTACTTTATTTATTTACTTTCTTTTATACTATTATTACGGGATAAATTAAATTCATCAACTGCTACTATTATCATAAAACTGCGGAGAAACTATTTCATAAGCCAATAACGAAGTTATACTTACGATGTCATTAATCTCCTACTGCCTTATTTGGTGTGTCTCAAATATTCCTCTTTCAAATAATATAAAAAATAAGCTTGTTTACACTGCTTTTAATAATTTGTACAACTAATCTGTAAAAGCTACATTAACATAAAAAAATTGATTTTCAATAATACATTTTTCATTATTTTGTGTTAACGTTTACTGATCTGTTTTAGATCTTTGCTTTTGGATGTTTGTAAAACTGAATGAAAAATAGATGATGAATATCAGTATTTCTAAAAAAAGTGTTAATTGGAATATTTTTGCTATGACATAAAAATAAAATAATATGCTCCAAATTTAATAATATCCTTAATGTACCAAAATTAAATGTTTCGATATACAACATTATAGCATTGATACAAATCATCAGAAATAGTACTCTGAAAGTGTGGGATAGTGGGGAATGTATATCGCTTTTTCCCTTAAACTAAAGCTCCGAAGCAGTTTTGGTATGTTGTTTGAATTTAAAATTTCTCCCAGTAAATGAAACGTGTATTATGTAAATTAGATTAGAATTAGTGAAGTTTAATGAATAGAACTGAAAAAAAGTATATTTAAACAGTGAATATTTTCATACAGTGGTTATTTGCTCAATGAGTGCTAAAGATAATGCGCTGAAGTTATCGGGTGAGGCATTAGTATGAGACCTAATGAGTAAGGAGTTTTAGAAGTGAATACGGATAGGATCTACAATGGATCAAGAATTCTAATCCTCATCTACAAATCTCCAAAGATCTTGAATTCTATTAATTCAGTAAGAAAATTATTAATTTATTATTTGAAACGTTAGATCAGATACATGAATAAACTATTGTCTTTTATAAGTCATATAAGTATGCTAAGTATTAAATATTGATTATTGATTTAAAAGAATGAAGTGACAGTTTTCATTTATTGAATTGTTCTCTTTCACTATAATGTGTTGATTGGGAGTTGATTGAGGACTCTTACATATTGAATATTTAAGAAGAAAGAAATAATATAGGAGAGCTAGACTTCTGCTAGTTACCACTATGGTACAATGGTTAGCACGTCTGACTGTAAGCACTGTAGATTCAGGTTCAATTCCCGATGGTTTCTGCTTGTGTAGTTGATCATGGGATAACTCAGCCCTTCATTCTGTCGGGATTGATAAAAGAATATCATTTTCGTTTAGGAAACTAACAGGAGTTCCAGTGTCAGATTGGTCACAAGCGTGGACATCTCCCCAGGAACGAAGGCTACAGAAAGTAATAGAAGCCACTTGAAGGGATCTCTTAAGCTATGGTTACCTAAAAAGAAAAAGCCACTATCAGGCTGGTGCAATATTACGGTGGATGACGTCATTAATCTTCCTAGTCAAGTCTTTACTAGGAAACCGTAGTTTACTCGTTGATATTAGTTCCTCTAGCATTCAAAGTTATTTAAGAAGCAAGGGACCTAACTTATATATACAACCTTTTAGTGACGTCATTCACCACAATATTGCGACCTCCAGATAATGGTTCCGCTACCGAAGGAAACCATAACATAAATATTGAGTGGTCATTAACTCAACACTTCTCTAACAATAGCAAATTAAACAATGAAAAACTTCTACCGGGGTTGCTAATACACTGGTGAAATAAATTAAGAGAATTTGCATATTTTATCGAATTGCATGAAAAGAACTGAACTGAAGGAAAAACCACTGCTTCTAAATAAAAATGCAAATCTTGTACGGCAAACACGTAAGCGTACACTTGTGTGTAGGCAGAACCAGATGAAAAACAGGCTTTATAAGCGCATGGAAGGTAAGACGAATTTTGTTCGCTAGCACACCTCGGCGAATTTCTTGGTGTTATTTTGCAGCAATCGGTCAAATTCACATTAGAACAGTAACACTGAGCAACCACTAAAGTTTAGATGATGGAATGAGATAACGAATTGTGTGGAGGCTAGAGGCAGGCCAATCACAAGTCCAGATATGTAGAGAGTTTATTTTAACGCCCAGCATCATGTGTAAACTATGGAAACAGTTCCAGGATACTGGATCCATCGAGAGAAAGCCTGGGTAAGGTCATCCAAGAGCCACGACGACCAGAAAAGATTACCATTTATGCATTTTAGAAAGTCGTAACAGAGGGGGGCTATAGCTTCTTAGATCCTCGGGACCTGTATGCAGCCACAGGAACCTATGTAACAACAGTGACTGTTTCCAAAAGATTGAATGAGAGAGGGTTGTTTGCTTCCCGCTCACTCTACAAACAGGAGAGTCCGATTAGCATGGTGTTGACAGAATAGTGATTGGACCGTTCTTTTCACCGACGAGTCCTATTTTAGCCTAAACCGATTCTCACCGTACTTTCATATGAAGAACCAGGGACCCGCTACCTACCCTCCAATGTCCGAGAAATCGACCATTACGGCAGAGGGGGCTTGATGGTCTGTGTAGGTATCTTTTTGGATGGCCGCATTCATCTCCATGTCTTTGAAAGAGGCACTCTGACTGCTGACAGGTATAGGGATGAGATCTCGAAACCTTATGCACGCCTTTTTAGGGGTGTAATGGGCCCCGAGTTCATCTTAATGGACGATAACGTGAGGCCACATAGAGCTCTTCTGGTCGACGAATTTCTCGAGAGTGTAGATATTCGCCGCATGGATTGTCCAGCCAGGTCTCCAGACTTCAATCCTGTAGACCATGTCTGGGACGCTATGGGAATGGCAATTGCAACTCACAACCCCCCTCCGGAAAAAATCAAGGAACTGAAAACAGCGTTAGTGAATGAGTGGGACCAATTGCCACAGTCACTGATAAACTGCCTTATTTCCAGTATGATATCACGCTGCAAAGCGTGTATAGCTGTAAGAGGGGACCATACCCTCCATTAATATACTTCTTTTGTGTATTCTGCAACCGCTGTTTCAGACCTTCAGACTCCCATGAGTGTTACGCACAAACAAGTGTGTCTATTATAACTGTTGATTGTTTATTTTCTTTGTATTATATCAACCTATGTTCACATCAAAATTTATTAAAATCTGTCCAGTAGTTCTGGAGATCGTAGATAAAATATGAAGATTCTCTTAATTTCTTACACAGTGTATTACTGCCCCCGTGGCTTTTGCATGTTAAAAATTGGCCCGTAATTAGAAATGAATCAGACACTTCTACTACAGAAATCTAGAAGATAAGTATTTCTGTAATTATATTTCATAGAAATCAATATATTGTTTATAATGTATGACGTGGGTTCTATCGCCTTTTACCATTCAATTAACATTTTGGGACTTTTATTTGATATCATTTGAATTGAATATCTATATAGTTTAGATAAAACTTTTTGAAGTGCATCAAATAGAAATAAGAAAAACATATAAAAGCAGAGAAGAACTGATTACGGGAGTGCTATTTTAGCTGGTAGTTTATTGGTGGAAAAAATAGTGATATGAAGTTATCAAGTGAAGCACATGTATGAGACTCGCTTTGAGTAAGGATCCTTAAGAGGGGTTTCAGAAAAGATTTACAAAGGGTTAAAATCCGAAACCTCATATAATGCTCCAATAAGGACACAAACCTGATTTGTGCCGAAAGAGAAATGAATAAGTTATTATATTAAACGTTGAATTCTGACGTGTATAATTTGCACTCCCAGATACAGTAACTTAAGAATTAACTGTTGAATATTCATAGTTTTGTGGCGTCTTATAATCATTGCATTTGTCCATGGAGGATGTGAATCGGGGGGGGGGGATGTGTGGTCGAGACATTTGAGTCTGAAAAATCAAATGCAAAGAAAGTGAATTCATCCTGCTAGAAGTACACATAAAGGATAGCTTCAACATCCACCCAATCATCAAATTTTTACTACGGTTACCACTTCCTTCTAATAGCTAATCAAGTCGCCGGCTGCTATTTCTGTATTTAATTTAGATTAAACGTATTTTTAAATATTAATAAAATGTGTTAGTTCTTAAAAAGGCCAGCTAGCGATTTTCTAACTTCTCATATATTATGGAGTTAGTCAAATGACTACCAATAGCTCCCACCATATAGATCTAAATAAATAAATTTTTTTATCCTTGTAGTGTGATTTTCTATTCATTGGATTATTTATTACTGCCTATTATATATAGTATATAATCGTATAATGGAAAGTGAAGTTTGAAATAATGTAGCGTTATAAAATATATTCGTCATATATTCTATTACTAAGGTGCACATTTTTTTAAAGTATTTATTTATCATCCATTTTAAACTATTAGTAAAATCATAATTATTATTTGCTAGATAATAAGTTCATTTATCCGTTTGATTGACTAATACGTAGTTAATGCCTCTAATTAATTCATACTATTCAACTAATGCCAAAAATGGAAATATTTATAAAATGTAGTAATTAAACTTTAGTAAAAGTGGTTAAACTTAATTTTAAATTATGTAAAATTACATTCCTGAATCTATTTTTAAAATTGTAAATAATATGACAAACAAGCTACTCATATGTATAAAAAAATTCTCATTACATTCTTCGACAAAATGTCATTATACGTAAAAGAGATCAAAGACTAATATTGTTTTAATAACAAGGACGTAAATGTTGTGCTCACTGTAATTGCTCTAATTACACTTCTCATAAATAATACTTCGTGACAGTCTTGACAGGTTTAACACTTTTACGCATTCATTACCCTAATGGTGGAATTTTAATAATAAATGAAAATGCTTGCAAGACACAAATCCCATTTTTTCTCCACTCCTCTTATTTGATGTGTGGAAAGAATGAAAATTAATGCAAAACAGTGAATGAGCTTTTTTCAAGGGGCTTACGTTAATTAAATATACTCTGATTATATTTTACGTACAATATACCAAAGATAAACTTTTGTAAAGAAGTTTTAAGTTATTTTAAATGCATGTGATATTTTACTTAATGGATTGTTTCATTGAGAGTGGGAAATGAGATTAATTGTATGTGTAAAGAAGGATAAATACTTCATTTAGTTTCCATCAAATAAGTATTTTAAAATAAATATTTAATTACATTAAGTAATCTTTTAATAACACAAGATTTACTAAACATTAAATGCAAGAAATATTGTCAATCGAGAATCGTTACAACAAAGCTATAAATACTAAATTTCCTAATTATTAAATATAAGTGTGATTATATTATAAATATGATTGCTTTATTTTTTAAACATTGTTGAAAGTATTTTATTAAGTTGAAGCAAGAAATACTTTATTGCTTCTTTTAGACAATTAACTGTTTTATATTCACATTTTTAAAATTCGTAGATATTGTGTTTCTATATTTTTATTTTTAAATCGTAGTCAACAGTAAAATATGACACTTCTTATAAATAATATATATATGTATACCCAACTCTTTTTTACATAGTAGATACGTTTTTCAGAATACCGTGCAAAGTAAGTAATAATGAAATCCATATTACATATTTATAAAACAAAAACAATTCATTTTTATTACAAAATCAAAAAATTAATTATTATGTAGTAAAAATTCAGTCTATAGGTACATACAACATATATGAATTCAAATTGAAATTAGGAATAAAATTACTAACTAACTACTATTCATCGCTACTTAATAACAAGCGTGCACGTTTCTTACGAACTGGATCAAAAATTCTATCATTAGTAGATGTGTCAGATATGTCTAACACAACTGTCGGCTTTTATTCAAATAAAGAATTTCGTTTGTTATTAACAACCTCTGTTGGGTTTTTTTTTTTGCTACAAAGTCTGTTATTAGTGGCTGTTTCCTTGGTCTCTCATGTTGCTTAGATAATTCTTGATATCCTGTTTCACATATTTGATATCCCGTTACACAAAACATAAGAATACGTTGCAATTGTAATGAATGATCTATGTCAGCATCATGAGTAAGAAATACTCCATACTTGTAGAAATTTTAAGCAGTCGCGAATTAAATCAGCTGTTAATAGCTGAACTTCATCTTCGACTTCATCATTATAGATTTTTTTATTATCAAGAGCTGTCATAAATTCAATCAAATCCTTCTCATCCAAAGGGCTTCCTAGCATCAATTCTTCGATGTCAGCCATTTGTATGCTGTGAAAACCTTCGTCACCAATTTCATTTGATAGAGTTATAATTTCAGAACCCACAGCTGATTTTTGTACTACGAAACTTCCACTTATGAAGCATTCAGGTAAATTTTTTTCAACAATCATTTAAGGTCGCGCAACTGTTTGATGGCAAAATAAGCATGTGTAATACAACCCATAATCGTAAGCTTTCTCAATGCTTCCATAATAGTCAAATTTCTTTCTTCCATTAAAATATATTTTTAATCGCATGCTTTATGTAGTACATTTAAATGCTGCTATAACACACTGATCGAGTTGCTGAATCAACGAAGTGGTAGTAGGTAGTAAAAACAGCATCTGAATATTTTGAAAATAATTTGGGGGGATTCATGTTAGAACAAATTATTGGTGAAGAAAAGGCATATCGGTGAACCGTTTTATTTGCAAATCGTGTAAAAAGACCGTGTATAAAAAGAGTTGGGTATGTATGTATGTATGTATAAATGATAAAAATGATCATAGTTATAATTAAAGGATCAGTCAGTTATAATGCTAGTCATTTAGGTAACAGGCATCTGCATGCATACCATATTTATGTGAACTCTTATAGATTTGATTGCTGTATTTTATTTTAAACTTTAATTTCACTGCACGAAATGTTTTCCAGGAAAATAGTAATATACTTCAAAAGGACGACAAGGAAATAATTAGAACCATTTCATTCATTATATCATGAAAGTTTGTTAGTACGCTAATTTTGGTAAAATAGAAACAAATGTACTTTAAATGAATAATATAATAAATAATTAATATGTCATACGCACTGCTTAAAATAATTAAATGAACAAGCAAATAAATTTAGAAATTATGCGAGGAAACTATGTATAGGCATAAAATGGAGAGTGCATGTGTAAAAATTCGTAGTACAGAGAAGAAAGAGACAAAACAAATGGTGTAAGAGCGTTAGTTCTTGAAAATCTATGGAAAGAACATGAAAAGATTCTTCATTATAATAACGTGGTTTGAGTTAAATGACAAAAAAGAATTGTTTGGAAACTATGCTAGATGTTTCATATGGCACGTGATCCCCTCGTACAAGTAAGATTGCTGCACATCCGTTTAGTATGGATGCGATGAGTTTATTGATAAGACATTGGGAAATTCTGTTCCACCCATTAAGATGTGCAATTTTCAGGACATTATGTCGTTACTATGCACCGTTTGAGAGTGTCTTAGAAAAGTAGATATGATTCATGTCAAGAAATCATGATGGCCACTCCATATCCGGTATTGTTTTAGCTTCAAGCGTGTTCACCACAAGACAAGCTGCATCAGATCTGACATTATCACCTGTTAAAATAAAGAGATCTCCAATGGCTGCAAGGTGACTTACAACATGAAGTCTCAGTATCAGATCTGCATACCAATGGGTCATCAAATTGCCATTCTGAATGTTATGTAGTTCCATACGTCTACCTATACAGATTTCAGATCATAATATCAACTCACCTTGTCTGTCATGTGATCTTTACCAAAGGAAAGTAGTGTGATAGCAAATGCCCCTTTCTCTCCGTACCAAAACGTATTCAGTGTCCCTCTACAGATTGAATCGGATTCGTGAGTAAATTGTACTTGACTCCAATCACATTACATTCAATCTCGATGTTCAGCAGCTTCTTCTGTTGGACAGCACATGGTCTTGAAGTCAATGGAATACACCCCATTGGCCAACATGCAAAGATATCAACCTTATGAAGCCTATTTTGGACAGTTTGACGTGACACCATTCGTCTTGTAGCAAAGGCAACTGCTTTTTCAGCTAAGCATCATTGCCTATTCTGTCTCGACGAGCAGCTCATAGGATATATCTGTCATTAGTTGCTGCAGTAGCACATGAAAGGCCTGGCCTTGGTCAACAACTAATGTACTAATATTCCCTGTTTCTTGGAATCGATTCTACAACCTTTATATGACACTCCTTGTCACTTCGACAGCGCTCGCTACATTTCTTTGTCTTAATACCGATACAAGTCTCTCTACAATACACCGTGTCTAAGATTCTTATAAATACGTTGTCGTGACAATGTCAAGTCACCTTTTTTTTTAAAAATAAAAAAAGAATAATTGAATGTATGTTTTATATTTTCAAATACCATTCAATTACAGTTTAATTTATCGTTTGAAACTGTATTTATATTTTAGTATCACTTTCAAGTAACGGAAAAAATAATGGATTAATTTGGAATTTGAAACATTGTTTTTATTCATATGACGTTGGTTGACCAGTGATTGGTTATCAATATGGTTGCCCATAAGCAATATGGACAACAATAATCCGTGGTTCTAATGAACATAAATCTTTCACACAAGATAACTGTGTAATAGGCTATTTCTCTCCTCTAAATTATCCCGCAATCTACAATTGATTAAGGAGTCGTAAATCGTTACTCAAGATCTTTTCATACAGATTTAATAATTTTAAGCGAATTTGATCGAAATTTATTTTATTATACTCATGTTAATTGAATCAATTTGTGACGGGCTTTGCTGAGTGGATAGGAGCATTATCCCCCAGAAACAAAAGATAACCACCCAAGATGATTGCTTATATCATTAGATAAATGTGATCCAGGAATTTTTTTCAAACAGATTTGGGCTGTTATCAGAGCCTTCAAATTTTTATTGGTTCAGAAGAATTCCAGGGAAACAAGAAGTCCGAACGGGATGTTTTTGTGAGCCTGCCAAACATAAAATTTTCTTGAGGTGGGACACAAAATGGAAAAGCAAATGAAAAAGCAAATTTCGAACCTTAACTGGTTTGACAGTACGACGTACTAGTAATCTTATTTGTATGCTGTTTTATTATTTCACCTATATATTTCTTTTAAATTTTGTTATCAGTGCAACCGTATAAGGCAAATAAGTAAAGGAAAGAATAAACTTAATAGTGGTATTTGTAATGGAAAAAAATATTAAATTATTTGCGTTTCATGCATAATTGTAAATATAACTTAATTGTCAGAGGATTATGAAGGAATAAAAGAATGCTTCTAGGAAAAATATTATTTTATTTGCTGAAAAGATAGAACTAAACACTTAAAAGGAGTAGAAATGATGATTTTAATAATATTTTCCTACTTACAAAAGTAAAATGAACAAAAATATATAGTAAAAATATGTGACATTATTTGATCGATTTGTAAGCGGAAGCTAAAGGGGGTAAATCTGACTAAATTTCAAGGTTCCTTTTTTGTTGCTTTATGCACCACTATAGGCATTTCTTAGCATTGATGTTGGCAAAGAAGAGCTTAGACTTTACAAGACGGCTATATAAATCTAACCTATGAACTAATTTTATTAAAATGAGATACATTCAACCACTGTTTAAATCTGTTGTAATTTTTTCAACTCAATTTTTGGTGATCAACGCATGCCATTACTCGCTGATCTCTCTCTATGTAAACTTCCTTTTCACACACACAGAAGTAAAACATTGTTAATTTTCTTATGTGATTATAATATTAGACACAGTGTATCTTGTGATACCTACAATTTTGTCTCTTTAGGGCACTGAAGCGTCACCTCTACTATGCTAATATCAATGATCATGCCTTTCTGCAAATCGCTGCAGTCCGACATTAAAAAATATTTCACAACTCGCAATTTGTCTTTAATCATTCTTCTTACAGTAATTAAATGATTCCCTAACCTATTCATAGAAATAGCAAAAAATACGCTTACATCATATAAAGAATATTCATACAAGCTTTTTATACATTTCTTCTTCAATAGGTGTTTCTGTTAAAATCATTAAATCATCTTTCGCAGCAACAACCGTATTGGAAAAGTTTTGTTTATTTTCCAAGAGTGCTGAAATAATTGAACTTTTTCAAAAATTAATCCAGGTAGAATCTTAATTTTTAATATTTATTTTTAATTCTACTCTTAGTAACCATCCAGAATTTTACATTTTTCCAGTGATTCTTCACCTTTTACAGTTCATTATGGACTTCAGCAGATTGAAATCTGTCTTCTCAATACTGCTGATTCTTTAACCTACGGCTTCCTGAAAACTAAGAAATAAATAGTAATACCTCTAAATATATTTTATATATAATGATAAACTTATATGCTGAATACATTTTATGAGGATATCTCGATTATTTTTTTTTTTTTTTTGTAATAGATAAAATTTAACGTATATTCTCTTGTATTTCAATACAAGGAGACAAACACCTCCTTCATTTCTAAGTGATTATCAAATTACCGCTGCACTATAAATAACACGACACTGTCACACACAATAAATTTGAATAGAATAGTTAAATAAACATTGCAATATTACACACTTAATATTATTATTTCCTACTAAACAATGTACTGATTCAGCGATGAATGTACTGAATGAATGAATATGTATTGTTAAACCATAACAATTTTGTAATTTAATTCTATTGACTCTTTGCTTTGAAATTTCTTTCAATAAAATGCAAAAAATGTTTCGATTTTATTATGTATGTGTTCGATGATTTTGATTAAAATATTCTGTTAGCCAAATAATACATTACCATTGCTTAGTCAAAATATTTTAAATGATACATATAAAATTTAGCCTCATATGCGTAAAATTCATAAATATAACTATTTTAAGAACCGGAAAGAATTAAAAATTAATTTGCAGCTAAAATTTTAATTTTCGTAATTTAAAATTCGTTATTATGTTTGATGATTTTTCACATGTTAGCGTTTTTAAATTCAAGCATAACCCTAAATATCTTCAATGTAAATAAAAAAAATGAGTTTATTTTATATAAGATTATTATGTAAAGGAATAATAAAAATGTACTTATTTACTTCGTATAATACGGAGAGAACAGATCTCATTTACATTTGTTTACAAAAGCATTTACTCATTAACAATTGTCTGATCAGAATAGTGTCAAATATTTCATATTAAAAACAATTCTTTGTATTTGCGCAGTGTTATAGGTATATATTTTTTCATAGCAGAACAAAATTAAATTTCCTCAGCATTTAAATTCATAATTTTGAAAATTTATATTCCTTTTTCTTTTAGACTTGTTTCCCCCTTCAAATATAAGTGTGTTCAAACTCAAATATAACCCTAGCAAATTACGGTGCAAAGGAGAAAATTACGATAAGATGGTATTATATTAGATTAATATGATAATGAAATGTTAATGTAATTATTTACATTATAATCGGAGAGAACAGTAGACTAATTCAACAAAACTTTTGAGTAATCTCTTTAGATTAAAGCTACAAAAATGATCCATTAGTCTCATGGGCTTTCATGCATCTAAAAAGTTGTAATGTAATTAGGTACAGATATTTTTATAATACTTTTACATGCAATTATGCAGCATATGCCACCACTAATATGAAATAAGTATTAAAAACGTCTGGTAATAAATTTTAATAGTGAGTGAGAAGAATATGAATGAATAGGTTATTTCAAATAGATGTTTAGCTTTCATCTATTAGAATATTAAAACAGAGATTAGTCAGGCTAATTAAACATGTGTTTGCAGGTTATTGGAATATTTTTAATTAATGTACTTTTTAATACGGATAACAGATTACAGTATCCTAAAAATGATTAAAATTCGACAGACAATAGCTTTATTTTAATTAAACTACTTTGTTAAATATATTTTCACAATTTTATAGCTCTAGTTATATTCTTTGAGAGTTATTTAAATTTTACTTAACAGTGGGCAAAGCCCTCCCATTGATATCTAAAAAAAACTTTAGCATATTTTTTTCAGTATTTTTTTTATATTTTTATGACTGACATGTATTTAAAATGCTAAGAGGGTTTTTTTTATAATCAGTATTAACTTTTGGATTCCTCTTTTGTTTTGCGTAAGAGGTTTGATAATTCTTTGCACGGAATAAAGTGTTAGATAAATACTTATTTTTTTAAGAAAATCCGCAAAATTGGGTACAGCTGTTTTTTAGCTCTTTCTCTTTGTGTCTAAAAGAAAAACTATAAATAGTATTAATACTACGTAACCTATGCACATAATTGTGACAAACACTTCTGGGAAATTGAGAAAATGAATTGCTTAAAAATATTACAGTAAGTAGAAGTAGTAGAAATTTAAGAATATTGTAATATTTTAAGAAAGGAATTCAAATTTTGAATAACTGGGTTTTTTTTTAAATTGAAGCTTTCTTTTCTCTAATGTATATGTTTTGAGTATGTGTAAAAACACGGAATAAAATTCTGCAACGACCTTTTATTACTCTGCTATTGCGCAGAATCCTAATACTATATACTAAGCAATAATGACTAAACTCTAACGGAAGACACGTAAGAAGAACCAACAGGCTTTATTATTAGTCAGTGATGGATAGATGAAGTCTTTCTCGAATTAATCCCGAAATAATTTAAGAATTCTGGCTAAGGATAAACTAATAAATTCTTAAATTATTGATTCACTTTTATAATTTATCACTTCATAGACAGCTGATTCTTATCTTAATACTTCTATTAAGAAACATTTATCAATACACAAAACTAATAGAAGAGTTCCAATCCAAATAAAATTTATGCGTTAGTAAGTCATTAACCTCTATCTTTCTTCACTTTCCTTTCGATCTATTTCATTTGTATATCTTTATCTCCAAATCACTTCAATTCACTCCTATCTTCATTTAATTAACTAGTCAAATCATGTTTTATTTCTGTCGGGGAGAATTCGTTATTTTAAACAATTCGGATTGATATAAAGTCCCCAAGTGAAGTGGTGTGGGATATTTATAATTACGTTTATTTTTAATAAAATTTACTATGTGCGGAAGATGATCAGAAAGTAAGAGTCTATTCTTGTAAAATTAGGCAAGAGATGCCTCTTTTTTTAAATAATGATAATACAAATTAATTACACTTACATAAAGCACTCTTTTCGGAAGTAATCGCCTTCCTTCTTAGTGCACTTTATGATCAGAGGAAGGAGCTTTGGTCTTAGTAATGAACCTTCTTCATTTACGTATCTTCTCCTGGGCACTCTGGATCTCATCGATGGTTGAATGCTTTTTCCGTTCCTAATCGATAACAAAGAGGAATGAATATGAATATCTGAAAGTGCTAAATCAGATCTGTGAGAGGAATATTTGATGATACCCAACCGAATGAGCCCAAGAGTTGCTTTGTAGCATTGTCTATGTGGGGATGCGCATCATCAAAAATCGCCTTGCTGGATATTAATTTATCTCTCGGACCGCAATTCAGTGGGAAGAATCTCTTTACGTTCCCAAAACACAGAGACTATGATAATTCGAGACGAATTGCAGTTTTTAATTTTTCTGCCATTTTAAACTACCAACATAGCTTGTACAAGTTTGTTCGGTTCGTGACACACTCCTCATAAGTAATTTTTAATTCATTAAAAATCTAGAAAGGCGTATTTCGATGGACGAAAAGAAATCTGATTTAGCGCCTCAATTCGTAGCTGGTGAAATTCGGAATCGTGACATTCATTTAAACCCGGCGTTACATCAAAAGACCTCTACTGATTGAAACAACGAGCACACAATCTTAACCAAAGACCTTGATTTTGAATACAGTGCAGCAAGCGCTTTTGAAAACAAATCTTTTTCACCGTCACCAGTATTCTTACATCTTAGACGCCCTTCGTATATACTGATAGAAGTATATAAGCAAAAGGATAAATATCTTAAAAAAGCCGAATCAATTTTTAGAGGATATGCTACAGAGGAAATTAGATTAACTTGATTTATAAAAGTTTATTTTAAAATTAAACTTTTACATTTCCTATTATATTCATATCTTATTTAAAACAGTTTTAGATTACTTTCATCTAAGTCAATTTCGAAACGTTTTAAAGAATAATTATTCTTGTATTTGAATTCCTATGAATAAAATATCTCTAACTTAGAATTATTCTGAAATATAAGAGAGAATATTTATTCTGAAAAGAACATATAGCTGAAGGACTTTTAATTAACAACGGTTGTATAACATATTGTTATTTAAAATTGAAAAATGCAATGAAAGTTGATTCAAAAATTTGTAGATAAGCTTTCAGGTCGCAAAATATATACTACATCTAATAAAACACAAATTCAAAGTTGCTACTGAAACTATATTATAGCTAATGAAAAAAATCTTATATTGTTCACCATCTTCAATTATAAATATAAAAAATGAATTCACGTTAAACAGTTGAGCAATAAGTTTTCTCTTAATAGCAGAATAAAATGGGATACATTATTTTTAAATTATGTTGAATATTATTTATTTCCACAAATCAGATATTACGATTTATACTTCACATTCAAACTATACATAATCTTCTTCTATATTTTGCTTCTTTTTCTCACTCAATCCATTTCACTATTTACATATTGCTTAACAATATCAGAGCATACCTATAAAAACGAATCTATGATTCATGAACAAGTGAACAACAGCTTTCTTCTAACAAGACCACGATTCATTTATTATAGGACTGAGAGGGTGAGGGTAAAGCTGTCCTTCAGATGTCTTCCCACTATGATTAGTTTCTGCAAACCCATTCTTCCGAACAATTGTCGAATATTCTCCGAAGGATTCCTACAGAGACACTGCAGACCCTCCCACATCCCTTTCGTCCGTTTGATTGGTCGCTTGGCCCCCAGGATGACCCTTTATTAATATCATCCGACCACCGCAAATCAAATGGCAAGTCTGGGAATTGCTGGACATCTATTGCTTCGATACTGTTCTATTGAATAGAATGGGTGAGAATGAAGACTTAATTGTTAGCGACCATTCAAAGCTACCAGATCTGTCAGTGCTTTAGAATTATTGTTATTTCAGACAGATCTAATTACATTTGTCTGTTGTGAACATCATGGAAACTTTAATAATACGTAAAATTTGGAAATACATTGTCAACGCCCTGCGTCTACGTTGTGAAATGATATTTAAAACAGAATAAACGGTTAGATAGCATCGTGGAAATATGACTGGATATGTAGAGGAACTGAATTTTAATTCATCAGATTACTTTTTATTAATATAATTTCATTGCTTTCAAATCTAATGCGTGGAAATATAATATAGTCACACTTGTTCAAATAAGCGAACCTTTTCCGCGTGGTTTTTTGTGCGATATTTTTAAGAAGGATATAAAAAAAAGCCCGACAATGGATATGAAAAAAAAAAGTACAAATAAAAAATAATTTCAAAGCAAAGCAACAGAAGGCCTACCATATTATAATTTAGAGATAAAAATTTGTTCATATTACATTTTGACTGTCGATTGCTTATTAACGTCTTTCTTAAAAGCTATATGAGAGCTATTACGACACAACTCGTAATTTTGAGTTTCGATCAAGTGATGAAAACGACATCCGAGCTAGGACTTGTTTCCTAACTTCGACGCAATTTCAATGGAAGGACTTTGAGTCTGGATATGTTTAACTAGCATTAACCTCGTTATACGGCGGTTGTTAAGTGACGTCAAAACTCGAGCCCACAATTCCACGAAAGAACACTGGCTGCGAATTCGCGATCGTGACCACTAGGATACAATGGCACATGTACATATTGCATCACAATTTTTGTTATATTGTAGCTCAGACCTTGTCGTATTTCCCTTTCAACTAACAATTGTAAGATTTTAAATTGATATTTTTGCAAAATAGATACTGTTTCTGAAAGATTTTCAAAATTCTTGAATGAGCTTTGATCTTGTACGTGTGGTTACCGCGATATGTTGCAAGTCGCTGACCAAACAACGATTGTTGCTAAAACTACATAGTATCACTAAAAATGTTGTTAACTCTAAGCGAGCGAGAGATAGTTTTTTTTAAGTGACTTAAGTTGTCTTCAATCAATTGTTCAAAACATGAACCAACGTTCTTGAGTACACAGAATAAATTTTATACGTATATTTGGAAATTTTCATATATGTAATATTTAATGTGAAAGCAAATAAAACGTTAAAAAAGTTCAGATATGTACATTAATATGTTGTCTTGTTTGAAAAAAACCGTTTCTGGTTACATAATGAGGTTCTGAGTTATATTTTCTATTAGGAACTTTTTTATATGTGGCGGCTGTTTACCACATAGGCTATAAAATGTGTTGCAAACAGTATGTTTTATAGATACTTATGGAATTTAAGAATATTATGTATGCCCTTTTTATGTGGTTTTTATAAATATCCCACATAAAAACAAATTTAAATACATTGATACGTTCTTTACTAAATGTTATTCATCGAATGTCTTATAATAATCAAAATAAATAAATTGACAGAAATCAAATATTCAATTTAATGTATAAAATAATTATATTACATTATTTATGATAACTTTTGAAGAAAGACAGAAACTGCGTATGCTTAAATCAGATGCTTAATAAATTTACATATGCAAAAATTTTGATTTAATTTTTGTAATTGCGTGATTTTGACTTCCAATGCCTTCTACATTTGAATGAACAACTCTGTTTCAGATTTAATGTAAATGACTCTACTTAAAGAAACATACTTAAATTGTCTATAAATGCAAAATGAATCGTAATGATCCTTTTAGATTTATATGCCGAGATAAAGATTTCTTAAAAATTGCAGCAAATGAATTTGGAAAATACATATTAAACATTTTTTTATGCTTATTAACAACATAAATAGTCTGATATGGGCTTATGTGATTTTCCACATTGAAACCTTTGGAACATTCTGTACACTGTAAACTGATGCTTTATACAGATAAATATATTGTTTTCTTTACAGAGAACAATTAATTATAAAATATATGTTCATGTTTGATTTCGAATGATTAATTAATGTAAAGTCACCAATATACTTACCACATATTGGAAAAATGAGGCCTATTTTCAAAAGAAGGATTCGTTCTACAATACATATTTTTAAAAAAAGAAAGTATATGCATTTGTAATGTGTATATATAGGTTTGGTTAATAATGTAGATTTTATCTATTTGTAATTTTGACGGTCATGGATTATGTGTAAATAAATAGAGATTAACAATAATATTATTTAATAGTTTTATTAATTGTTTTAAATAGATTTTTTCCTTTAATGCGCTTCAGCACACTACAGGCCTACGCCGTCTCTATATGACTTTTCTAGTGGCTTTGATCAGACACTAGAGTCCTTCAAATATTAGTTTTTAAAGCTTTAAAATCTGCCTCTACTTTTTTAATCTGTCTAATTCGATCATCATCATCCATATAATGAATCTTAATCATTATTTTATGCCGTCTTCATTTGTAAAGACCATTTTTTTAACAGGTCTATGCTTTCTCGTCTGAAAATAGGCCCAAGTCATCTCATTCGATAGAATTTTATAGCTCTGATAACATTAGGCTGTCTATATTTTCCGTAAACTCCATGGTTGCTGATTTATCCTTCTCTCTGATTAGGCCAATTGTCTTTCCTAGAATTTTTCTTTAAATATTTATAGTTTAAGCTCATCTGTTTTAATTACTATCAATCGCTCATTATCGTACAATATGATTAGTGGGAAGTTTAAATAAATCTAAAAAAAATTAAGCCATGTTAATTTTAACTGTCCTGATATGATCTATCACCAAATTTGAATTTAAAACTATCTTATAAATCGTATCATATAATTAAATTTACAAGACACAAGAAACTCTAAAAGCAAATAATATCATAGCTAATCTTTAATAATATTTTCTTTTAATATAATCAGTTAAAATTATAGGGAATCTGAAATAATAAATTAAATTATCGGAATAACTGAACTTTCTAAAGTTGTCTGAATTTCAAGTTTTCTGCTTACTCATAATGAAGATTGAAATAAACGTAATTATTTGGTACTCCTGTAAAAAGCGTAACATTAGGCGTTAACATTTAACAGGTGCAATTTTCCCTTTAATTAACCATGAGGACTTTTCTATTTGAATTGCTTAAAACATCATCCAAGTAATTAAACGTGATTCATTTAAATTATATTGAAATTATGAAGAGTAATAAATAGATTCGATCTAATGCATATATAAGAGAAAAACAATTTTATATTAAAATTAAAAGTTAATTAATATGTGATAATAGGATCAAAGTGAGGCGATAAAACCAGCCATTCGTAATGGAAGTAACAATTAGGGGGATTTTCGAAGAGATAATAAGTGGATTCGGGAATAGAATACTCAATTTTAATTATTAAACTCACTCGAACCTGAGTAAATCAGAAAGGGAAAATTTATTTGAATATAAGTAATGAGATAAATTAAGCGCGTTTAGGGCAAGAAACCATAGAAAAAGTATATAGGCAGCAAAATCAAAAATTCATGACCTGAAAAAAAATAAATTAATTTGGTTTATCTGTACGTAAATTTTCATTAATTGGACTATTATCACTCATTTACATTGTTAATATTAGCTATGGAAAGTGAAACAATGAATAAGAAGTGGTCATTTCAAAAGAAAAATAACCTTCTTCTGAAAGAAGGAAGTGATTAATATATACAAAAAAAAATTATAAGTTGTTTTGCAAATGTTTCAGAGCTAACAGTCATTCATCTGTATTCACCTAACATAAGAAATATAAAATATTTAATACGGAGAGAGCTTTAAGTTTTAAAATTCGTAGAATTAGAATTCTAATTGTTTCAATACGATTTTGAAAAGGCATTGATTATACTTTAGTGAAGAATAATAAATTATATGTATACGCAATCTAATAAAGCATGAGAAAATTTTAAGCACTCATTCATAAAGAATGAATAATTTACTTTTGTTGTGTCCTTTTGTTTACAATTACTTATTATTTATTTTACAATAATATACAAATAATACTCTATTTCGAAAGCACAATGCTTAAAAAGTGAATGATAACAATTCAGAAGCGTTCATTAAGAATTAAACAAGATTCATAAATATTCTTCATCGAGTTTACATTATCCAATTATTTGCATGTGTGTTCATTATTATACATCTTGTATTTCTTTATTTGTTATTTGAATAAAATTAACATTACAGATCAATTGGCTTATTATTATTTTTTTTTTTTTTTTGAATTTTTCTGAAGTCATTTTTGGAAAAATCATGAATAATTAAACCGTTTATCGTCATTATAATTTTATCATCAATAAGAATATTTCGGAATCGCACATTTTTATTTTATAACCAAAATCATAAATGTTTCAGATTATTGCTGAAATCTTAATATTTTATTCCTTCCAATTTTTGTTAGGTATTTTGTTACTTTTGAAAATCTGTTCTTTCCTGGATCGGAGGAAAGATACCAGGAATAAACAAAGTAAACTCAGGTTAAGTTTTTTTGATAAAATTATCTAGGAGCTTGTGATAAAACATACACAGAAACAATTTACAAACTGAATAACTTTAAGACTATAAGGATAGTTGTATATATATATATTTACAGAGAAAGATTTAAATAGATAAAATTAATTACCATAAAAATATTGAAGTAGTAAAAAAATAATAACCAAATAAAAAATGACGAAGTAAAAACTTTAATTTTTTAGAAGCTTGAGTACACTGCAGTACAACAAGCTATAGAATACTTGAAAAAATAATGTCTTATAGAAAAATAATAAAAAATATTGACTAAAATAAATATTTTTTTAAAAATTGATAACGTAAGTAAGTAAACCAATTGGTAATATAATGCCCAAAAACCTTAAGAGAAAATTTCTGACTCAAAAAAAGAAATATGAAAAACAACAAATTGAGAAAAACATAAAATATTGGAATATAATATATTATATAAATATTTAACTAACTTCAGATTGTATATAGTACTTTTTTCTAGAATTACAAGCCCGTCTGTTCCCATTCAGTAAATATTACATAAAATGGTTATATATCAATTAAACCAAAAGAAACTTGAAACCAAAAATAAAACAATAAAAATAAGAAGATTAAAATCAAAAGGCATTTAACCTAAAATTAATTCAAATAAAGGCATTTAACCTAAAATTAATTCATTTAAAAGGAAAAATTAGTAATAATATGACAAATAAAAATATTACAACTTAGTGAATGGAAACTTAAATAGGAAACTGAGAGAAAAGTGCCAAACTCTCGTACATGATCAAAAGAAAAGAGAAAGATTATTAAAACCCACTATAAGTTCAATTAAAAATTAATTGAAGAATTGGAACTCAAAATATTAGTTACGAAAATAATGTTTAAATAACGAAGAAATGACAAAAATATGAAAAGAAAAGAAAAAAATTATTCCAAATGGAGAAAAATAAAAAAAAAATTATATTTTAATAAAAAGATTAAAACACTTAAGTTATTGCATTAATAATATATTTTGAATTGAATTTAATAAATTAAAATGTTATTCAACGAGTACACATATTTTGCACAATGTATCAAAACTCTTATAAATTTTAAGGTAAATTACAAACAAGTCTCATGTTAAGTAAAATATAATTATATATAATGTTCCTAAAACCAGATAGACTCATGCAGCCATTCTAATAGAAGTAACTTGGGAATCATGAAAATAAAGTTCCTTTTTCATTCATTAATATCACTAAAAGTCTTATTATCTTCAATTTTTAAATAAATATTCAGTTTCAAAATTGTTATTATTAGTTTGTAATATTTTAAAATAAGCTGGATGTAAATATAAGTGAGATTTGTCTGCTTTATTATTATTTCTGTTGAAAATATGAGATCATCCAAATATTTAAACATAGTAAAATTATTATATTCATAACGAAGCGAATATACATTGTTAAGACTATTACTAGCTAGCCTATTTTGTGGTATTAATTGAATTTATTAATACATTTTATTGTTAAAATAATATCGTTTTCTTTTTAAATTAAATAATCTAATATTATAAGTTTTTCATAAATTTTTTTTATTAATATCAGATTCCTCATAATTATTCTTCAGAGCTCTAGTTAGATCATCAATATCTATTGAGTCAAAAAGATCAACAAAATCGTAACTGTGTATAGAAAAAATATCTGTAGTTTATATATATATATATATATATATATATATATATGAACAGTAATGTGAATTTATAATACAATGTATATGCGCAAAGTTCACTAGGCCCAAAGTCCCAAACAGAATTCTTAAGAGTTAACACTTTTATTTAAAAAAAATAAGAAAAATTGTAATATCTATTTTAAATCAGAACTACACATACATCACCGATAATAAGAATTAAGTCAATAAATGTGTATTAATTACATCACGATATAATGAAGAAAAAGTGTAATATATTTTTGAATTATTGTGCGCGTGTGGATCATTGTACCATAACGAGATCTTGGATATCAATAGTAACAGTGAAGCATTAAATTAGTTTATTACGGGATATAGAACAACAAAAACTATTATAATCATGTTATATTTTAGTTTGGATGTTTTCACCGTACTGACTAAAATATGCATTTTTAATCAAATTAGAAGAATTTTTCATAACAATTTCTAATTTAAGTATAAGGTTTTAAGTCGAAATAGCCGAATGTTTTTAATAACGAGATGATGGTCGACGTTGTTTCTATTAACTCAAAAGTTCACTTAAGAGTAATTGTGTACCGGTTAGTTAAATCTGTTGAAACTCAATATCTTTACTTGGGGGTTATGAGAAGTTTGGAAAGTAAAGCGTCCGCTTAGATGTCGTTCTCGTCATTTGAACTCGGTTCGAAACCATGAGGTTCCTGACCATTAGCCCTCGTATTTCTTATAAGTTCAGCGTTGATAAACATTCTATCAATTTAAAACTATCTATATTAATTCATTATGTCTTACTGAAGTCTGGTGTGGCGTTTCATTTTCCACGTTGTTCTTACTTCATTGTTTTAGAGCAAAAGTGTTTTGTGTTTCAGAGTTTCTATATTCTCTGTGTACGTTGTGGAACATTTAAGAATTAATCAGTTAAGTCCTTCATTTTTTCCCATCGGTTATTTTTAATATGTTGTGAATTAGTCCACATGGTCTAACTATGACCACAAGGTCAAAAACCTAAGATCAGGAATCCATTAGAAATTAATCTCCCGTTGCAGCAAAATATATGTGAGGATTTCATGAATAGAAATAGAAGTTCTGCCTCCAATCTCAGTCCAGTTCTTCGCATGCTGAAGGACATTGTGGTTATCTGAAGAGATCCAAATCGCAATTAATGAGGCTTTGGATTGAAAAGCAGTAAGTGTCTCTTCTTCAGCATTAAGCTCTGATCTAAAAACCGAATCAAAACCTAAGTTCCAATTCTTGATTTAATCAGAGAAAGAAGGGGCTTTATTGAAAACATTATTGCCACAGACGTTACATTCATTCGTGTCTTGGTCGAGGTTCAAAATTACGAGGTTCGTCACCAATAAGCCTCGTGTTGCTTCTAGTGAGACGTTAATAATAACCAAACCAAACCAAACATTACTTTCATATCTATGTCCATCTGTATATTTTTATTGCATAGTTAGGAATATGGTAGAAATTTTTGGGCTAGTTGGCTAAGATATACAGGCAAATGATGACATTTTGTTTTATATCTTGAGTTCAATATGAAAGTGAACTCTTGACAGATACCTGAGAGGGTTTATGATTGACTTGAAGGAATGTCACTCAACTTATCTATCTAAAACAGCCTATCAAACTATGAGTGAAATCAGGTTGCCTCTTTTCAGGCTCTGATTATTTAACAGATCATTAAGATATACAGATATTCAATTTTTTTCCTAAACCCTGCTTTTGAGTTATAGGTGAACACTCCATTGGGTTTATATTACAAAACAGGCACTATAGGTAATAATTTTTTCCACAATTTGAGCTCGCTTTGCTCAAATGTAAATACGATGCTTAAGCATTTAACTATGCACTTTCTGTTTGGTTTTCTATTATTCTTGTATTCACATTCTATTATTCTTGTATTCACATTC
>BMAW01039652.1:112547-190449 GCA_019974015.1 Nephila pilipes | reverse complement strand
TTCTATTATTCTTGTATTCACATTCTATTATTCTTGTATTCACATTCTATTATTCTTGTATTCACATTCTATTATTCTTGTATTCACATTCTATTATTCTTGTATTCAAAATACACAATTTCTTTTCAGGTAAAAGTAACATAAAAAATTTTCATCATAGTTAAAACAAATCATTTTATAAAATATACATAGTCCAAAATTAAAAATACAAACATTTTATTTTCTTCTTCGAATTGAAATTCAGGTTTACAGTACGTTACATTGTAATTAGTTACTTAAATAAATATGATCATTTTAACATCATTATTAAAAATTAAATTCAAAACATGTCTAGAAATAACTATTTACACAATAAAATTTTTCATCATTTAATAAGGTATCGAATTATACATATTTATTTTGTTTCGGTATGTACACATTTATAATATAATTATTATCTTTAATATATGTGCAATTGAAAACAAAAGAAAGTTAAGAGAACAATGTTTAACAAATTTTTAGTAATAAATTCTTCAAAAAGCAAGCAAGTCCTAAATATAAAATGAATTTGTTTGCTTAGGAATTTTTCTTTCTTTGTAAGATCAGAAATACCACTAGAATCTGTTTCGTTTTTTTTTTTTTTTTTTTTTTAAATTCTATGTATTGAAAATTTCTTTATGAATTCATTTTATTAATTAGAAACAATGCATATTAAACATTGTATATATTATGTACATACAATAATCTACTGATTCTGATTATTTAAGTCAAATAATAATGGGTAAAAATTATTAAAGCAAATATAAACATGAAAATAATAACAAATAATTTGTTGAAAGAAAAACAAAATAATGTAAGGTTCCATTCATAAAAATATCAATATTAAAACAAAATAAAATAATTCCATTCATAAAAATATTAATATTGATTTTTCGTAGGTACAAATTTTCCTGATTTTAAATATAACTCATTTGTTACTTTTTCAACAGCAGTTGTGAAAATGCAGCGAATTAAAAAGTATTTTACTTAATTAAATGCATTACTAATAGAATGTGTATTAAGTCCTAAGTACTTAATTGTGTAGTTTTATTGTAAACACAAATGTTTCAATGGTTTTCTTAATTTCCTTCTAAGCCCATGAACATTCCTATCTGAAATAATTTCCAAACATTAAATTCTAGACGAAACTCAATTTCAACAACTCTGGTTGATAAAAAGAACCCTAAAAGAAAACAAACAATACACTTTAAACCGAAATAGGTTTCGGAAGATAACATTTTCCGAATATATAAAAGGTGGAATGGCAGTAGCAAGAAGAAACGAATTCGAATAAAGTTGCCCTCCCCGCACCCTTTCCGAAATCCGGCCATCAAAGGAAAAATGGGGTGTACATAAATTTTGAGGAGTTTGCCAACATTTGCCTGACCGGTGGGAGCACTTATGAGCCCTGGATAAAAAATGGCGACCGGGCGATATGACGCCGAAAAATAGAGTCCTAACCAACGAGACTCTCGACCTAATATATTTTAGAAATAAACCCGACCGAATGAGGACCCGTCCGTCTTTAAGGTAGGGGGATAAGTGGAGACCAAAGTAAACAACCAAAACGTTTTCCGTCCAAAAGAGAATTGTTGGAAATCATAGATCAGCGGTGGCAACAAGGACTGCGGGATTTGAAAAAAGCTTCAATACGAATGAAGTATATTTGTGTTGGTTTATTTTTCTGTTTTGGGGGTGACGGTGGCTTTCGATAAAGAATGGAGGCTATTTGTTTTGCGTTATTTGTGGTCATTGCTTCCTCTGGCAGGGCATTTATTACGGATTTAGAGGTAAGGACTATTACCGAAAATTATATTGATCTCGATTTTAGGTGATGTGATGATTTCTTAAGACTTTGTGACAAACATTTGTCTTTACTTTATTACTTTTCTAGAGCATAATAACATCTCTCAAATCTGATACACTGAGTATTTTTCTTATATTAAATAAGCTTTTAACGCCTTTTCGTTATTAATTTCAGCACTTATGGTTACTAAATATAAACTGATGAGACAAGAAGTTCACTATTTACTAAGGAGATGCCGAAAAAGAATTAATTCAATTTATTAATAGTCAAGTTATACCCATGTAAAAGTACTCTTTCTGTGTCTATTTTACCTCAATGCTTTTAATTTATTCTATTATTACTATTTAAGATAAATCTTAACAGCGTTCTTGAGTCTGATTGAGTTAACGTGTGACGATTAGAGATTCGAGCGGTTTCTTCAACTCTTACTCACTTCGAGAGATCCTTGATGCCTGTTCGATATATATATATATATATATATATATATATATATATATATATGTGTGTGTGTGTGTGTGTGTGTGTGTGTAGTTATTTGTTAACGCAGGTGCAATGGTCTATACACTATTAATCACTACCGACTTCACCATCAAATGATCCCGAATGTGTAATATTCGTTACTCTATCTATTTTTATACGTATTTCTTTAAACCCATTCACCATACCTCTAATGCTAATCTAATTTACTTAATAATATTTAAGTTGGACGGAAAAGAGATGATAATTTAAATATAAAAATCATAAAGTAACCTCTGATGTTAGATGAGGGAATTTACGCTAAAAACCCACGTTAGAAGCTTTAGATAAGTAAATAGGTTGTTGCATATAACTTGTGTACAATTTAATGAGTACGATGATCTGAATAAAAATAAGCAGCAGTTTCTGAAATGACAGTAAAATATTCAATTCCAACAATATACGAATACATTTAGAGATTAAGAGCGATAGCATTGCTTCTAAAGAAAATTGAAAGCAAAAGGTTTTGTCTTGCTATATTTAGAGTTTAATGATAGTTCAAGCATCAATTTCTAAAAAATACAATATCATACATGGACCTAATTATTTTTAACATGAAGTTGATTTTATGATCAGGTCCCACATAAAATTCTATCCAAGATAAAATTTAAGTAATTTTTTATCTTATTCTAAATGAAAAGAAAATTTAAACGTATTATCAAACGTATTTATTTCAGAAGTCTTACATTTAAAAATTTAAAAAAAAAAAAAAAAAAAAAGAACCGAAATGGGGGGTTGTATACTAAAAATTAAAGCAAATTATTGAAAAATTAATTTAAAGTCCTTCTGATGCAGTATTTAAAAAATATCAACTTATGTATGTCTCGAATTTAATTTAAGCAATAAACAGAAAACATTGATATCTTCAATACTTTTTTTTTCAAATAAAACCTAGTTTTTTTTTCGTTATAGTATGGAATAAGAAATATGGTATGCTAGTTGTTAACAATCATAAATTTTTCTTTCAAATGAATGACAAAAACTGAAAATATTGCTTTTATTAAGGCAATAATTACAGACCAGGGAGTATAATTTCATGAATTTGTTTTTACCTTATAGGGGTTTTTAAAACAATATTTAGTAAACGTAAATGTAATAAAATTTATATGGTTTATTTTTTTAAAAATATCAATTTAAAACAGATGAATTAAAATGTACAAGGATATCATTAAAACTATCTAAAACGAAATGTGAGAAATATAGAGTATTTTTATTTTTAATCATCTGTTTAATTTTATTACATAATCAGATTTAAATTTAATATTGAATTGCGTTTCATAATTGTACTTTAATCTAATATTAAATTAAGTCTCATAATTATAATTTCATCTAATACTAAATTTTATTGCGTAGTTAAACTTTAATCTCCTACTTATTTTTATTATACAATATATATTAAAGATTAATTAAGGTATTAGACTAATTTGGGGACTAAATAAAACTTAAAATATTAACTAAACGAATAAATTTCAATATTTATTACCAATTTATTTGAAGAAATTATTATTATCTTTATACTTTTATAAATAGTATGTCTATTCACGAGATTCTGAAAAATGTGTGTTTGCATTAATTTTTTTAAAAATTATTTACATTTTATAACCATCACATATTTTCTTGTAATTTTCTAAGCAATTTTGATCTGCTTAATTGAGATATAAAATCGGTATAATAACAAGTGAAACCTGATGATCACATTTAGATTCCAAACACATTTAACAATCTTCCTGTAAAATATAAGCTCATTAACCAATTTATGTAATGATTTCAAGAAACTCGTACTCATATCTTTCAAAATAATGACCAAAACACTAAGAACCATTTAATTTAGTGGCATTTATGAGAAACGGGTACTACCTGCACACAAACTCTTTCATGTCTTCTTAAATTGCCAGGCATTATCAGCAAGTGGCCTCATTTGGAAGAACCATTAACAGTCAAAAAGTTTTTCCTCTCATTAAAATTGCTCTTCTACGTCGCCAAAGATCACGCCAAAACCTATTTTTCTGGATCCGAGATCTAACAGCGTGTAATAGAGTCATCACTTTACAGTCGGCAGAAAAGCCGTTTGGTGAGAACAAAGCAAAGATGGCGGAGTAATTCAGTGCCTAGCTCCTTAACGTATCGGTAAACCATTAGCCGACGGAAAATAGTTTTAGTTTTCTATACAGCCTTATAATAGCTATAGTTTTTTTTTCTCTCTTTCATTTCTGCTCTGGAATATTGTGGATGAGACAGTTACTGCTGCCAAATGGTGTTTCAACTTATCTTTTAAGCGGAGAAATTTTTATGATGAAAATTGATTTCTGGCAGAAGTTATTGCACTTCGGCTTTGTCATGAGCTCTTTTCAGAGGCTTCTGTAATTTAACACATGCTGTGTGCGCTGTTGGAGGAAGCGAAATTACTTCGGTTCTCGTTTTAACACCTGAATTGGAAAAGTGAAGAATGGATTTCAGCAATGTGAGGTGTTATAAAGAGTATCATTCTCTTTTATATGTGCTTAAATAAGTTGTAATCGCACATTCAAACATCGCCGTAAGCCATCATTCATAAGATTTACTTAAGTAAAACCCTTGAAATGGGAGTATTGTATTCTTTATGATTTTGCATTTAGTTTTTCAGATTGATAAGTAGTGTTTAAAGTATCGTTCCCCTTCATAAATACTCGAAGTAGTAATCGGACAACGCATAAATATTATAATGCATTACTTGTATGCATTTGTCGAAAAAGTTACATACGGTGATTCTGCATTTGATTTCCCCCCTCCAGTCATAAATTATCATGTCTAATTATTTATCTGGAACAATGTTTCCAATTATCAATTGATTTTTTTTTATACAAGGAGTGATATCAGCTAATATTATAATGCACTTGTACTTAATGAAAACCATACAGCGTCATTCTGTCTAGCTCAATGTAACACTCAGACACTTTTATGTTATGATGTGAGAGATATGACTGAAAAAATATGATACCATTGCAATAGTTTTTATTTGTTACCTATTTTCATAGGTCTTATTGTATTTGAAAGCTACTTGTATTATCTGTGTAATTATTTATTCAATTTTTGATGTTATTCTCAACTCTTTCCCCTCACTTGCACCAACGCATGATTAGTCAGGGAAACTAGATGGAGAAGAATTCCAGGGGTAATTTTATAACAATTAAATCAACCTGTTCTTATATGCATTTCCTTTCAGCTAACCTCTTAGCACTTTGATGTGACATTATTTGATTTCAGACCCTTTTCTTTTGGATGGCATTTTTAATATTATAATTAAAATAGTCATGTGTAATTAGTAAGATTGAGTATTTCTAAGTGGAAAAAGTTAGAATGGATAGAAAAAATTTAGAATAGAGAGAATAGAGTAAAACAGAATTAGAGGAGAGAGAGAGAAAGAGATGAGATGTATGCTTACTCTAAGAAAAGGTAAATTAGCACTTTAGTGACTTGTAATGATGCAAATTAATAAAAACATAAACCGGGGTGTCACAGTACTTGCTAATTAGTCGAGCAAACTCTTAGATAATATTTTCGATGGTTGTTGACGATACCATTCTATTTAACATTAGCTTTCGCCTAGTTGGGCGTATGAAAGTCATGTCACTTAAATGGCTCCTTTATCTATAGGTAGAGTTAAAAATCGCAAGGTTTGGTGTAACGATACATCTCAATCTTAAACTAATCTACACGTTGATCGCCATCTTCTTCAGTTTTCAGCCAAAGGCCCTGAAGAAAAGGAAACCTAAAGTATTACCTCGAGAACATACGTTCCTTTCAGGCAATACAAGAAATAAGATAGATAGAGTAACAAATAAAGAAGTGATGGCCTTGAAGATATTACATTTCATTCATATTACTGTACAATTCATCGACCAAAAATTAATTTAATCTGTTTTAAAACTCATTCAGTATGTTCAAGTGTCACAATGCATGAATGTTATATTGAGGTTGTAATAACTCTTTTTCAAGTTAAATATGTATGACAATTTAAATATATTTTGAATCACAATAGTACTTTAATGACACATCGTAAGTTTGAGCAAGCAATTAATATTCGATTGAAATATTTCAGTAAAATAATTGGAAAAATTAAATTTAAAATTTGTTTCAAAAAAAAATAATTTCCTTTTCTGTTATCTATCGAGCAAATTTAAGTCAAACTACAATAAAATTCTTATCTGAACGTTGGTGGTCATGATGATGCGAACCTGCACTCGCGTTTTATGATTTAATTCATAAGTTTTGAAATAATATATTTTAAAATTAAGGTTAATTTCAATTAATGGTGTGGAAGTATTTATCCGTTTCAACTCATGTAAAAATGTTTAACGGAATAGAAATCAATTATCTATGCTTCATAGACTTTGTATTGGATTTAGTAAAGAGACGAACTTATTGACTTAAGCGTTAATTATTTCAACGTTTATCCCCATTACAATTAAATTTCTGGAACAATCATTATCTCTTGGGGATTTCTAAAGATATTGGTGTATGGACGATTGCCAAAATAGTAGGAAATCTAATGCCTATTCCGGCGTAGTTTCAATATTAGTATTTCGTTAAAACTATGAAATATGTCAAAATGTGGACTTGTCTGTAGTAGATTGAATGGTCGAGGGAAATATATTAATTTGTAGTAACAACGGACAGCTAAGAAACTGAGACTAAATTTCTCTCCTTGCCGTTTAGATAAATATAAATACAAAACAAATATTAACCAAATCAGTCTTCGTTGAGTTGTAGGAACTCTGAAATCTGTGCCAATATCTTAATTAAAATGACACTTATCACACGAACTTTCTTGACTTAACAGTTGATGAAGGATTGATTTAGCGTGAGAGGGTTTCCTATACCAAACAGACTTATTTAGAATTTGTTTTTGCAGATTTTATTAAACCAATATAGCCCCATTGTCGTTTTTATCTGTCCCTTTTTTTTTCAATCTTACTTTAAGATTGACCCCATACTTTTCAAGATATAGTAACATTTGTTTTCATGTATGAAGAAAAAATACCGTCATGTACGGAGTAAACTGCCACGCAAGCTCTAAAACTTTATATTTATGTGGAGTCAATCTATCATATTATTTATTAACTTATCTTAAAACTATGAATTTAGAGAATAATAAGGTCAAATGGATGTGTATAATTGTAAAGAGGAGCTCAGATGATACAAGAAAATTGAACAGACTGAGAATGACCAATCACTCATATACACTAAGAAAGGATTAACATTTAGGGCATTTATTACATTTTATAACCAATTAGAATTGAATTTGAGAATTACATAATTATACATACCTGTGAGATGGATAAGTGGTACACTGACGTAGACATTGATGAATAGCACTAGTTAGTATGTGTGAGAGACTGTCTGTGTGTCGTGAAATATGTGAGATGAGAGTCTGATGAAATCATGTACATGTTTCTGGAATTCATGTGAATAAGTGTGCCAAATCTTAGAGAATTTCTTAATTAATTGCATCACCAAGTGGACTGTAAGGTAAACTGTAAGAAAGTCGACTTTCTCCCTAAAAACATTGATTGTATTCTTGAGTATTAAGTGTGCAGTGACCCTTTAAGGGTTTATCAATTGTATATTCAAAGAGTCCAAGAGGGGCCATACTAAAATAAATCTCACGATTCCATGATCGTGGAGACCATGTATCATTAAGAGGTAAATCTATCTCGTCACTTCTTTAAAGGGTTCACCCTACAGCATATAAGTGCTAAGCGAATACTTTAGATAAACTGTTTAAGTATTGCCCAGTGGAATTTCTTTATTCTTTCTCCTATTAGCTAGCAGTGTAGGATCGTACATTGTTTTAGAAAAGGAGAACCTTTCATTACTATGAAATGTCTTTTAGACTGGTATGCTGTATTTACCTCCACCAAAAGTTCACAGAAGTACAATGCATTAATTTTACCTCGCTCTTGAAGAAAATTTACTTACATGATACCATGTAGTTAACCAAAACTATAGAGAAAACTCTTCAATTATATAAGAGGATTTTTGCTTTAAGTGGAGGAGTTTCTCGTTTTGTGCACCATTGAATTCTGAACCTATTTGTTTCAGGGGACTAGCGACAAAATGAACGAACCTGTAAAGTATAAAACGATACCAAACAGCTATTTAAACTTAGCGAATGGTTTCAAAGGATAAATAATTAAAACTTATCTGGCATTATTAAAAATGTCTCATTTACCTTTGATCCACCTTCATGATATATATCATATTGAAATTTTCAAAGTCTTTGTTCTTAGTTACATACCAATGGCTGTCGATTTTTTTTCTCATTGTATCAATTGATTATAATTTTGAGTGGATTGTACCTTTAGTAATGGATTTAAGTTTATTGTACTCTTTTTGATCATTACTAAAGTCTTATTCCACTTTCAGATTACACTTTCTCCAAAAGTTGTATGCAAAAGTTTACTGCGTCATTCAATTGCACTTGCGTCATCTGATTCAGAAGTTATACTAAAATCCTTATTTTTCTATTGAATGTATTCGTACATTATATTTTATTCAACTTCAACGAGGCCCCCCCCCCCCCCTAGGAAACGTTCCTGCACCTTGTTTTAAAACTACTGACTAAGGTTATTATAATGACGAAAAAAACAAAGGTATTTTACTGCCTCCTTTTGAAAGAGGAATTTCTTCTAATTTGCATCTTTATGATACTGTCTAAATGCGCTTTATGGTACTTCCCACATATATTAAGTTACTACCTAAGACATTCGTTCTTCATACAGGTTGTTACGCCCTTTTATTACTTCCTTCTTCTGTCTTTATTAATTATTTAAATAAACACTTATCAATTGTCAAATACGTAGAAAGTAATGCAGTGATAGTAATCGATGTTTTATTTATTCAAATCTATTAATAATCAAAATTTAGTTGGTTACCTATTTTATATGCTGAAAAGGTCTCTTTATGCATCTGGTATACCGTAAATTAATAGCTTTGTACTGATCTTATCGAACCAATTGGATTCATATCCGTAGCAAATCTTAGATGAAAGTTCAAATTCTTAACCCTTTACAGATAGTCTCAACGATTACTCTTGAAGCTACTCTGTGCATTTATGATAAAGATGTCACACAATGATAACTTCAGCTCCCTTTTTATCACTCACTTACTACCAACCCTCGTACTAAATATTTCACTGCTTATATATGAATTTCCTTATTAATATTCATTACATTTCAGTAATTTCAAATTTATCTACTTAAGTCACGCTCCATTTGTTGGGAAATATTTCCATTCCAAACAATGTTCCATTAAAAGCCTCCGAAGTGTTATTTGAAGGAGGAAACGCGACAGAGCCCGAGTTGTAGAGTGAATTACCAGGGAAGAACACCTGTACCAAAATATAAATGCTTGTAAGAATTAAGCGTGTAAAATTATTATTAATAATTGATTAATTGAGAACCGTGAATAAAAATTAATTAAGTTAATAGATAAAGTTTCGTACACTGCAGAACAACAAAACAAGTCTTTAGAATGACCCATGAAAATCGTTAATATGGGCAAAAGCAGGAAGGATACTCAAACATGATATAAATATGCATTTTAAATTAAAATAGAAAACATACACGATGAAAAACAGTTATAAATAGAAATTAATGAATAAAATTTATGTGAGTTGAAACCAAAAAAATAAATAAATAAATAAACATCGCATGGTAAAAAAAAAAAAAAAAAAAAAATACTAATAGTGAACACTAAGAAACTTAAAACTGCTTTAGCATTCTTATAAAAATGATGATTAAATTATACCACAATATTCAGCAATAGAATTAATAGAACAGAATAATTATGAAAATATTATAAACTAACAATTAATAAATAGTTATTATAACTAGCCGAACAAAATTAATAAATAACTTGAATAATTAATAATAAATAACCTGAAGACCTTTATAATAAGGGATGAGAACTTTTACATTCGGTTTGTCTAATATAAGCGAAATGAAACCCAACAAACATTATCAATAAGATCAGCTCCAAAAAATCACCAACGTGTCTGATTAAGCCGCGGCACACCTAGAACGTGGCAGAGGTAGGGGGAGAAATGAAGAAAGCGGCTGGAAAGAAATCACGCCCGAAGTGATATTTCGGTTACAGGCGGCAGCTAGCCGCCAGTAAAAAGCACTAAAAATATCTCTCCGGCAAATAGGCGTTATGTTGGACACCAGATGGCCGAAATTGATTGCTGAGGCGAAAATCGCCGGCGCCAACAGCGCTGATAGAACCCTGGCTGATCGTTATGCGCCCTCATTTCGGTCTCAGGTAGTTTTTGAGCGTTATTCCTTCAGGTGATAAAAGGGAAAGCCCGTGCCGGACGATATTACAGCGGGACATATGAAACAAACGCGTGGGGTGGTAGGTGTAATGGACCCGCTCTTCCGTAAGCGATCTGAGCCTCAACATGATTGGGAATTCTCTGGTAATATTTTGTTTCTGTTCTGTCTTACCTTCAAAAACTAAGAAATATGTTCGAAAGTGATCGAATTTGGAATGTAGCTGAGTTTTCTTCCTTCTTTTTTAATATTGAATGGGGGAAAAAAAGGAAAATGCCATTTAGAAAAATGTTTTCCATCATAAGACTTTTGATATCCTAAGAAAGAAATGAGCAGAGAAGTGAGGGTTTTTTGTACAACATTTTTTTCATCATTTCCTCAAATGACTGCATTTCATGTATCGGAATAAGGTTTTATACATAGATTATGTAGTGAATGAAAAATGTGTATCGGTATTGTATTCAAAATGTAACCTTTAGGAAATTAAATTATTTTATTTATATATTCCTTTTCAATTTCTTACTCTCTCCTCTAATTCGTTTTTCAATACCTGTTTGAATTAATTTATAGTTGAAATTATAAATGTTTTAAATTTATATATAGTTTATATTTCAATGTTTAAAAATTATAGTGTTTTAAAATGCAATTATTCAAATTTATATTTAAGTATATATATTGTAGTAGCTTCTGTTAAGAGTTTCATTGATATTCATGGTAAAGACGATATTTTGATCATAAATTTCAAAAACAGTAAGCTGATTAATAAATTCTATCATGTAATAACAAAGGTGACTATGAAATGATATATCATAATTTTTATATTTTAAATTTTCATACAATGAAGTAAAGGGATATAAGTGTTGATGAACATTTAAAATAGTCTTATTCTCTTCAACTCTATTCGCATCAGTTAAATGTTATATTTCAACACTTCAAAATACACTGATGCAATTTTAACGTATATTGTGTGTTTGAGCATTATTGTGTTAAAAAGTTAATTTGGGGTGATACAACAGTTTAAGTTATAATTGACTATGTGCCGCTGTGCTGTAAGTGTGGCATGTATTAAATAGTTCTGGCTACCAATATAAGGGGTACATCAGACCATAACGATTTATGGTTATTGTGTTCGGAGTGCGACTGAGAGGGTACGATTGCGACGTAGCACTGGATGTCTTGAAACATGCCTGTGAAAACTGTGAGGTTATAGTTAAAATTTGCACTCGTCATCGAATACTAAAAATGAATCACATGTTTAATAATTACTCAATTGCTCTTACATTACATTCCTTTTTTTCTATGCGTGGTCATTTCCTACAGTCGTTGTATGATTCATTGATGTTTAGTCTAATGTTATGTTTAAGAGAATACTTTTAAATTTTTTTATCAAAAAAATGTTTTTCTCATACAAAATTCTCAAGAGCAATAGTATTTTCTCCTGAAGTAACTTATACTTATATGTGTTTGAAGAAATGGCTTTTACTAATCTCATGATTTATTGTTTTACAGTTTTCAATGGATTCAACATTAATTGCTGCTTCTCTACTTAAATGTGACATCAACGATTTTAAAAGGCTATGACATGCAACAAAATAGGACACATGACTTCTACAAATAGGGAAATACTGAAAACTTCCAAGAAAATATCAGAGGAAACAAAACGGGATGTATTAGCTCTAAAAGATAATCTAATATTATTTAGTTCAAATTTCTCTCAACAAAACATTGGACAATTTTAAATCATATAAAACGGAATAACAAAATTTTAAAATGTGAAGGCATCGCTTACATTAAAAATATTTTTTTCTCGGTGATTTGATTCTAAAGGAATGCCTAATAAGATAAAATAATTATTTTTATGTGATGCAAAACACTTTCTAATAGCCAATGATTTCAAACGATAGATGAGATTTAAATCAAAGATTTTACTCTTTAAAACGTTTTCTCTTTAAAAAATTTTCCTGGAAATAATTAATTCCATTTAACCAAAATCTATTTACTTCTGATATAATGCAACGTTCTAAAAGTAAATAGTATCAAAAACTTAACAAAACATAAAAATAGTTCTGTGCAAAGTTTTGCAAAGAATAGATTTAGTTCCCAGTGCTAACTTTCTTTTTTAAAAATAATCATTAAATTATTCAATTAAATATTAGAATTACAGTAAACGATAAAATATTGAAGTGGAAAATTATATGCTTACTAAAGCATTAAAATAAAAATACAAATTATTAAATTAAGTATATTTCATCTTAAATGTAATTAACGTTGCAATAAAAATAAATATTTTTTTTTTTTTTTTTTTTTTACATTTTATAATTCATTTTTAACACTAATAACGTCATCGAAGCGACCGCGGTACAAACTGAAACTATTGTGAATCGATTGGAAGAAATCGAATTAAATTAAGCAAGTAACGTGCTTGTTATACTTTATTTAAAATGTGATCATTCATAACATTTCAAGATTGTACGAAAAAAAATCCCTTTGGTATCTTGAAATTACGAACACAGATATAAAAATTATCTCATTATTCAAAAATTAAATAATTCATCCGCAAATATATTTCATTTAATGAATTCAATACATGCCTATTTTTCGAACTTAAATTTTAAAAAGGTACATTCACTTTTTTTTTAAAGTAACTCAAACTATTTCAAAGAATTTATATTTTGTATGTGTGTGTTTCTCTTAACTAAAAATCAATAAAAACTATAATTGAACTTCTTTGCATTACACTTATTTCAACATTTAAAATATCATTTAAAGTATCTCTTTCTCTCTCATGAATCTGATCAAATTACAATCAGAAACTAATTTATACATATTTACCAAATTTAAATTTGAAGTACCTTTGTATATCATTTATTTTGTAACGATTATCCTAGTTCTGATTAAGAAACATAATAACACAATAATATTCAGTAAATATATTTAGTCAGTTTATTCAGAGTTTGGAAAGGGGATGTCATAGTAAATTAACAATGTGTAGAGATTAATTAATTTCGTATTCGTATTTATAATATTATATTACTATTAGTCGACATTGACATTATTACTAAGCAGTCGGCATCGAATCCCTGGAATCGAATCAAATAATCTGCTAATGAAGGTATCCGAGTCAAGTATACATGTTTATTATATTACGTTAGAGTTGCAAAAAGGAATGTAGTGCTCCTATGAATATATCTAATTCCTGTATCTCTTCCTTCCTTTTCACAGCATTTGTTATATAGTGAATCACATTTATGAGTATCATGGTCCTTTTATGAATGTGGTTTTCATATCAGTCATCAATGTAAAGTAGCCCAGAGTGAAGAAAGTTATGGAAAAGGAGAAATGTGCGTGAGAACCTTTTATAACTCAGAATGAAAAATGATTCAAGTTTTCTATCATTTAGAAAATTTCTTAAGATTACTGGTGGTTTTGACAAATTTGAAATTTATCTTTTATATTTAATTTGCCTCTGGAGAGAAATCCTATTTTCAAAAAAAAGATAGAAAGAAAGGGAAATAGAATTTATATTCTAAAGGGCTTCCCACACTATTAAACCTTTTAAAATATATCCATACATTTTCTTGCAATGTTAAAATGATATTTTGTTGAATTCGTTGTTTGTACATTTTAAAAGTAACAAATTCAATTTAGTAGTTGTGATACACTGCAACTGTAAAAATATGTGAAAATGAAAGAAAAGAACAAAATTATATTTAAAAAAAACAGGAGGAGCAACTGCATTATAATAAAGTTTGCTCTGTTGCTTTTAAATATTTCAGAGTCGATGTTGCGCTCCTTTCAGCAAATTCAGTTTCCGAAAATAACCAGCTGCAAAAACTGAATTAAATTTTTACGGCATGTCATCTTTCACAGTCAGGTGCAATTTTCTTGCTTCCTATGGAAGAAATTAGTTCCTAGACGATGGTACATATTAGAGAGTATACGTTGTATGTGGAGCAAATACTGCAAAAATAGCTTTTTGTTAGAGCTTAAATGGTGGTAGGAAAATGTTATTAGAAGCATATTTTATTTTTTGTGCAATATTCATGGCAAGTATCTAATTCACGAGCATATTTATACAATGAAAAAAATGTTATTATGAAGAGAAAAAAAAATGGTACTACTTTTTTGTCTGACAAATTCATATACGAGTTTTCTGAATCCACAAACCCATCAGTGGATACTAAGAATATATTTGAATATTGTTTCTTAACATTACGTTGTCTATCAATATATTACAAAATATGCTGTATTAATATTTTTTTTTTTTTTTTTTTTTGTAATTTCTGAAAGTGTTTATGAAAAGTTTTAATAAATTAATTAAGCAACTACGTTTTCATAAGTAATTATCAATGAGCCTTATTTTATAAATTTACATTAACTTTGTTTGATGTAGAATACCTAATGTGATTAATAAATTCTTAAAATCTTAACAAAATATCCCATGGTCATTAAACTACAGTGGTAGATTATTTTAGAATTATGGGAGAAAGTGTGATAATTTAATTTGATAAAAATGCTTGCATTTGCTTAAGTTTTGATTATTTTAATACAAATGAAACATCTGGGAAATAATTTATGAATATCATAGAATATTCGTCTACGAAAATTAATTACTTTTTAAGTGATTTATATAATAAAAACTAAAACACACATAGCGCAGAAATAAACCATGAATCGATTAATTTACTTTCAAACAAATTTTTTAGAGATTTAAGAAGGTAAAACATTTTTCTTTCAAATTTAGGTGATGCAAATTTTTATTTGCTTGATTGATTGAATAATGAACAGATAATGTTTTATTTTAAAATCTCATAAAGTTATTAATTCCCTTAAAAATAGTTATATAAAAAAGATTTTAATTGCTTTGTAAATTACTAATGAGTTAGTAATTGCAATTGTAAAAGAACTTATAAAATATTTCCTGGTATCATTCATTTTTGTCAGTTATATAAATATATGTTAATCATATAAATATATAAACTCAATTCACTCGCATTTCAAAGAGAGTGAAAATCGTGGGAGATTCTATAAATGGAAAATCTAATTGAAATTCAAGAGCCTACTCTTTTTTAACCTCAAGTATTAGTCATATCAACCATCTTCCGAATTCGTTGAGCACAAAAAATAATCTTATTTCCATTTTAGCAAGTCATAAGATACTTATGGTAGAAAGTGAATCACCTACGCAATTTAGTACAAGAAATTGAAAATTCAGTATTTTAAACTGTTTAAAATAAATAGGTTCCTACCAAGGACTTTCTAGAAATTTTGCATTTTCTACAAAGAGGTAAACTGATAAGAGTTGTAAAATGGTTACGAGGAATTTTATCTTCTGAGGAAAAAAATGAAATGTTAATTTTAAAATTAAATCTATCTATTTTTGGAAAACATTTCTTATTGTTTATTTATTAAACTAAAAATACGGTAACTAGTAAGCACATTTTTATTTATTTCAAATAGAAATTCATATTATTGTAACATGAGAAAGTTCTTTAAATGTTTTAAATTATTTTTAGAATTCAATGGAATCATGCAATTCTGGAAATATGTTATGTGATCCCGAAATTTAAATTAAATCATATATTCAATTGGATAACAAAATACATTTTCTCATTAATAATGATATATGAAGAAAAGATTTTATAATCAAATTATTGCGTGCTCAAATCGTTATCTATGAAAAAACTGAGCAAAAAATTTGAATGACTTTAAATTTATTAAAACTTGAAATGTCTTTTTTTCTCGGGGGAGGAGGGGGGGTCAAATCCCAGTTTCTTTGTGATTATATCCTTTAAATTAATTTTACACTTATTAAAGTCTTACCCTTTTTGAAAACATGATGTTTTATTTTTACTAAATATTTTAAAATAACTAGAATTTTATTAATTTTTCAATTGCATTCGAAGAAAATATTTGAAATGAATAGTTGAAATTAATGTAAAGACAAATTTTATGCTTTCAAACATTGCCAGTGAAGAAATTATTATATATATATACACACACGCATATATATATATATATATATATATATATATATATATATATATATATACATACATATGTACTGAAAATTTATGAAAGAATAATTTAAAGTATTTAAAAAGACAAAATCCAGAAAGAAATCTAAAAATGAAAGAATAAAAAATAAATGAAAATATGGAATCCAACAAGTCAAAATCAATTTCGGGCTGAGGACCGAATAAGCGGGGTTAAACTAGCATATATATATATATATAACTAGTATATATATTATAAATATATACACACATATATATTATAAATACACACACACACATATATATATATATATACGACTATCAGAACTAATTTTACATTCAGAGAAAGTCTTATTTGCGTATAGCACTCTTTGTACATAATCTGTAATAATTTTATTTTAACTTTTGTTTAGTAAATTCATTTTAAGCTGTAATGCAATAATCTAGCATAATAATACTTTGCAATGAAAAAAGATGCAAGGTTTGTAAAGTTATTTTTGAAAAAGTATCTTCAAGGTATGCTTCATATAAGAATCTAGTCACCATACTTTTGAAACAAAGCATCAAGTAATACGTATTTTTCGTATACATATAAAAATAGTTTTCAATTAAAATGACACTTATTTGTTGTATCAGTATAAAATTTTCCCCATCTGATCTGTAGTTCTTAAGCAAATAAAATATTGAACCAATTACATGACCCAGAGTTATGATTTATTTTACCATTCGAAAACAAATATTTAATTTACTAATGTTTTAAATGTTTTTACCTACACAGCATTTTATTTTATCTTATGTATTTACTGCTGTTAAAAAACTTTTAAGCAAATAAATTTGATGAACGTTATTTATATGAAAATAGAACTCTTACAATAGGTTTGATTTAAATAAGTTGCGTACAAAAACTACTTTAAGTGATTCCGAAACACGGTTTAGTCGGGATTCAGAAACATGTTAAATGACAAGGACGATAACTGGGCTAAAAGAAATTTCTCCTGATATCCATACCACACTACGTTAAGATCATCACACTAAATTTTATTTAGCTTTCGGAAGTACTTATTATTCAGCTCAGCCAATTTTTTTGAATTCGGACAACTATTTCGTAGCTTGACTGTACCACGACGATCAAGTATTCCCTCCCTCCCGTCACAAAGTTTACAATTATGACTATCAAAAAACTTTTACAGTGCAAAATATTCTGCACACTATAAAAAGAGCACATTATTCTATTCTTGATTTGAACCTTGCCGGTCGCAAAACGTATTATCGTGACCACTGAGACACATTTGCCTCTTTCAAGGAATGCGTTACCTTACAAATGACGCAGAAATCACATTATTTCAGTCTTGTCTTGAGCTCCCTTCCCCCAAGTTACGAAGTTTCTGCCAGTGATCACTGGACTAAAAGGAACTCCATTCATAGTGCATATCTTTCTTTTCATAAAGTGAACTTCGCCAGTTACGAAGCTTGCGACCGTGACCACTGTATAACCCTGGACCTCTCAGGATACTTCGTTCTACATATCACACACAGTATATATTATTCTATTCTTCACTTGAATATAGCCAGTCACAAAGTTGTAATCTTGACCTTTTAATTTCAACGAATCTCTTTTATAGTCCTCATAACCCTACACATCTCGCAGAGAATACACTATTCTATTCCTGACATGAATCTTGCCATTCACGAAGTTTATGAAAGTGATCTCTAGACTAACAGGGATCGGCTTTGCAAAACATTACTAAAAAAAGAAATAGAAAAATATGTGTGTTATATTTATAAAATATATATTAGAAAAATATGTTTATACTGAATTTTTCAAAGCTCATCACTTAGAGATTTTTGACCTTTCAGTCACAATAGTAAAAGCAATGAGCAGATATTATAATAATAATATACGATAAAGAAGCTTATGTATATAAACGTTTATGATCTATTCAGGAATTATATTCATGGTAGAGGATTCTATATAAATTTAAATAATACAAATTTATTTACTACAATTCAAATTCGAAAATCAACTGATTATTATTATTTATACTAATCCCCAAATTATTGTATTCATGCAAATATATAGCATGATGGTATAAAATTATGCTTATAACACACGACTAATTTTTTTTCATTGAAAAGAGTATCTCTCGATAATTTATTAAGCCCAGTAGCAAAATCTAATACAATTTGGAACATTACGAATTCCCTTATACATACAAACACACAACGAAAGTAACTCACCTAAATTTCCATTTTTACATTACAAACTTCCAGTATCACTAACAGCTGTATAGATCAAGAAGAGAATTTTTTAATGTCTTTGAGAACCCATGTCAAACAACACATGTGCTCCTAACCAACTTTGACATTCATTCTGAAAAATTCCATCTCGGTACCATCTCCTCTAGGAAACAGCATTTATGTATTTTTCTCCATATGTGAGGCATAAGAAGAAAAGGAAGAAAAAGACTCATGAAGCTTTCGGCGTCGCTTTATGCATTATGCATAAGGAATTTTCGATCGCCAGAAACTGAAAAAAAATAGTATTAGGGTGATATCGAATACGGATAAACGCGCAGGCAACATGAAAGCGGTTTTCTAAACAAGCCCCCTCCCTTCCAAGAAGTGCCCCCGTTCGCCTCATTGCTCACTATTTGCACCGTTCAGGGGTATAGTAGTTTAAGTGAAGCTCCATCTTGAACTATTCTTTGAAATATCTGAATGTTAAGTTGGGATAGTGCTAGTATTGAATTTATTTATGCAGAATTGATGTTATTTGAGCCCTTTCGAATCATTTACGCAGTAAACATTTAAAGGATTTTTTTTTTAGTTTGGCTTTTGAAAAAAAGTTCCTTTAACAATGCAGAACTAGTATGTATCCATTCTTTAATGAAAATGAGTAATTATTTTAATTACGTATGCTGCAATCTTAAGTAACTGAGGCATTTTGCAACAAAAAAATGAATTAATGTTTAAATAATCATCGCTATATTTTTTTTAAAAAAGTAATGAAATCCATAATTTAAAATTGAGATAATTGTATACTTGCATGTTTGTTTATATAAATACAATCGCAATTATATACAAAAAGAATTATATATGAGAAATTAATAATCAACAGCATCGCATTTATACTTACTTTTAGGAATGCCTTACATAAACTCTACATCAATCATAGATTTAAAATATGCAAATTACATATAAATGTAACATTTTATGCATTGCCAAAATTTGAATGTAAAAAAAAAAATTAAGTAGTTTTAATTTTTTAATTCAAATTCAACTTAATTTTTCTACATATGTTGTGCAACACCTAAAATGTGAGCGAGTTAATTAGAAACAAATTGTTAGGAAGTATTTCTAATAACGAGTTAATTAGAAAATATTAGCACTATGTATTAAGAAAATTATGAGAACAATGTACCAGAAATAAAGAAAGAACGGTTTGCGAAAGACGCACATTTATTTTTCTGTTTGCTTTAAATTTTAAAATACAACTTTCTAACTTTTTATTTATATATCAAATTTTCACAAATAATACATAAATATAAAATCAGAAAAGCGATCTCTATTTCACAACAACAAAATTAAACAAAGTGAAGTTTGAAGCATTTATGACTCAATTACATTAATCAAACAATTCAGAAAATAAATTGTTCATTTCAAAATTCCAGTCAATAAGGGAATGGATTTTTTAATTAATCAATTCGCTGGAGATAACTCAGTGTACGCCATATTTATATGTTTAATCATCGTATTTAACCATAAGAATAATAAGTACTTAATAACCAAATTTATTTTTACATTATAAGTTTATGAATGATAGTTACTTTAACAAAGGTTGAAATAAATCTTTTAGATCCAAAATAAAATAGAATAAACTGATGTAAAAAAGTATGTGCTGTGATAAATAAAATAGTCAACATAATCTTAATATCATTAATAATTTAAAATGCTTACTTCTTTATTCACTGCTTTTATATTTGGAATTCAAAATTAGTGCTAAATTCATGGGGAAATATAATGTTATTTGTTAATGGAAGAATAAAATATAAATTTATTTTATAAACATTAGAAAGTGTAGAAAAAATAATACAAAAAATACAAATGCATTTTTAAGCAAATACGTAATTTTTAAACTTAAATGATAATTCTCTATGTATTCTTTCAGGAAAAAAACTATTTATTTCCAATTTATAGAACTGAAAATAATGTTTAAATATCAATCGCTTAAATTACATTATTTAAAAAGTTTTACTTGTATTTTTTTAGCCATTAACGAAGCAAAAAGTTCTTATATTAATCAAGACCTAAAGATAAACATATTGCGTTTCATTAGTTTAACTTAGAAAGCAGAACATTCAGCTAAAACGTATATAAGCATATATATATATATATATATATATATATATACGTAACTGAAGAATAAATTTCCTTATGAAGTCAGAGACATAAAATGAAAAAGACTCTATTGTTATTTTTCCTCTTTTATCTTTTGTAAACAGCATTAGAATTTTGTTTGGAAACGTAATATATTCTGGAAATCAAATAATTATAAAAATATAAAAATAAATCAATATTAAAAGTGTTAAATGTTATAATATTAATTGTTATATAAATGTTATAAGAAAAACCTAAATATCCCTTTAATAAGCATTTATTTCGCTTTGATATTATGAGATTACACTTATGTTAATAGCTGTTAAAATTTAGCAAACGAAAATGAAGAATGTACATTTTAAAAAAATACTTTGAATGTTTCGTTTTCTTTCATATATATATATATATATATATATATATATATATATATGTGTGTGTGTGTGTGTGTGTGTATGTATGTATGTATATATATATATATATGTATATATATATATGTATATATATGTATATATATATAGAGAGAGAGAGAGAGAGAGAACAAATTCTTTTTTATGTGTATGCTAATAATAAATGTTTGCCGATTTACTAATAAGAATTAAAAAAGGTGCATTAATTAAAATAATACAGCTTTTGACACCGGAAAGAAATCCTTTTGAATTAATTAAAAAAAAGAAATTCATATTTTATTTTAAAAACAAAAATGATATTAATATCAGTGTATAAATATGTATTTGAGTTGTGTTCGGAAAATAGATTACCGTTATTCGTAAGACTACTCTTTTTCAGATACAACAATCTTGCATTAATATCTCTCCAAGTCCACATGGAACCATCTATGGTCTGCCACACATACCTGTAAGTATTCAGCTTGTTGTTCATAAATAGCATCAGAATCCTTCTTTTGTGATGAGTGTATCCATTATATTCTTCATTGCCTTATTTGAATCAAATATATTGTACTTTTCCAGAGGTGTTTTCCACTCATAGAAGAAAGCTGGAAAAGTCACACAGATCCATGTCTTGAGTGTAGAGAGCCATGTCTTGAGTGATGAGGCACAGTAATATTGTGCTTTTGCAAGGACACTTTCTAAAATATAAATATTAGGTGGGTGTATTATCATGATGGACCTATCAATATCCTGCTCCTAGTTCTAGCAGTTTGCATTTCATAATGTTATGAAAGTGACTCTGGTAGCATAGTTGGACCTCAATAACCCAAGTTTCATTAGCTCACGAGTTCGCTTAATTAGAAGTTTTACCTTGATTTTCATTTCATGAGATTCAGGCCAATTTTTGGAGGTCATAATGGCTTTCTGTTTAAAGCGGACATTAATTTTTTTTTTCTTTTTATTTTATGTATCGTGGAATAAATATTCCATGGAGTTCCGATTTGCAATATCAATCTTATACTCCGAATGAGAGAAATTAGAAACAAGAGAAAGAAATAATGGTACTTGAGCACCTAAAAATGAACAAAAAAGTAACCTCAGGATCGAGTAGGAATTTTTTACGTATATGAAACCCTAAAGCCTCTTAATTGAAAAGATAAATTTTGACTTTCGTCACAGAAGAAGGATGATAAAATTCAGACTATGTGGAGATGAACAAACGTTTGTCGGTGAGATGCATTCTTGGATACTTTGGAGGTGAATTATTTTAATACTTTTCATTTACCTTCTTAAGATTTGAATACTTAGAAAGATTATGAATCAGCATTTTCGGAAAGTGAAAGGTTACAGTTCGAATATTTTTATAGATGCTTATTTTCAAGAATTTGCAGTCAGTGAGATGAGCTATATCTTCATTCATTTTCATTGCTCAAATTTTAAGAGTGATATTTTTTTTTATCTTGTGTAAAAGACTTTTGTATTAATTAAAAATGCAAAATTTCAATTCGATCGTACTATAGGAAGTCATTCAAAATGAGAGTAGAAATTTTGAACTATCTGGAAAGACACACATATGAATATAGGAAGTTAAATAAAAGCTTGTAATAAATATAGAACATCTTTAATAACTCCTGCAATTCCCTTTGCACCTGGATAATATTAGTACATATATTAATGATTTAAAAAGAATAAAATATGGTGTTGATGGAATACTTATGTTAATGAATTGACATCTTAAGGAGAATTTTGTTCATTTTAGAATCCAAATTTTTACATGTAGATTGAGTTATTTAATTAAGCAAATTCTGCTGATTAATGGTGCCTCAAAAAACATGCAACTCTTTGATATTGAATCAGTAACTGAAAAATTTAACGATGACAAAAGTTTCTTACTGAAATTTTTTCTCAGTTTTATGCACCAAATGACATAATTTTTTTTTAATTATAATAGAAAAAATTGAAAAATTATAATATTTTGAAATATATGAGCTAATAAACATAGTTTCCTAAACCGGAATTGTAATATATCAAAATAATGACATATTTGAATTTTTAGTGTCGCAAAACCCTTAAATCCAAAAGTTCTTGCAATTCATTATATATTTTAGGTGCCTAATGGTCATGGTCACACATTCATGACCAAGATTTTAGCCGAGTCGTGAGTTCGCACCTTTATATAACTGAAGACCCGTCGTGTAGCAGGGTTGAAGCACATTAAACCTGTTGAGGTCCAAGTACACCAAATAGCTCAGAGTGGAAGTTTTAGGAGGGAGGTGCCAGCTCGGGTGTCGTCCTCGTCATTTGACAGGGATTCAAAATTAAAAATTCTGTCACCGATCACCCTCGAATTGCTTCTCAGTGTGAAGTAAATTAACAATCATAATCTCCTCACTCAAGAAGCTTAGGAAAATATCAATATCAATTATTCCGATATGAGATTCCAGATTTTAAAGGGTAGTTTAATACCTTATACGTGAGTCTTTATTATAAATCCACTTAATACATGGTGTTGTAATAGAAGGATAATGCTATGGAACAATGAGGCAAATTAATCTAGTGTATTATTATTTAGTTTTCCGGAATATTTTTGGAATTAATAAGCGATTCAAATGAAATTTAAATAATAAACTATTGAAATTAATTATCAATAATCTATCAATAAAACTTGAAATCAATAGTCTACTAATTCTGTACCAAATTAGGTTTTTATAATGCAAAAACTCAGTTTTAAAATTTAATTAATTGGGTAAATTAAATAAATTAGTTAATTAACTAACATTAAAAGTTAATTTCTTTTGATCCGCTGACAGTGATAGCAATTATATGCAGATTCGATCATAAATTTATTAATAATGTCTTTTTTTTTGACAACTGTACTTCCAATATCATACCTGAAACTATGAATAGATGAAAGCAAAGGAGAAATTAGTTGTCATCGTAATATATTAAAATTATTTTCTTAGTAATCTCTTATTGCTTATTTCATAGAATTTCTAGTTAATTAATACTATTCGTTATAGTTTAGTTAAATTATCTTTATTTCTAATGGTGCGCGTTTATACAAACGTATCGCGTTCTCTCGCATTATAGTTGAGGTCTGTGGTTTCAAAATCATAAGTTAATCGAACTACGAGGACTATTCAGAAAGTAAAGAACGTTTTGGAATTAAAAAGAAACTAAGTACATTAAAAAAAATTATTATATACATCAGAAAGAGTGACTAAAATGCTACATATCTAAGAAGTCACCAAACAAATTGAGGCACTTATCATAGCGGTGGACAAACTTTGAAATCCCTTCGTCATAGAATTCTGCCACCAATTTCAAACAACAAAATCTGTGAAACTTGTGGAAAACTTAGCGAAAGCTCCGTTTTTGTGAAACGGCGGTTTTCACGAATCTTTTCATCAACTTTATCGACCAGTTCGTCGGTCACAATGCTAGGGCGTCCACTCTTCTCTTCATCGTGAATGTTAGTTTGACCATTTTTAAACTGAATGCACCATTTTCGGATTGAGCTTTCATTCATTACGTTGTTTCCGTACACTTCACACACTTGCCGATAAATTTCTATAGGTTTCAGGTTTTTTGCCAACAAAAACCGTATCACAGACCGCACCTCACAACTGGTGGGATTTTCAATTGTAGCACACATTTTAAAATTGAATATCGAAAAAACGGGCAGCTCGGAAATATTTCCGTTGTGATGGCTGGACGCCGACTGAGATGCCGAGCACGCAGACACCAAAATATACGTGATCAGCGAGTGCCTAGCGACGTCAGAAGGAAACGTTCTTTACTTTCTGAATTGCCCTCGTATAAATAACAGTATTAAATTGGATGATAAAACAATTTCTGGCATCTATATGGATTTTCTGAGTTACAATTACACTTTTGATATTATTTTTAATTTTTACAGAAATAACTTATACTAGAAATATTTTGTTTTAATTTTAAAATTTGACCATTAAAAATGGTTGAACATACAGTTGCTCTCAGTGACCGCAAGGTCATGAAATTAAAATCCTTTAAAAAGTCTAATTTGAAACATTTCAATACCTAAAAGGTTTTTATTCAAATCTTAACTGAACACTCAAATTCATGAAGGATAAACAAGAAGCGTTAAATGAGTCGATCCTCTCTTAACACTAAGCTATCAAAAGATGAGTTTGAAAGAAAGCCTGTTGATCAAGGGACTTGAAAGTTCCGGTTATAGAAAATATTTTTACTGTAAAATGCTATGTTTTTGTGGTGCTATGTTTTTGCTGGTTTTTAGGTGCGCAAGCACCATTATTTCTTTTTCAATGTTTCTAATTTCTCTCCATCAATGCATAAGTTTGCTGTTACGAATTCGTCATCCCATGAATCCATGGTATATTTATCAAAAGATATATTAAATGGAAAGAAAAAAAAATATTTAATGTCTAGTCTTAACAGAAATTCTTGATGCCATTCCATAAAATAAAATAATTATCTGTATCTCTTACAATCGAAGCCTTGGTAAAACATTTCATTAAATGGACTCGCTAGTTAACGGGACTCGATTGCGTCTCTTTTAGCCTGAAATAATATAATTTCTAAATTTAGGGCTGGGCACTTGACTCGAATCTTAGATTCCATCCAAAAACTGTATAGAAATCTAACTTCCTATTCATCTTATGGTTAGGTGTAAAATCTAGGAAGTGGGACAGAGTAAACCTTGTAACCTGAGTATGGTTAAAATTTTGAGTCCCGTTTCCAATAGTCTTCTTGTTGCTTAAAATAATACATTAATCAACTATTAAATCTGCACGAAGGAAATGGGCTACAGACCAAAGGTTGATTGTATTCATCAACTTCAAAAAAAAAAAATCGTGGTAAAACATTTATTTAATGGAGTCGCGAGTTAAAGGGACTCGATTGCATCTCTTATAATCTGAAATAATTTATTTCCTAAGTTACGGACTGGACACTGAACTCGAATATTGGATTAAATTCTGATTTCATCCAAGAACTGTGTAGAAATCTAACTTCCTATTCATCTTACGGTTAGGTGCAAAATCTAGGAAAATTGGACAGAATCTCAGAAGTAAACCTTGTCGCTTGATTATGGTTAAAATTTTGATTTCGTTACTAATAGTCTTCATGTTGTTTAAACTAATACAATAATCAACTAGTCAATTTGCCCTTCGGAGTGGGGTTTGGATCAAAGGCTGATTGCATTACTGTTATTGATTGATTTGATTGATTAAACTTGATCATTGATGATTATTCAAACTTATTCACTGAAAAATAGCGACCTCACTATCATATGAAAATATTGGCAACTTTAGATGCCAAAATGCTACCAAATTTGCTAACCAGAGCGCAAGTTACGTTCAAAATGGGAAATAGGTCCATTTTTAAATACAATAGTGTTTGATAGAATAAGACTAGATTATATTTTGATCGTAAATATCGAAACTCTAGACTATAACAACACAAATGCTAATAAGTAATTTACTACATTTGCTTTTAAATTATGCGTAATAATGTACAAAATAAAAACATGTTACAAGGAAAATTAAACTCAATCCCTGATATTAAAATAAAAATTTCCAGTGTCTTAAAAAAGATTAGTCGCCTTTAATGAGGCATACATCTCACATAAAAAGTATCGAAAAAAATCAGCAGAGAATTTATTTGTTTTCCCCCTTCATTTTCAAAGAGAGCAATTTTTAATGAAAGCTATGTAAACATGAACTTCGTTCATTTATAGTAAAAAAATGTCGGCAAAAACACTTAGAGAATAAAATCTTATTAAAAAAAATATTAAATACTAATACCTTCACGAATATTATTTCAATGGCATTTTAACGGAGCTTTCTTTACATACTTCTTAAAAATACAGAGACTATTGAACAAAAAATTTATTAACAATACCTTTTTTTTTTCCTTATTTGCACATAAAAAATAGAAAGATTCGAAAAAGTTATAGTTTGATAATTAATAAATAATTGCTCACTGCTTTTGAATCTTAAAAAAAAATGACTGATTTTTTTATATTGAACAAATATTGTCATACTTCAGCACACAATTAAAAAAACTTCAGATATAGTTACTTGATTTCAGTAAATGATTTGTTTCAATAAACATATTATGTATGTGAGAGATAGGTGTGTATTTTAGTATATATATATATATATATATATATATATATATATATATATATCACGTTTAATAAAAAAAAATCTGAAATATATTTGCTTCTACATTAAAATTACTCTTCTATAATTTTGAAAACTTACAACCAAAACTATGGTACTAAGTTAATTTTTTTTATTTTTGGTTTGTAAATATAAAAACAATTTATACTCTCCTTCTACTACTTTAAATTAATTGAAGTAACCATTCCTGGCATGATTGAATATTTAAAATAAATCGCTACAAAATGTTTGCTAACAGTATAAATTTTCAATAGAAACAAACAAATGAATAAGTAAAGGGATACCCAATAGTTTCGAAAAATAATAAATTGTCAAAAGCATAGACTAAAAGTCATTGAAAAATCTAAACTCGATAGCTGTTGTGCTGTTGCAAATTTACATAAAATTCACTTTTCGATATTGTTCATCATTTTTTTCTACAACAGATTGCAAGAGCCATGATTGTATGAAGCCTTTCCGAAGTGATAGTTCTCAAATTTATAAAAAAAAAATCATTCCAAAACTTATTAATTAAAAAAAAAAATAGAAAACATGTTAGAAAAATATTTAAAGCTTTTTTTTTTTAAAGAATAGCTTTTGATAAGTAAGTACAACTTTGATATAAGAAAGTGATTACAAAATCAAAGAAAAATTATCATTTTTTATAGGAAAAATTACAAATAAATGAAGGTTTTAGTACACTATTGAGTCATCTCTAGCATTAATGGTTGATGTGATATGGTCGAGCATTGAGGTGTACAAGTCCCGCATGATTTCTTGTGACATCTCATTCCACAGTTGCTGCAAACGGGCGATTAGCTCGATGAAATTGAAGGCTGTCGAACTTGCCGTCCTAAATTATCACACATATGAACGATCGGTCATAAATCTTTTTATTGAGCAGGCCAAAGAAGGAAGGAAATGTAGCGGAGGTAGTCTTGTGAAACCCTTCCTGTGTGGGGAAAGCATTGTCTTGTGGAAAAATGACTCCTAAGAGCCCTGCCATGAATGACAACAAAAGTGTCTGAATAATGTTACGAACATACCTCTGGGATAACATGGTGCCATGGATCAATATTAGAAGTGATCATGCATCTTATGCGATGGCACCCTATACAAAAACACCAGTTGTGGAAGCTGTGCGCCGATGTACATCGAAGACAGAATTCAGATGTTAACTGAGGTGCCACCACACAAGTACACGATTGTCATCACTTCCCAAATTGAATCTGGTCTCGTCGTTAAAGACGACCTGATTCCAAACGGTTGCAGTCTATTCCCTTCGTGACACCACTTCAAACGGAGATTACATGAGTGAGATATCAATTGTAGCACACGTAATGGGCACCATGATAGCAACGTCTTTCAGCCAAGCGCTTTGCGATAGTACGGACTGACTCAGAGATACGTAGTGAAGGTGCTGCCTGGTATGGATGGTGGACAATGAGACAGTTAGTTCAATGAGAGTGTGTCATATGATGAGACGGTCTTCTCGACTATTGATCTGATCATAGCGTCCTAAGTCTGGTCGTCGTGTAACAGACCACTATCTTGTCCACTAGTCCCAACAGCGCCTCACAGTAAAGTTAGAAAGGCCTAGATGGCGAGCTATTCACCAAACTGACCACCCAGTTTCCATCATCCCTATGATTCTTACCCTCCCGAACTCTGACAGCTGCTTCTTTGGTGACGTAATACCATCTCTAGTTAAAAAGCGTCCCTTTGCAACAGTTAAAATACAGGGAAACAAGCTTTGCTGAACTGTATTATAATCCAAGGAGAACGAAGTTCAACGCATTTAATCTGTCTGACATGTATCTTTATGGGAAGTTTCCTAACAATCTTACTTTTATTTCTTCAAATTCTTATGGCAATGAGTATATATATATATATATATATATATATATATATATATATATATATATATATATATATATATATATATATATATATATATATATATATAGGGTGATTATAAAATAAAACTTTGCCAACATCTGAACTTTTAGCATCCGTTCTGTTTAATCAATCGAGATAAGATATCAAGTATAGTTATTTGGAGGTATCCTCTCAATATTCTGTGAATGGCAACTCAGTGGCGCCTTCAGTTACGGTATTGGTAACAGACACTCAAAATTTTCGAATGGCTATGCTTACTTTTCCCCTTCTCTAATTGCTCAGCACATGCGAAATGCTTAAATAGCATTGGAACGAAATTTATATTCCCAAAAAAAACGTGTTATGCACAGGTAAAAACAATTATGAAAAACTACCAACAAAACACCGACAGTGAAAGCTCATTCAGTAGAGCGTTGAATTTGAGACCGGAAGGGTCGGGCTTAAGACTCACTCGGCAAAAAAGCGTTACATGCAACTGATGTATATAAATTCCGTCGTGCGTGCAAAGTCTAGCAAGTGCCCTTGCAAATTACACCTCTGTGGATACCAAAGTGGGGATGGAGGATCAAAATTGTGATGGCATGTGTCCGAACAACCCTTAGTGTAAGTCCTCGACTGTAGGCAAAAGCTCTCTACGTAGCTTTAATCTGACGTTTAACCAACCTACCAACCAGTCTACTAAACTCGATCTGGTCCCACGCAGAAAATTTGCATATGACAGAGGTAAGATACCAATCGCAGAATGCCATTCGATAGATATTCGGCGTAGGAAACCAATAAAAGGCGAGGTGGGTGTGCTAATTCTTCATTCATGAACTCGCCCACGCCCACGAATCAACTCTGCCAGAGACATTTCGTGGTGAATTGGTAAAAATGCATTATCAAAATGGGATGAATACAGCGGAAGCCTTGCTTGGTTTGTTTATTGTCGAAATCATCTGTAAAGACATGCCCCATGTACTTCGCAAGTTCTACAGAGTACAGAAATTCGAAGATATGGGCTGCACCTGTGATAAACCGTGATTCGGACGGCCAACTGTTTTTGAAGACGTTGTTACGGAAGTGCATCACTCAGTGAATTGAGGACACATACAATCCGCAAGAGACACAGCTCGTGCTTTGGATATACCAAAAACAACAGTCTTAAAGCTACTGCGTATTTCCATACCAGTACCAGAGTGTGCAGATGTTTATGCAGATACCCGGGGACCAATTACTACATATCGAGTTTGCAAATGAATTTCTAATACGATATGATGCTGATAACGATTGATCGCTTCGCATGCTATGGACGAACGAGACACATTTCAACTTAAATGGTAACGTGAACACAAAAATTGTGTACATTGGGCAAACACGAGTCCTCAAGATGTGGTACCAGTACCTTTATTTGACGCCAAATTTACTGTGTGGTGTAGCATTACAAGCACAGTTGTTCTCGGCCCGTACTTGTTTGAGGAGGCGAAGCCAATGGGCTTTATAACATGTTCTGTAACAGACTCTCGCTAGAAAAGCTATACTGCAAAATTATGTAAAACCAAAATTGCTTCTTCGGAATGTACTAAATGACATCGTTGGGATGCAAAAGGATGCACCTCCACAAATAGCAAATTCTGCTCACAGGGACCTAGAACAGCATTTTGGTGATCGTATCATCTCACACAATTCTCGTTTCCGTGTCTCCGCGATATGACTCCTATGGATTTCTGGTATTGGAAATATATAAATTCCAGAGTTTACATTAGCAATTCACAAACTTTGTATGATTTAAGGAGTATCAGAACCCTTTAACTTTCGAAAAATTTCTCTAAAATGCCTTTTTTTAAACTTCCGTATCATAAAAATCAACTGAAATTGATAAAAAAAATTTATGAGTTTGAAATGGTTTCATATGTATAATTTAATAGTTAAATAAAAAAAATTATTTTTTTTTAAAAAAAGTTATTTGCTGTATTTTGAAGACTTAATTTTTTTTCTTCTAGAAAATGAGAGTTTCACTTCAAATTAAACTTACAGTCCAAATATTATGCGAATACCACCAAAATAGTCTCGAATTAAACTTAATATTTGATTTCAGGTGCTGAACCTATTTTTTTTCCAATATTTAATCAATATTTTTATAAAAAAAAAAGATTAAAACTTAAAAATTGTAAATTTTTGAAGTTTTGAAAATTAAAAAAAAAAATTTTAAAAAATATTTTCTATCAAACTACTTTAAATTTAGCTTTAATATTTATATAATACTAATTAGAAGATATGTACAAGTTTTCATCCGTTTCTAATAAATAGTATTTCATTCGTCTTAGGTGAAAGTTGAAAAAAGCAAGTTTTGAGAAAAATGACTTTAAAGTTAAAAATTTGAATAATTTCATATCCATTAAAATAGCAAACAGAAAAAGCCTCTCATTTCATAAGTCATTATCTTACAAATGCACATTATATATATATATATATATATATATATATATATATATATATATATATAGTATTAATTTGATTTAATTCACTTTATTAATCACAAATGTCTTAAAGAAAGCCTGTTGAGTTATTTCGACATTTTGATATTTGAAAATATACACACATTTACTAAATGTAACAGTATTAATGACTTAACTTTTTAAAAATAACTTTCTAAAGGTGCATAACCACTTTATATATCTTGTTTAAAATGTAAAAAAGAGTAAAAGAAAGAAAAAAAAATTGGAATATATTGTAAAGCTAGAACTTAGAATAATTTAAAACTTATTTAGTTACTCATAAAATAAAGCATTCATAATTTTAAAAAAAAATCTTAATTTTAACAATTTACGATGAACATTCAACCAACAGAAATATTTCATTTATTTTGTAGTCCTAAAAATTTATGATAAAATACTTCACAGCAGTTTTGATATTTTTGTAAAAGCATACACTTTAAGTCTTTTTGCTTTTCGAGCTTCATGCGACTGTTCGCTTACACGTTTTTCAGCTTTCCTAATTTGCAGCTTATCCAAGTTTTGGAAATGCATTTTCCTTTTCTTATCAATGAGCAAATCTAATTTTTTACTACCGAAACAAGGAACTTTGCTCATCATTGTAAACACACGTACCTAAATAAGCAGCAATTTCTGCCACATTACGACCACATCCTACAACTTTTGGGCAAAACTTCCAAATTAATGAATTGAGTGACTCATTACGGGTTTTTATTTTTTCACCTAAACACTTTTTCTGGATGAGAAAGATCCTTAAAAACAGACTTAATAACCTCCATCATAGCTTTGGGAATCGAATTCTTGTGCTTATAATCATGATTCTTATTATCACAAACTGAATTATTATAACAGCACCAAGAATTCGTACCTTTCCGACAGAACCAATGCATGAGTATCAGTGCTTCCTGAATTTACCCAGATGGACCAAATAGCTGTCCTCATATTTCTCACATCAGTATTGTTCCCACGGATGGCGTTACCATGGTAAGTGGTCAGCTTATTTATTAAGACTTCCGTGAGTCTTCTTTTTTCATCAGAAAGCTTTTTATTTCTCTGCGATGCTTTGAGTTTTTGTAGTCTGCAGCCCAACCTCTTCTGCACATGGCCAACACACTCGATTTTTTCTAATTGAACATCTTTCCCATATGGGTATTCATTTGACAGAGCAAGAAATGTTTTACTGTCTCCATCGCCTATATACAGCAAATATTTGGCATTGTGCTTCTGTTGGGATCTGAGAAAAATGCATTTCATACCATCTACTTCCATTTTACCCGCAGAACCGGAGTGATTTTTTTTCACGAATATGTTTATTCTTAGACAACCACTGCAAGAAGGTGAGTCCAAATTTAAATCTTTTATATTAAATACATACTTTGCAAAAAGATGACATCACCTCAATGTCAACAGCCTTACCTGACTTGGCACCAACTAGAGTGCATACACCAATCAATGACATATGTCCCCTCTTCTTCCAAGTACCATAATTGCTAACTGTGAGTGTATTTCGATTTTCGGTCAAAGAGTTTTCTACAGAAACTGCGGTTTTGATGGAAGAAAGAGCTAAGTCTTTTGTTGAGCTCAAAATATTAGTGTTTATGTTATCGTATGTGTTTTATAATATAGAGGAAGGCAAACTCATTACAGAACAAAAAGTTTGAAGAGCAGATAATTCTTCAGCTATGATCCGCATAGCTAAAACAAATTTTCAGTTAATTTCTGGCACATGCTTTTTTCCACCAATCAGTGGACCACTTCGAAAGTTAGACGAATAATCACATCTAGAATACTGAACTTGAAATAATTAATCAGAATTAAAGGAGATTGGCAATACTGCACATGGCAGTATCATTATAAGACTTTGAAAATGCTGATACGTCAATCATGTGATATCCATTAAATTTTTCATGTTTCTGTTTCTATATTTTCATAAGAAACAAAAGAAGTAGATAGTTTTTTAGATGAAGCGCTGAATTTTTTTCCAACTCGTGCAAAAAACTTGCACCAATCAATATTTTCTTTTTCCAAAAAATGATTTCCACAAAATGTTGTTTTAGAACATGTTTTGTTACCTTTCCTTTTATTACCCATAGTAATTACGTTAACACTTGATAGAAAATAGGTTCAAATAACTGTAACTAATTACATAAAATTCTACTTAAAAATTCTCGCATACTTGTAAGCAAACCATGAAAAATGTGGGACATGAGTAAATTTAGTTGTTTAACTCCTGCTCTACAGAAAAAAAACATTTATTAAAAACAAAGGCCAAATTAATTAATTAATAAGTGGCCAAATTAATCTTAAAATTAAACTAAAGTGTGGGAAAGCAAAATAAGATCTTAAGCTCGTGTGTCAGCCGGCACGTTTATGACCACCCCCACACTGGGATTATTTTCACAAAAGTCACTTCCATTTGAATGGCTACAACTTTGGAACTAATAGGAATATCAAAAAAAACTATTGGTGTCAAATTATTCAGAATAATCCTTATTATATATAAACCTTATTTTCAAAAAATCGATTTTTGAAAATTTTAAGGCTCCAGACACCCCTTAAAACATTCTATAAAGTGTAAGATTGCAAACATATTCAGGATTATTGTCCACCGTCTCACACATACAATGCGTAATTGTCTGTGATGGCAGTCATGTGGAAAATGTTTGATCTAAATCAATATATTCGTTTGTCCGTTATGTGTTGTCATCAGTGATTGGTGTCATGTCTCTGTCATATTCAGTATTCCTCTATTCATCCTGAAGAACTGTTTTTTTTTATGTGCAGAACGCGTCCAATTATGGGAATATAAATCTCGTTTCAACGCTATTTAAGGTTTTCGCATGCACTGCTGATTTTGCAACGGGAAAAAGTAGGCGTTGCCGATCGTAAATTTCGAGTTTCTATTACCAAAACCGTAACTTTGAGTGTCAGTGTGTTGCCATTCACAGAATCTCGAGCGCATACCTCCAAATAACTACAATTGAAATCTCATAATGATCGGTTAAACAAAACGGACGCTAGAAGTGGAGATGTAGTCAAAGTTTTTTTATGACCATCCTGTATATATATATATATGTGTGTGTGTGTGTGTGTATGTATATATATATATATGTATAAATGTGTGTGTATATATATGTATATATATGTGTGTATATATACATATATATATGTATAAATGTGTGTATATATATATGTATATATATATATATGTATATATACATATATATATGTGTGTGTGTATGTATATATTATATATATATATATATATATATGTGTGTGTGTGTGTGTGTGTATTACAAAAGTGCAATAAATCAGAGAAAATTTTACAGATTTTTTAATTAACAGTTTTAAAGCAATACAAATACACATTTGTAAGATATGAAACTTAGAAATACTAGAAAATTTAAAATTAATTAATTTGACTTGTCACCAAATCTTTTTATAAATGATTTAGGCTTAACAAAATTTTCAACGTGAATAAACTTCATTCAATTTATTACAAAAGTGAGTATTTTATTTGCATCTACTGTTAATTATATATTTTAATACAAAACCTCTTTTTGTAAAATAATTATATTTGGTTAGACGGCTTTTTTTATTTTTATTTTATTTCTTAGAAATTAAGAAATATAAAAATTAAAAATATACCACGAATATAAAATTATTCCTCTCGTATTATTTTTATCAGCTACGAATCCAATATATGCTATAATTAGTTACTTGAAATAGAATTCATATGAAATGGATCTGGTTACTAATTATTAAATATTATACATCATTTATCAGACCTAAATTAATTATAGTTCATTTTGTACTTTTCTATTTATGCGTAAGTAATTTTTTTCTTAATATGAGTAACACTATCAATATTTGTTAATATAATAAAAGCAAGTTATTAATTAAAATTTTAATTGAAAAATATTTTACAGCATACTTTGCATTGGCATTTTTGTGATAAACTATGCAGTTCTTGCATTTTTCTTTTATCAAAGTTTACACGAAAATATGATTAAGAACTTGTTTTATTACATTATATTGTTCTAAAGATGTATTCCCACCATATAATGATAAAATGGTAAATATTATGGAAAAATCCCCTTGTTAATTAGGTTTATGAATAAATAAGGCATTGTTGTTATACATTAGTTGGAAGCTGGAAAATTCGGAAGCAAGCTTGTTTTACTCTAAATTTTTACAGATTATGTTTATACGTATTATAGTGAGAAAACACGGCGGTTTCAGCCATATATTTTCCTGAAAACCTTTTGCAAAAAAAAATTGAATAACATAATTCCATAGTATTGAAAAACACATACTAACACAAATAACTAACATCCGAAATTTTTATAAAACTTATTTTTATTCTAAGTTAAATCTAAAGTTGATGTCATTGTTCAGAATATATTAAAAGAAAAAATAAAAATGTGAAGTTGTGTAGGATAAAGAATAATTTAAAGAAATAAAGCTATGCTTTTTTCTTCTTTCTTTTCTTCAGCGCAATATATTTAAAATTACTCCTTTCTGATTATTACCTTATAACTTTTCTCAAATGTCGTCCTCGTTATTTCATTGGCGTTAAAAATTGCGAGGTCTGTCACTAATAGTGCCCTTGTTGCTTTTCAGTATGACTTTAACAATCAACCGATTAATGAAATGCTAGCAGTAATTTTAAACCAGTATAAAATGATGACGAAAACATTTAAATTGGTACCTCAAGATCATAGCTACCACACAAAATCTGTAATCAGCACATTACAGATTTTGTATCTCAATTGATACGTAGTAGTAGCCATTATTTAACATGTAGAATTTAAGTAATACTTGGATTAATGCTTCCGAGAGATTCGCGACAACAACCCTTTTTGTATAAACGATCTAGACTTCATAGTTACTAGACATAAATTACAATTGGGACGTCTTTAGATATATGTACCATTATTCACTTAAAATCACCACTCTGACGCAGAATTGTAAAGTACCCTTCTAAACCAATATATTTAGAATTTGTGTGGCTATAACTTGAGGATTCCATAAAATTTTATTATAAAGGGTGGTCATTCATCATGATAGATAAGTTAAACTTCCTTTTAATGTCTATTTATATCATTTCCTTATACTTTAAAATTTTACTACAAAACCGAAAACTGGAGTGTAAAGCTAAGAAAAAAGAGAAAAAAAGCGGGAGAAAAAAAAGAATGGAAAGTAAGCTTACAAACATAATGGAAATACATTTCAGAGAAATTTCGGGAGGTTATATTCATCTCAAAATACTTAAATGGATATCAGTTTTTAAAATTTAATAACAATTGAAACAAATTTTTAGAATGCTGTTCTAAATGTATATTACTAATATAAATATACTGATAGAATTTTTTTTTTAATTTCTCGAGTCAAGTAGTTGATGTATTTACTAGCTATGAAAAGCTATCTTAAAGTCTTAATTATTAATAAAAATAATCAATATGTCTAGATAAATTTTTTCAGCATATTGTTTGGAACCTTATGTTGTAATTTACTGTTATTCTTATTGATTTCAGGAAGCCATAGAATAAAGTAATCCGCAGCATGAAAAAGACAGAATTCAATCTGCTCACTTTTACACTGATGTCTTCAAATTATCAAGGAAATATAGAAATATGAAATTCAAGATAGTAAGGAATTTTAAGAGTAATATATATATAAATAAAAGTTCTGTTTCTTTTTCATTTTTTTAGTAATCAATAAAACATTGGGAAACACAGAATAATTATTAAGACTTTAAGTAACAGTGTATTATTTCAATCTATTGCACCATAAAGTCAAACAAATATACAATAATAGTTGTTATTTATAGCATTATGTGAACTTTACATGCGGAATAAATTTTGTTTACACTTCTCGTTTATTTCTTAATATTAATTAAACCTCTACTATACACTATAAAATTCGGATTGGCTTAAATTAAAATTACTTTAAGATTTGAGTCACAATAACGTGGAAAGTAAAGTATAACCGATGTAATAGGGCTGTTGCGCGATAATTCGGTTGAGATCAAAATCAGCGTTCTAGCTTCATGAGGAATACAATGCCTGCTCATATGGCCCTGGTCATCTGGTATTAGTTCAGAGTTACAAGGTGTTTTTTGTTTGTATTAACGTAACTATTAAATATCTGTATACGAGGGTCATTCAATTAAATTCTTAGAATAAGATTATTTTAACAAATTATTTTAGGTAATTTTTTTTCAACATATTCTCCATTTAGTTCTACGCACTTCTGCAAGCGTTTCTCCAACTTTTTTCAGCCAAATAAGAAGCAAGATTTCTGAAGATCTACAAAATAAGCATCTGTTTGGGTGATGACCTCTTCGTTTGTCATGAACCGTTGTCTTCGCCAAGCCATTTTTTAAATTTGAAAACAAAAAGGAAATGTAAATGGGAAATGGAATGGATTGGAAAATGTAATGGTAATTGTAACTGGGGCACACACGCGTTATCTTGATGAAATAAGATAATTTTTTCTTTTAAATTAGGACTTTCTTTTACTCTTGAATTCTTCGCTCTCAACCGGATCAATAAAGACGTATAATACTCTCTAATTTCTTTTTATTTTTTGCAAGTAACTTGTGTAGAGGATCTCGTATTCATCGTATTCATCCCAAAAACCCGTAGCCATCACCTTGCCGGCCAATTTCACCATCTATGGTTTCTTTGGAGTCCGTTCGCATGCAAAGACCCATGGTTGTGACTATTTTTTTGTCTCAGGAGTGTAGTGGTATATTCATGTTTCATCAATAGTTATGTATCGACGCAGAAACTCGCCCAGATTGCGACGGAGAAGCACCAAAATAACATCAAAGTCTACCGCATTGTTGCATTTATTTCCACTGACAGCAAAAAAGCAAAAATGGATCACATCTTGCGAAGATTTTTTTACACCCACTTTTTCTGCCAAAATTGAAAACACTGTACCTTGTGATATGTCAGTGGCCTCAACTATTTCTTACTCTTTGAATCGTCTATTATTCAAAACCATATCGTGGGTTTTTTCAATCATTCCAGGACTAGTCATTTCCAATGGATGTCCCGAATGACGTTCAACTTTTGTGATTGAAAGGCCACGTTTAAACTCATTTATTAAATTGTAAACAGTTGCAAAGAAGCAGATTTGCCATAAAATTTCCTCCATTTCAGCTTTAATCTCTTTTGAGTTATCATTTTAAATACCGGCGTTTAATCACAGCTTTAAACTAAATTTTCCGTATTTTTTTTTTGAATAAACGCAAGGTTCTTGCTTCAACTGACAATAAAAATGGAACCATTTATTAGAAATAAGTGTGACAGCTGTCCAGTGAGTCATGAAATTTACTAAACTCATAATGTTTTAGATGCTACTATCGCCCTTTTAAATTTTCTAAGGACTTATTAAACAACCATCGTATGCTGTAACCTTATTTTCTTAAAGTTTTTATTTTTTATAGTGTATAGGAGGCCTTTAAAATATTCCATAACTATTTATAAATATCATACTTCCTAAAATGGAGTAATGGTGCTTAAATTTGGTATAAAATTTCATATACATTTTGTTTTAAAAATTCGAATTGCCGTAATTTGCTGTATAACTATGAATACTTTTAGAATTTGAACGAAACTAAAATTTATGCATAAATGCATACATATGTTGTGCACATTTTTATTTGTTTATTGTTACATCGAATTTTTTATATTATTTTCTTGAAGGTAAGCTAAGCAATTTTTATTTATTTATTTTATATTTATTTTTATTTATCTTTTTTCTCAAAATAAAGTCAATTGTTTTACAGTCAAATTTTACATCTCAATTATCTACTGGTATTTTTTAGTAAATGACTTATCCCATCAAAATGCACATCTTTCCAACGGATCCAGACGAATAGGGATTATGAGGCTTTCTACCATTCAACTCTTTTTTTTTTCATCAGGGAAGCAATAGCTTTACAAATAAATTCTAATTCCATTCTACTTCCCTTGACACTCTGTATGCATTTTCTAAACTGATACAACTAACAAGTTTAGTGTGTTTGTAAAAAAATACCACCCCCTCTACCATTAACCCTAATTTTTTTCCGATACTTACTTGAAAATTGATTAAGCATTTTGGTCTTATGGTGAATCCTACTTTTTTCAAAAAAAAAAAAAAAAATAAAATATTGCGCTTATTCGTATTTTCTATCTCTGTATCCGCTTCATCCGAGCTTTTTCAGGGTGTTTCGAAGTTCACGACGGAAAATGTAAGGGGTTATAGGAAAACTTCTAAACAAGTGGTTTTCATTATACAGTTCATAAGCGGAGAGCAAGCGATGATCCGCTAAACTGCGCTGTAATGGAAAATATAAAGCGCGAGTTTTTTAACTCATTGTCATAATCCATGGCAAAACTGATGATGAGTAAGTTATGCTTTTCATTACTACGACGTCAAGTGGTTCCTTGCTTGCTCTCCGCCTTTGGATTGAATGGTAAAAATCACTGTTTTAGGTGTTTTCTATCACCCGTTGAATTTTCGCATATAAGTTTCGAAACACCCTGTACAATAGTAGTCTGTCTACAATTTGCTGCTTCATTTCTCCTTCTTAAAATACCTTATTGATATTTTGGTTACCTGCAGTTTTCAAACTTATAGAAATCTCCATATCAACAGGTACGTTCCGGGTTACAATGTTGCTTAAAATAATTCCTTAGACCTCTTCTTAATCTCTTATTATGCAGAGCTCTGGAGCAGTGACGATTTCTGAGTCATCGTAAAATTCATCTGAATCTAATTGTTTTAAATATTCCTATGCTTAGTCTACAGACATGACCGTTTTCATCACATTATACGCCGAGTCGAAATACGTTCAATGAAAGAAATAGATGAGATAAGATAAACATGCCCTGTTGCAAAAAAAAATGCTTTCTTACTTTTCTCGACTGGAAGTTACACGTATTCTGTTTTGCTGGTGTAGCACGGTAGTAAATGGAGGGGGGGGGGAATTCATTGAAAAATCTTGCAGATTTAAAAACTAAGTTAAGCGCTAATGTTCTTAAAATGGGAACAAATTTTGCTTCCTTCAATAGTGAACGACCTTTTGTCTATTTCTACTTTGCTTGAAAGATGTTTTATAAATTACACAGTCATAAGTAAATTTTAGGCGAGAAAGTTATTTTTATTACAGAGCAATTTAGAATAAAACATAGGAATAAGATATGTTCAAAATTCCAAATAATATGTTTTTTAGACAAATTCTGTAAGAAAATATTAATTTTCAGAGAAACGTATATTTTAAAGCATGGTACTTGTATACATAGAAGATTCAAATAAAATTGGAGAGCGATGAAACCTTGTCCCATGTTCTAAAATTATTTTACTATGTGTGAGGATCAATTAAGTAATTAATATTACTGTATTTCAATGTGATGAATAAATTTTTTTGCTTGTATGAAACATTTTATTAACTGTTATTGTAACATACATTTACTCCTCGGTAAAACATTTTGCATTTTTTCTTTACCTTTGTGTTTTGAATATATGCAAATTGAATGTTACCTGTTTGAACATGAATCTTTATCTTTCGAAGAATGTTTAAATGTAATTCGTGTTACTTTGAATCAATCATTCAATGAATTATACACTGAACTTCAAAGGCCCAATAAATATACTATTTATTAATACAATATTTACTGTAAATAGTTGGTATTATTGAAATTTAAACTAATGTCTATCATTAGAATATTAAAATAACGAAATGAATTATACTTTATTGAATGTTTCATCATCAAAATAACATTTTATCTTCGGCATTTTCATTACCTTAATTTTCATCTAAAAATAAAAATATATAACGAGACACTTTTTGAAGTAGTTTTCAAAAAGAAGTATATTGTCCAATAGAAACTGGTCTTTACTTTACTTTCACTCTTATTCGGAAAACAAATATTCGTCAATTGAAGGTCCTTATAAATAAGCCACTTCTTGACACAATATTTAGTACAAGAGGCTATTTTTAAATATGAAGTAATATTATATCAATAGAATGTAAAAAACAACAAAACTGTGACGTTGGGCTATTTATGACTTTCTCTTTACTAACTTCAGGGATTTTTTGTAAATTCAATTGTATAAAATTAGAATATCTCCTCAACCAAAATGAAACTTGATAAGGTAAATTAGATGATGACGTAAGTGAAGTGAAGTATTATATAGAGTGATATATATATATATAATGAAATAGAATTGAAGGAAAAGAAAGGAAATAGTTAACTACTTGTTGATAAAATATATAATTTGCATTCAAGCACCTTAATTAATTTTGCGAATTGAAGCGAATTCTTATTAAAGTATTGTTAAGCAAAGATTTCATATTTGAATAATAACCTAAGATTTTTGAATAAATTGGAATTAGAGAGAAAGTGATTGTATATATGATTCATTGATAAATAAAGTATTTTATATAGCTCTTGTATATCTTCAGGAATTATTAACTATTTACTTGAAAATAACAATGGCCACTGAATCAAATTATGAAAGGCCGTCATCGTAAAATGATTTACATATTTCTTGAATATCTCGAGTACAGTTCGAAAACTAATCTTTCACATTTTCATTTTTATTCTTATCTAAAAATGCAACATGTTATGCATTTGTGAGACACTTTTTGAAATATTTGAAAAGAAGCATATTGCCCAATACTGAAACTGGGCATTACGTCATTATCACTCCTACTCGAACAGCAAATATTCGTCAAGTTGAGGTAACCGTGTGGTCTCCGTTTGTAGATGAAAAATATACAACTGAAATGAAGAAAAAAATGAACTGAAAAAGGAATTTCGAAATGCATTTTCGCCACCTTATTTACATATGTAATAACAGTGAAAAGTATTTACTGGTCTGCTTCACATACCTGAGTTCTTGCGACTTCATCTGAATATGTAAATTCCCAACTGACATAAAAAGAAAGGAGTGGAAAAAATATAACACCACAAGTGCTTTCTCAACATGAAGTCTATTTTGGAAGTCAGATATGGAAAAATGTATAGAAAGATAAATTCACGGCGTATCTCAAGTATCTTTGAAAGTCTAATATTTTTTCCTCAAAAAAGCGAGCAGTGGTGATCCGCAGATATCCTGAAATAATTCCAGAATGTGACGAATGTTTCTTATTCGCAAAGATATTTTATTGAAATGTTTTTATGAAAATTAAACTAGAGTTTTTTCGAGAGAACTGAAAAATTTGATGTAATAACTTAATCTTTTTCTTTACCTAGAAGTACGAAATAGATAAATTGAAATAAACATTAACATGTGTTTTAAAACTATTAATGTTTTAAACGATATTAAAACACTCAGAATTATTGTATTTTCCATGTATAACGAACCACTTTTGACATAAACTGGGTTCCCAAATTGGAAGGAGACTTAAATATGGATAGTATTGCAATCGGTTATCTTACATTGTACCTTGCAACTAATTTTTGAGGTATTTTATGAATCCTTGTGAAAGATTCATTTATTGATGATTATTTTTACATTTGAAAACAACACAAGGACACTGGCGACAGACTTAGTAATTTTGAAACGCAGTTAAGTGACGAAGACAATACATGAGCTAGCATTTCCCTCGCCAAACCACAGGAGGGCTAGGAGCCTCCACACATAGCCTTGTGAAAGAACTGCAGCTTGTTTAAATTAACATTGATATATAAGATGTGTTGTGAATAAGAAATTGTCTGCAAAAAGGTTTGAAAATGTAAGAGAAGACGAAAGTAGAAGTAAAATTGTTGAGCATACTATATCGGTGCGAGAAAGTGTGAAGTAATCTTCTAAGAGTTGGTATTTGTCTCGAGTCCTTCGTGTATAGAAGTTTATTGCAATTGAATCATGTTTTTCTGTTAGTAAGCTAAGTAGAATTTCTAGTTATTATCTACGGTTTTGAACACGATTTAATCAACGCTTGATATTTATAATGTTTGTAAATTTTTAATCATCCTAAAGGTTAGGATAAATTTAACTATATTTTTTTGACGAGAGAAAGACTATTTCTCAGATGATTATTTATTTTGTCTCAATGGCTCGTACTGTTAATAACGAAGAAGGGGCATTCTCGCTTCATAGAAGTTACTCAATTCCTCAAAATTACAATCCTGGTCAATTGCCTCACCTCGAACTGGCTCACAATGGCCATGAATCAAATAACGTGGATGAGGAGAATGTAATGGTTTCTATGATGAATAAAAATATCGTTTTTCGTAAATTGAATTTTAAAAAAAAAATGACACTGTTTAAAATTATTTTCGAAAGATTTGGTCTAAAAGTCAGATTGATCTTTAAATATAAAATATATTTAACAATGCTTATTTTCAAAGATATTTTGTTTTAAACTTGACTTAATTTTTCATCATTCTGAGTTAGAATCTGAATACAGTAGCATCTCTTTAATACGGCATTTGATGATTCGGCACATATTATAACATGGTACCGATCTCGAGATTTTCAATATCGGAATTTTTGGTGTGGTTAGGGAGTTAGTTGAATTTGACATTTTTTGCTTAGCGTTTGTCTTATCATAGCATTTGAATACCTTCATTTTCAGTATAGTGTTCTGTCTTTTTTGTGAATCACATATCGCGTTTGTACATTATTGTAACTATATATATAGACAGTGTTTATGCAATAAAATGTTATCGAATCAAAATGAGTGTTCTTAAAGTGCTTAATCGAAACCAATAAGTATAAGCAAGTAAATAGAACGGCTCGTCGTAACTGATCTTAAGGGGTCTCAGGAGCGTTAAATTTATGTAGACATTAAAAATGTACACAATTTTGGAATAGATATAATTCACATTAAAATTTAAATTAAAATATTTTGATGTTTTTATCTATACTAGCCTTATAAAAAATAATGAAGTTTATAAATAATTTAAATAACTAAAATATATTTTAATTTTTATATCATAGCCCCATGGAAATAATAAACTTTTCTTCTCTGAAATTTGAATAAGTTTCACTACATGTGACCAAAAATGATTTTAATTACTTGCAATAAGTTGATTTATAAAATCAAATGTATTTTCCTGAATGGATACCTACAGTTAAAGAAAATAAAGTTAATTATTTTTTTAAAAAATAAACACTTCAAAATTTTGAATATTTTACAGAAATTAAATAATTTCTTTTTTTTTAAAGAGCTAAATAAATGTATTACACTAAATTTAGGTACAGTTTAAGAAGTAAATTTTGCGTTCTACACATGTAAATTATTAAGTATCAGAGTACGATGCATTTATGCAGGCAAATGAAAATAAAAACTAAAACTGAGAAAATGTAATTTAATTCATAACATTCTTTTATAAAATTAAATTTTGAAATTCGCATTCTAAAAGCCTTCAAAAACATACAATTTATTTTGTTTTCCATCAATCTTTCCTTATCTTCATTCATATGGTTTCTTCTGAGAGCTCCAACGACAACACTAAACTCATTTTTTTAATGTTTAGATTCGAAGTTTTTCCATTTTCTGCCAGTGATAAGCATACATTTCAAAATATTTTATCCCAGGTTTCTCTAAAAATGTAGTAAGTATTTGACATTCATCATTGTAACTATTAATGACTTAATTTTTTGGCAGTCTCTACAAATTGAAGACCAGAACCAATCGAATTTGAACAAAATTTCGAGATTCACAAATATAGAATTTCTCTTGGGTTCTTCATCTTGCCATATAAGCATTTTTATGTCATATTGAATGAGAGAAACCAGAAAATTCTGCTATTATAACACCTCAATTTGCTTCAGAAATAATTGTTTCACCAAGTTTTACAAAGCATATTTTCGTGATTTCTCTATTGTAATTCCACTAAGAATCTCGAATTGCCGGATAAAACCAATGCATAGATTCATCTTCACTGTTGCAGAAATGAACCAAATATTTCACTAACTTCGCAAATTTTTTTACACTAATGAAATAGCTTCAAATGGTACTTCTTTAATATAAGTAAGCTTATTAAAAACAAAAACTAAACACCTTTATAGTTGTCGTATCACTAGTTAAAGCACGACAGACCTTTAACATCTAAGAACTTTCCTGTTTCTCTACCCCTAACAAAGTGCAATCAAAGATGAATATTTTCTTTTTGTCTTCCAAATGTCATTACAACTAACAGTTGAAATAATAACAGGTGATAAATATTTCCTTTGGGGCTGTTTTTATCATACTTTCTTTTGCTCCAGGTTCGTAACAAACATAAATTTCGTATTGATTGCATTATATGTAAATTATTTTTATTCTATTATGAAGACTCGTATACCACAGAAAATCGCAGCCAGGAAAAAAAAAGTTCACTGTTTTAATGTATTTCAAAACAAGAAAACAAACAACTCTATTATTTCCAGTAATTAAAAAACTATTATTGAACTATAAACAGTATTACGCTCTGACAATAAACTTGAAGAAAAATTAAAATAAATTATATGATATAACTTATCATTGTTATCTTTTCACGCGGAATGTTTGGTTAGAGCAACAAACGTACTAAAGATCAAACAAAAAACTACTTACTACATACATCCTTTCTAATAAAAAATTCGAATTCAATGTAAAACTCATTATTTCAAATTCTACAAGCCGATTTTCACAATGAATAGATACTCTTTTCAGTTCCGAAATCTATACATTTTTTTTTACAAAAATCAAAACAAACTGGCAACTGCATTATAAACAACGCATTTAAGCAATATACAATAATAGTAAATAATCGAATGGGTATTAACAAAACAAAGATTTTAGTTGTAAACTGCTTATTGGTTCGTCCCAGTATTAAAAAAGTTGAAATGGTAAATATGTGAGCGTGGTATATGTTCATTTAAATATTGATTTTACTAAAACATGTTTTGTAATTTTTCGAATAAATTTTGAAGTGTTTTGAGTATCTTCACATGTTTTATATCACAATGTTATGAATGAAATGATGAAAAACATTCTTTTCCAAAAAAAAAAAGAAAATTGAAACTTTACACCCGTGAGACTTCTTGATATCATTGTGCTGTATTAACAATTTGTGTTGTGCAATTTTATGAATACAATATTTATAAATTAAACTCATGTGCTTAATGCTTGAACTTTATTTCCTATTTTCTAGAATGAGACGAAACACTGTGTTGAATATGTGTATTGCTTAAGCAATTGCAGAATATGCTTAAATGTCATAAATACATGTTTAAACGTTTTAAATAAAATTTATCCATAGTACTTTAACATTTGTATTTCCATTAAAACCGCATTGACGCTCGTTATCTAATAAATATATAGTATGTATATAAATTATAACGCCTCCAAATATTTCACAGATGTAAAATTAATTGAAGGGTAGTCTATATTCTTAAGAAATACATTTAGAAAGATAATCAATTAGTGAAATTCACAGCTTTAAAATATAATTTATTAAAATTTCAATTTTTATTAACTTTATTTTCATTATTAAAATTTTATACTTATTTTTTTTATCTCAACAAATTATGATAGCAATTTTTAAAAATTTTAAGCAAATCATAACACTGAAAATGCTTAATAATTTAGAAATCTGTGTGTCTAAAATTATTCATAAATGTCAACGCATGAGGATAAATATATATTTTTATGATAGTAAAATTATTTCTTTTCCAATATGTATTAAAAGTGTGCCGCGGTAGTCTAGAGTTCATGATCTCGGACGTGAGGCCGGAATTGTTATCGTTGAATCATGGGTTTGAACTCTGATACCAATAAAGACACGCCGTGTTGCCAGGCTGATGAACTTTAAATCTCTTAGATTCCAAGTTGTATAATTTGCTTAGTATGGCAGTTTGGAGACGGAGGTGACAGCTGAAATGTCGTCCTCGTCACTTGGCCGAGGTTGAAAATTACTTTGGGCATCACCAATATCCCTCTTGTCTTTCACATTGCGATATTAATAAACAATCAATCAATAGAGAAAAAATAAATTAAACTCTGGATTTGAAACTATTGATCATTTTTAACTGATTCTTAATTCATTGAAGTCGTGGCGCAATTATGCGAGAGAAGTAAGGCCAGGGTGTTACAAAATGGTTTGAAATAACAAGTGATTCATTGAATAATATCTTTAAAATTCTATTAATATTTCCTTGTGCTTTGATTAGTCATTATACATTTTGCATTATTTAAAATGTTTTCCAACTTTTTCACCACTTACACGTATTTAAGTTACAGTTCACAAAGATCAGCTTAAATTTAAATTAAACATTACTTTCTCAATGTGAAATTCTTTCTCTGTAAGAATCGTACTACATGTAGCTAAGATGCATTTCAATATGAACAGTTCCCTTCCAAGATGTAAAATATCTTATAACATCGTATCGCCCATGCATCTTGTTCAAAAACAGGCAACTTCATATATTATTAGATAAAAAAAATATGAATAGTGGTAAGCATGTAAAATCAATAACAGTAACACGCATTAAGCGACCCTTATTTTTAATAATTTCTCCTCTAATATAATTGAAAATAAGTATAGAAACTCTAACAAAGCATGAATATATATATTCATAGCCTTATAAAAAGGAAAACATCATTAAGAAATCTCGAAGTTTATTGAGTTTTTTAGGAAAATCATAGAATAGTATTATTTGCTTATTACACACAAACACACACATATATATATGCGTGTGTCTGGATTTTAAAAGCAAATGATTGCTTTCTGGAAATACAAATGTATAGATTTTCATCGAATGGTTGGTTGGATGTAGCTACTGTTTCCCTTTCCCAATTCTCTTGACTGGTCAAGAGCACTGAATCGTTGTTAGAATCTCACCCCTTTTCTAGTGAAATGTAAAGCTACATCGTGTGAAATCTCCAACTTATTAAAACGGGGGCCTTGATTCCTATTTTGCACAAAGGGGGAAAAGGGCGTTCAAGGACCGGCTGTGCAGCGATGGTTATTGGAAACACCGGAGAGTTTCATTTACTCGACCTGTTGCCACTCAGCGGGTCGAAATAATGATTGGAAAAGGGAAGGGGGTGGTCTTTGTTTAAATCTGAGATTAATTCTCTGCCCGTTGCGGTCTCAGTGAAAGGGGAATTGCCGAAATTACTGAGTGCGCCATGCAACAGCGCGATGGAGCTTTGTCTTCTGCAGAAATGAGCAATCTGGCCGAATAGGGTTTTAATGAAAGGATAATAGACGGGATTTTGAAGTCTTTTGTGAAGAGACTGAGAAAGTCCTCTCAGGCTATTATAATTATTCTATGAAAATGTGTTCCCTGCCCGAATAAATGAATGCAAAGTTCTCGCTTAGATATTCAATGCGTGGATCCTAGTATCTATTTTATTATGAAACCACAATTTTCATTCTTTCACAGATTATGTTAATGCCTCATAATAACGTCAGTGAGTCATTTCAAAATAGCAAGTCTACTTTAAAATAGCATTTAGCGAAAATGAGCTTTTGGATCGAACAAAGATGGAACGAATGAATTTATAATGAATATCATCTATCATGTTCCCCGTTTGAGATAATTTCTTTATTCATAGTTAATTTACTTTAAATTTTACACAAACAGAATTTGAGTGTTCTTTAAATGCTACTAAAGAAATTCTGCTACAATGCCAAGTTCACGTGTGCTATTTTTTTTTAAAAAAAAATTGTTGTAACAGAGCACTGTTCCTCAGTCGATGGTATATATATACGTGAAAGAATATTATATATAGTGGTCATGCCAAGAGAAAGAGGTTATGGCATCCGCACAGCTGAAAGTGGATTGACGGTTTTATTAAGATTGTCTCCTAGTTATCATTTTGACCTTCTTATCAGAGAAGTAAACTTTATAAACACATAATAATAAATTTGCTATCGTTTGCTAGCGCAAAATAAACTATTGAACAATTGGAGTTTTATTTCAGCTTACATAAAAATTAAATAAAAAAAGTTTGAATGTGAGATTATATTTATCTTCTTCCCATTCTTATTTTTCTTATATCAGTTTGAAAAATATCTTGTTTATTTCATAGAGAATCTATGTTCATTCTGCAAAGTATACAAGAACTAAAATGAAGTGCATTTTCCTTTATACGTTTCAGTACATTTTAGTTAAAAGAAGTATTTTTCCTTATAATTTCTTTTGCTGAGAAGAGGAAAAAAGAGACGAACACTGAAAATAAACAAGATTTAACTGAAAGATTAGAAGAATAGATTAGGATATAGAAAAAAATTGAGATACGGCCAGGAATAGGAAATATTAAAATCCCGTAATTATAGTTACTAATATCGATATTAAGAAGTCAATTTTAGAGACACAAGTAGCAACACGGCTGATATCGCCATGTTGAACCCGAGTAAAATGAAGAGAAAAAAAAATCAAGAGAGTGTTTTAGAATATAGTTTTTATTTTTAAATATGAGATTTTTTACAACATAATATATGATTAATTGTAGATGCAAAAATATGACACGATTATATTTTTGTAATTTATTAAATGAAGTATATACACTTCGAAAAATTTGTTAAGCTACTGCGCATGTAAAATACTTTAATAAAAAGTTTATTTTTTACGATTACTTACATTAATTTTGGTATATATATATATAAAACCTCCCATTCAAAACTTTCACATCACGCTATAGGGAGTACTTAGTACTGCAACAAATTTAATATGTCTCAAACACGCCATTCGTTGAAAATCTTTTGTGGCATCAAAACTCGAATGAATGGCTTGTTTGAAACAACGATAGGTTCGAGTGAACAACCATGATCACTTGTCAATCATTTCTATTTGGTTACAGTTCCAACATGTATCTTACGGTAACTGAGACATCAAATTGCTCAAATATATATATATTTATTTTGAGATTATAAAATTCAGGGTACCTCGATGATGCATCAATTATGAGAATTCGATATATAGAATGTTTGAAAACTTTAAGCGCACGCCAGAATATTGAGAAAAATATCATGGTTAATCGCAATATTTTAGGATATTATGGAACATTTTCTTTTTATCCATTATTTGTACATTATGAAAAAGCTTTATACTAAATATTGAATGTAAATTTTTTTTCTTATAAATACTCATAAAGTTTTGATATTGCACAATATTTGAGTAACAATTGTGCGAAATTTGGATTATTAACTTTATTTTTTTCTAAATTTTATTACCCTTGATTCATGAAATCATAACTATGTTACATTCTTCAAATTGCAGTTATGTTCATAATTTTAAGGTAATAAATCATGTGCTAATTCTCAAAATTATAAATGCTGTGTACTTCATTTATTATGTATATAAAATAAATACATGACTTGCATATGTAAACCCATTTATGGATTATTAATTCTCATCATAATTTTTTTGTTGTTATTTATGATTTTTTTTTGAATAAATAAATTTTAAAACACATTTCAGGAAGAATTATTCGGAAAATCTGTTTATTCGGTGTTGACAGATGAAAATTGTAAGTGTTTTTCAAATTATACATTATTTTCCCTCAAAATGCAGTGCTTACAGTTAATATAGTACTTCTACCTGCCCCTACTAGTAATCTGGCATTTTTACTATGAATAACGCGTCACAGAATATTAATTTATGTCTACTTCTTGAACGGAATAACAAAGGAAATCGATTCAAAACACAGTACTTTTTAAAGTAATAGTTATTTCGAATGTTTGATACTTCAATTGTGTGTAGTGTATTAAATTTTATGGAATAATTAATAGTTTTTTCTGTTTAACTGGATTATTATTAATAGCGTTTCAGAATTCTTATGGTGCTTTTGTCCGATTTATGTCGGATTACTAAGTGTGTGATGTATTTCTTGTGAATTTTTCCCCAAGACTGTTTTTCCAACGCAAAACGATGGTACAACTGTTGAGTTTTGTAAAACGGTTACAGATCAAAAATATTTTTAAATCAATGTGTATTTCATAATTATAAAGATATTTTGAACAAGAAAGAAACTAATTTCAAGTTTGTGTACTTCGCAGTGTTATGAATGTTCGTATTTAACACTTTATTAAAAATAAGTGACGGTCTGTAATAACTGATATACATTTAACAGAGTAGCTCTAAAAAGAGTCATCAACCTAACTTTCGGCACTAAACTGTTGAAATGGAAGACATACGTACAGCATCCACTAACACATCTTTACAAAATCATTTGCAAGATACAGTCAAATATATTTTTTTTAATATCATTATTAAATTTCTTAAAATAACAAAATAAAAACAAAATAAAATAATCATTTTGGGAAACATTGATGATATTAAGTATGCTAAGAAATTTGTAAAATGAAGTGAAATAAGTTAGTTAAATTTGGACTTTGAAAAGTATTAGTTTACCATACTTCATACACAGATTTTATTTATATAAGAGCTGCATCATTAACCAGTGAGATGTGTGGTAGATGGCCAACTCTGCTTTCTAACTGTTCGACTTAATATATTATTAGAATGTAATTTATGTTGATTTTAATGAAGTAAGGAGAATTTTTGATTTTTAAGTAAATAATAATAAAGTACTGAAAGTCAAATTACTTATTTGGAATTTTCTAACTTTAATTTCGAGCATAATAATAACACTTAAGTAAAATTATTATATCTAAAACCATACATGTCTTTCCGTATAATACCTGAAACATTTCAGAGGGTAATAATATGCTATTTCCTCATTTTAAAGGCATTTACACAATTGAAAGTACTGACAGAACCAAAAATATACGACAATTAAAAGTACTGACAGAACCAAAAATATAGTAAAGAGCCTTATGAATCAGTATCCTTTATAACATACCTTAAATTTTAAGAGCGGTTCTGTTATTTTATTCCCTCATTCATTTGTTAAACTGTAAAATAATTACAAAGAGAGAAGCTATTTTTATAAATCATTCAGTTATTGCAAAGACATCATGGGCAATCCTCTCAGGTTGACATATGTAAATACGAGTATCTTGTGGTTTAAACAAACAAATTTCGTCACCTACCAATCAAATTATAATACTTTCTTTAAGCAAACAAATACTGAAATAACATGTTTTTTTCAATATCAAAAACTAGAAAAAAGGATTTGTATTTCATTTCACAATTAAAAAGATATTTTGAACATGAAATATACAATATCTTAACTTCACAAAAAATTTCCGTGGTAGATATGAAACAGTGACAAAACATTTTTAAATTATAATTTAAATATTTCGTAAGCAATAAATTAATTTTAGTTAATATATGTTTATATTTTCCTATTTATTCTAAATGATGAAAAGTAAATATTTACTTACGCCTTTAAATCTCATATTAGAGATATTTTTTTGAAAATACTTACATGCCTTTAGCTGGAGAAATTATGTAATCTAGCTTTCTATAACAGTAAAAAACAATTCCTTTTACTATAATTGCTTGTCTAGGAGAATAATAAACTTGTAGATTAGATCAACTAAAAGTTTTATGCATGAATGAGAAGTGTAAAATATATAAGAATTCATTATCCGAAAATAATTTTCTTTTATGATTTTTATATTATTTTTAATTTTTTTCTTATGATTTGCTGCTTACAACTTCTTTTTGTTACAATTGTTGATAGTGGACATCAAACAAATTATACCATAAAAGCTGTATTATCATAATTAAATATACTTTCAGTAGAGATTTTCATTAATTAATAAGATATCTACCTAAATATACATATTGAATTACGTAATATAAATACGTGATATATATATTTATTTCCTCATAAGTTACGATGCATGAATGTTCCTTTACTTATGATATCAAAATAATTGGAAAAATAATAAACATTCAGAATTAATTCTTACTATGTTTCCTCAGATGTAAGATGTCGTCTTATAAACATTTTTCTACAAAATATACATTAGGGCTTATATATACTTTTGGGGAATGACTTGTTTTTCCAAGTCTAGAAGATTTATTTATATTGAAGAATCACATCTTTTTATATATTCATGCAATAACTATTAATTTTAATGAACCATGTCGTCTTAAGGAAGAACGTCATAAAACTACAAACCCTGAATTCTGGACTATTTTTTACTATCACATTCCTATTTGACTATTGACCCAGACCTCTCATATCATGTAATAGAGTTCACCTCAATTTATTTGATAATTTATTAGCGCTGTTCTTAGAAATAACACGAGGCTATCGGTGGCAAACCTTGTATTTTTTATATCTGGTCAAGTGCCTTGAACTGGCAAATTCAAAATTCAACACCAGACCAACAGAAACTTCGATAGATTTAATGCGCATTACCCCACTATACGGCGGGTCTTTACTGGAATTAGGATTGGAAAGCATCTCTCGGCGAAGTCAACGCCAATCGCGAGCTACGGATTACGACCTCTAGGATACGGTGACCATACCGTAGTCATAACGCTCACCTCAAATTGGTGTGCTAATGATCTACGAGCAGTCCATTATTCTATCTCATAAATTTTTCACACAAGTAACGACTTCTCGCAGCCAAGGTTCCATAGTGTTTTCCACTCCGATTTCTCACCATTCTATTTTTAATGTAATCATTGATTTCTGTGAGCAAATTATCTTGGTATAGCTTGGTTACAGCAATATCAAGAGTTTGGAGATATGCAATCATTTCTGTAGAGATAATTATTTAATCTATACTTCTTTCTGTTTCTATTGCGATGGTTTCTGGCAGAATTTTACACTAATAGACTTTTTTGGCCACTTTACAAAAAAGTGATAAAAAAGAATCAACCCACTTCCTTACAGCAACTTGTGAGCACCATTTTTCCTTTTTTCTGTTTGTTTGTATCATCCATCGTTGTATTCAAAAATATCCCTTATCACTGTATTGGCAATTTGCCTGATTTATGATCTTAATTAGGATTTACTTGAGAGATAGGGTTTATATTATGAATATCCTGAAAAATTACGCTAAGAATTATTTTTTGATAAAGTTTTGATTTTTTTTTTTTTTTTTTTTTTTTTTTTTTTTTTGCTGGAAGAGGGAGAACGCGGTATTTCTTGTAGTAAATATTTTCATAGATTGAACTATTGTAGAATTTCACTATTTCTAGGCTTCACTGGAACATGTCCAATGTTTGAATATTTAGCCTTAAGAGAATGAATAAGTACTAATTAATTATTATAAGTAAACCACGTTACAGATTCTTAGAGTAAAAATCATATCAAAAAAAAATTCTTAGAGAACAAATATTTAAAAATCAAAAGTAAGGGGAAAAATTGTTAATTGACTTAAGTATAATTTTTTTTATCAATGGATAAATTCATATTTAGACTCAAAGCATATGAAGTTAAATTTGCTTCAGCTAGAATAAGATTAATGCAGTAATATCTTTTACATACAATACACACTTAAATTATTTCAATCTTCCTTTAATCTATCCTCTCTAGAGTATACAAGAAAATAATAAATTAGACGATACAATTTACTTTTCTTATTAGTCTAATTTAATAAACTTCTACAGGGATTAAACATGGGTTCCCTAGGAAAAAAAAGAGATAATGTAACAAACGAAAATAATTAAGTACAAAATAAAAGAATGAAATAACAATGAATCTTCCACTTTTGTTTTCACTGATAGTGATGCAGATGAGGAAAACAAATGTGTTGAAAAATATTACAAAAGCATATAGTAAATCTTAAAAGAAAGCACAAGAACATTTTTTTAACTTCGAAACTGTCGCCAAGTCTTAAAAATGATGATTTCATCTGGGAGCCCATTTCATCTACTGTCTGTTGAAATAAAGAACAAATTGTTATGACAACTTTACCATAGTTATTAGAAAGCACGGTCTCTAAATTTAAATGTTCACATGCCTGTAAGAAAATAATACGCGCTACATTTATAATGATGTCTTACTTAAGGGTGAAAGAGAATACTTTCTTTAACTTAGCACCTAACAATTTCTCCAAAGACTAAATAGGCTAATTAACATATGTTTATGTCCAACAGAAACAAGAATTCACTTTATGAAAAGAAGTTAAAATAGCTCCCTTTGAAACATAATAAAGTATGTAAACATTATTCAAGAACTTTTTATTAAAAAAAATTCTTTAGTTTTCTAAATGTTCCTTATCTTTTTTTAGTAATAGTTGTAATGTAAAAGCCATTTTTGAGTAAAAAATATATTTCTCATTTTATAATGCATAATTTGCAAGTAGTGTACTTCAAAAATTAGTTTCTTTAAAAAATTTTCTTCAGACTCTAAACAGAAACATTTTCATCATTTTTAGAGCAAAATGTTTCAAAAAATCTATTTTTGTACTTCGTTTAATATCTTAATGCACTTTATGCCACGCCAAAGTGCGTGATATATTAAAGTGTAATAAATTATCTCCCTATTTATTGCTTGAAAAGCACTGAAAGATTTTAACCAAGAAGTCTTGAAATTGTTTATATATATATATATATATATATATATATATATATATATGTGTGTGTGTGTGTGTGTGTATGTATGTATGTATGTATTATATATATATATATACATACATACATATATATATGTATATGTATTATATATATATATATGTGTGTGTGTGTGTGTATTTAGATAGATATTAAAATTTATAAAGGCTTTGTTTCTTCATACAGAACAGAAATTCAAATAAAATTTAAAATTAATGTATTCACCGAACTCTTACACTATAAAATAAAAACATTTCTTCCTTTCAACATAGTTCCCAGAACACTAGAAATTGATCACATAATAAATTTCAAGCTGCAGATGTTTCTCAAGACCCAATAATATAATCATATATCGAAACAATTTTTTTATTCAATTCAAAGTAAATGCCTGTCTTTTTTATTTTAAGTGGCATTTTCTGTTTGTATTAACATGTTGAAAATTCTAGCAGTTTAAAGCGATTACTGATTCTGAGATGCAGCTTAAATGGAACATCCATCCACAATGTAATGCGATGAATATAGAATCACATCCATGCAAATGTTTTGGAATTGTCAATAAATAATGCTGTTCATTCTGAATGACTTCTCATAGCTGCTATTCCAAGCAGTTTCGAACTTTAGAGGGACGGTAAACCATCAAAATAAAATCTGATTTGTTTGACAAGATACTTCAGTAAGAGATTTCTGTACATTTGCTTAATGTAATCCCAAGACTCTTTTGAGATAGTTTTTCGATTTAAATGTTTTACTTACTGGTAAAAGAAGTTTACCAAAATGTATAAGATAGAACTGCTTTAAAGGCATGAAATACCGTCTCATATTTGGTTATGCATGTAAATTACCACTTCAAAATGTAAATATATTCAAGCTTATTTTATATATCAGAACATTTTGTGATCAATGCTCAGAAAATAAATTTTTTATTTTGATCCACTGTATATTTAAAACTAATTATTTTCTTCAGTCGAAGCTTTGCATACATTTTGATTTTTGTACAATAAATTCGGGTAGTAAATTTATTATCACGAGAAAGAAATAATGAAGAAAAATTTCTTTTTGTTATAAAAAAATTAAATATGCATTCTGAATAAATCTTGCTCTAAGAAATAATCTTACAGTGTATTTTACTAAGTATGGTGGAATACATTTTCGTTAAAAATGTTGCTTTTATAAATCATTCAATGCCCCTGTGTTTTCAAATTATTGAAATGAGTGCTTTAAAAATAAACTCTCTGTTATTTTTAAGCATATTATGAAAATATTACATAAATATAAAATGATTTGTCCTTAAATTTTAAACATTATAATTTGAAACATAATAATATTCAAAGTTCTCTTAATATTTCATCATAAACTAAATATGAACAAATTGAGTTGAGAAAAGTGTCAGTTTTTTTTTAAATAAAATTTTATTTGTATTTTAGTAAAGTGATTTGAAAAATATATCAAAATTCCCATTAGGTAATTAAATGTGGAACTTTATTACTGGATGTAAAAAAATACCCGTCACAGTACGTTTATTTAAATATTATCTATAACAATGACAAAATTTTCAATTTTTTTTTAACTTTTTTATAAAACAGTTGCTAATGAACAAGAAATTTGAGTATTTAACTAAATGTATATAAATAAATATTGGGCATATTTTTCAGTTTGAATTCGCAGTGTACAAATAGCATTACATAGATTCATCATAAATAACGAAAGTTCACGAAACTATATAGAAAATAAGGTGATAATCCCTACCAGACGGCTCTGCTCCAGACAAAGTCCTTGAAAGATGCTTTCAGCCTATATCATGTGTCCACCACGTGACCAAAACAAATCCCTCCATATACATATGAAGCAAGGTAAAATTCTCGCTCTTTAGTTTCGATCTTGATGGCCGAAGCCGTGCTGCTCATCTCCTTAAATTATGACACTATAAATATGTATATATGATGCCGTTCATCACCAATCTGCCTTTCTCTCACCTAAGAGTGATTTGAAAAGTATAAATGGTCATTTTATTCTGGCCAAGATTTTGATTGTATATGTATATAACATATATATATATATATATATATATACATATAGCATATATATATATAACATATATATATATATATATAAAATATATAAATTTATATATAAAATATATAAATACATATTCAATAGATTCTGAACTTGATGGGAAAAAATAATTTAGTTTCTTAGTCTAATGTACCACAGATTTCAAAATTTATATTAGGGACAATAAACATTGTTGTAAGTCGTTCTGTCATACATATAAAAACCAAGATGCGTAAATGTAACATCAATGAACAAGAGATAATTTAAAATGACTCACAATTAGATGACTGATCAGCTTATGTACACTCATTGCCAGAAACATTTGTCCACCAAGAAAGAATTGTCAGAATAAAACGAAATTTTACTTAAGTACAACGCTGATGTAATTGATTAAAAAATCAAAGCAAAATGATCATTTATTGAAGGAAAAATTATAAATAAATGAAGGTTTTAGTACCCAATTGGGCTACCTCTAGCATGAATTCATGATGTGATACGGTCGGGGATAGAGGCATATACGTCCCATATGATGACCTGTGACATATCGTTGAACAGTGGCTGTAAACGCGCCTTTAATTCGACCAAACTCGTACTCTGTCCAACTTCCCGTTCTAAATGATCCTAGATATGCTCAATGGGTTTCAACTATGGTGTGGATCAGCATATCAGTGGAACGCAGATGCAGAGCGTACTAAAAGACCAAACAGGAGATTAAGTAGGGGGAGGTATGGTTGCAGATATGGAGCTAGACTTATTGTGGCAGAGTCGGAGCGAGTTAATACGTGGCAGCGGTTTAAGCCCAGCATTTTTGAGAAAGCGAATGTATGGCGTATATCAGTTTAAATGATGACCAGATGCTGCCTGAGTGTGAAATACGAAAAATCAATCTTTTAGACAACATCTGGATGATTTTACGCATGATCGAATCATTGGAAAAGATGGGAAGGTCGAAGTATTACAAGTGTGGCTGCGGAGTTCGAGATTGCTAACATCATCGTTTCATAACTTTCAAGAGAATTTTAAACTACAGTAACCGCTATTCGATGGTTCAACAGTTGTAATTCACAAGCAACCACGACAGCAAACGACCGATATATTTCTTTACAAGCCATAAAGAACAATGACGCATAAACAACTGGACATCGAGGAATCCGCAATAAACCCTCCAACACCATCGAAATAGAGTGGTTTGGAGGTCATTGTGTTCTCGTTTGGGGAGGAATTATGCTTGGTTGACGTACAAATTTTCATATTTTTGAAGTGCGTTCAGTCATCGGGGACCGCTATTGTAACGAGATCCTCCTTCTGTATGTGTGCCTTTTTAGAGGCGCAATGGGTCGGCAGTTCCTTTTTATGAATGATCATGCGAATTTCATTCCACAGAAGCAGTCGAAGAATTGCTGGACAGTGAGGATATTGAAAGCGTGTATTGGCCGGCAAGATTCCCGGATCTAAATATCATCGAACATGTAAGGGACTTCGTAGGGAAATGTTTGGCAACACGTAAATTACCGCCAGTAACGATTTTGGGATTTTGATTGGTGGAACAAGACTAATGATCATCACTGCCTTAACAAATCATTGACATCCTCATACTCAGCATGACCAAACGGCATGAAACTTGCATAGCAGTCAGGGGAGATCATATCCCCTAATAAAGGTTGGTTGTTACTGGCTGAACACCTGTCACATGGATATTTCAGCTTTCAGTCGCATTGTGCTAAATGCTAATTTTTCAATAAAGATCTTTTTATGCTTTTGGTTTAATTTTTGGCAAATTTTGATTGCATTACTCATGTTCTAATATCTTGGGGATCGTATGATATCACATTAGTTGATATATATATATACACAGAGAGAGAGAGACAGGGCGGTCAATTCAAATGTGTCCTGTTGGTTTTTCTTATCACCTTTAAATCTGACGGATGTGGAAATTATTTTAACACTGAAGCATTAAACAAGTTGCACTTAAATTTAAGGTTCACTGAAGTATTAAGCACTTAAATAAGGTTCAAATAATTATGTTTGAACCTTGTTTAAGTGTGGGAGACTATTTCCAATACTGTTGGACTATTATAACTTTATGTTACTTGTGAGGTAAAAGAGAAATGGAGACGCACATAATTACTTTATCCAACGATAATTTTACTTTTGAAAAACATACTTTAATTCAATTTTTTTGCATTAACATTCCTTACAGCAAACTAGATAATTATAAACTAGAATACAGAGCCTTAACACACCTGGATTACTTTTCATATTTTTGACCCGGAATATTTTCTGTACATTTGGAGGGAATTGCATACTATTTTGAACTTATCATTTTTATGACAAAATAAATTAAATAAATAAAAATATTGGTGTTTTACTGTTAACATTTTTGTAACTGTAATTATTACTCATTTTTAATACGAATTTTACTTCTTCGTTTCATTTATAATTTTTAGAATTGAGAAGTAATTATGTATCCTTTGATACAAAAGAATTTTTAAGTGTTGAATATTGAGTAGAAAGGGTTATTTTTCGCAAAATATTAAAGACACTCATTTAGGAGTGCAAAATGCCAAATTTAATATTTTTGGATTTTATGACATGTTTCTTTTAATATTATCAGTAGGAGTTAGATTTTTCGTCTACCAATATAATAATGTTTTTAAATCATTCTGTAGAATTTATTAAAGTAATCATTCTGTAGAATTTATTAAAGTAATCATTCTGTAGAATTTATTAAAGTAATCATTCTTACATTTATTCTTAGTTGAATGCGGACAGGGCTCTTAGACACATTTCTAATAAGGTTCTTTTTTAGGAACAAGTATCCCTTGCATCAAAGTCATCCCTGTAAAATAATGCATCAAGCAAAGTGAACGATTTTTTTTAAGTCACTATATAGCTTTTTTTTTTTTTTTTTTTTTTTTGAAAAAATTATGGTACTTTGTAACTTTGGAAATTTTAATTTTCCTTATATTTTACTTATAAACTTTTTTTTTTAAACTTAGGCATTTCAGGGAGAAAAATATTTTTGGTTAGTTATAACAATTTTATAAAAGTTCATTATAACAATTTTATAATTTATACGTATATATATTCTTTGTTGTAGCATAACAAATTTGAAACCATGTAATATAACAGTTTTTTTTTTTAAAGTATTACTAAGTGTAAATAGGCATTTAGTTTTAGAAATTAATTTTATACTTCTGTAAAATGTGATTAAAACATCATTAGTAAGCACAACTAAAATTAAGCTTTATTATTCATTTTAAAAGTTACGAGTCACAAATAAAAACAGAATCAAATTCAGAATGTTACTGTTCCTAATAGAATTAGGGATGTATTATTTTCATTACCATAATTGAAAATGTTTAACAGAATGGTTGAATAGATGAAATAAAAAAAAGCGTCAATAATACGAAATTCTATTTTAGAAATTACTTAACTATGTTAATCAAGTTAACTAATATATTAACTCAATAAAAGTATGTTTAGTTCCCTTTAAGTCATTAACATTGATACTAATTTTATTCAGCTGTTATGAGAATTGTGAATGTTATTAAGAATGTTACATTCATGCTGACATTTATATATTAACTATAATTGAACCTTATATATAAAAATAAACATTTAAATTGCTTTATTAAAACCATTTTACAGAAATATAGACAAATTTAATTGATTTAAGAGAATACGGTTTTGTAAGAGCAATTTGCTCTTTATTGATCGTATTTCTATAAGATAACTAACATTAATATCATATGTTAAGTGAAAGAACGTAATGTAAATTTTACTAATTATATTTTATTTAAGATACATTTTTGATATATTAATTTAATTTTGTTTTACTAAGAGTCACATGTCCCTCAATCCTGCTATTATGAATTGTATAGATATATTTCACCTTATTTAGAGTCACAAAAGAGAACAACGAGACAATCACTTCTAATAAAATTACTAAAATTTATCTTGCACTAACGAAATATTACGGTAATGTTACTAATTAAAAGTAAATGATAAGTGCAAGAAGAGTTTAAAACACTTCTTTGATGTGTACTTTAGACTAAGAATCCAGATAGATTTCAGCAGTATAATTCCTCGCTTACGCTTTAAAACACTCTTTATTCTAAGTAAACGGGGAAAAGTGCATGGTATTCAGAGTAATAGCTCAAGAAATAGTTCTTGGGAATTAATTGCCAGATACCGCACATCTTCATTTCAAACGAGACTGAAAATAAGAATGTTGGAAGGTGGAGTACACCAGACAGTCACCTCCTCTCCCCTCTATCTACCCTGGGAATGATAATACATATCCAGCTACCGAGAACATATCCGTAACAACTTATTTGAAGTTTCCAATTACTGATTTTCCCCGACCGAGCACTGAAAAGGTTTTGCTGGGAGCTTCCAAGAAGGCCCCAGTTCATTATCGATAATCGATTCTTACATTCCTACTCTTAAAACACAGAGGTTTCTGCCGTTGTAAAGCGAAGAGGATGGACGTTAAGAAGAAGGGGAAAAACCTTCAATTTTCGGTTGGATTGTGCGATTCATTTGGATGAAAATATTTCAAATGCCTTCGAATTAATCGTTTAGACTTCAAAGAAAAGTGAGGCACTTTTATCTTTGTGGGTCGCATCCGGACAGCGCTGGTTAATAGTCAAAGGCAAATAAAGGATTTAAGGAAATTTGTATGAGAAATTTCAAAGCAGATGTATGTAACAGTGTCATTTGCTAAACTCGGGTTATTTATAGAGATAGGATTGATTTAATGAAGTTTTGTTTTTGAGCCCTAAGTCCTAATAAAATTTCATTGGATCATTAGGATGTACATATTATTAGGGAATGGGGATTGCTGAGAAAATATAATTATAAGGCAATTTCAATCCTACTGTTGATATAATTATTTAAATAAATAAATAGCAATATTTTATGTTTTCAAAAGTTAATAATTCGGTTTTGGTAAAATGCAGATATCGTATTATTTACTGTTCAGTTTTATTTATACTTTTAAATATTTGTATGAGAAGTTTCGAAGTGAATTATACTGCAATTTTTTTAACTTTCTTTCTTTAAAGCGATGGAATTGGTTAAGTAAAATTGTTTTGTTTTTGAACTCAAAATACCTATTAAACCTCATAGCATTGTTAGGATGTAAATATTATTGGAGAAAACAGAGATTTCTATAAAGATAGCCTTACAGAAAACCTACTCCTATTATTGACTATAATTACTTTAACAAATAAGAACTGTTTAACATTTAGTATTTTGGTTTCAGTAGAGGAGATAATGCATACTGTACTATTTATATACATTTCTTATAATCGTTTCCAACTATTTACAGTAATTATTTCTATAAATAAGTAAATTTGTTTAATACTAATTATTCCTGTTTTACTAAATTATATATATCATACTTAACAAATGTCAGTTTTACTTATATTATCAAACAACTGTAAAGAAATTATTATTGGATTAATATTAAAATGAAAATAATAGATATAAATTTAAGAAATGAAATAAAAGCATAACATTTAGGAATGTTTTAATTACTACTAAGAAATAAGCAAGATGTATGACTAAAAATAATTCTGCACGTTGACTGATTTTTATGTATATAATGTTGTAAATTACAGCTATTTATGTCAAGTTGTTTGGTTTCAATAAGCCCCAGATTCAAATAACCCTCAATTTTGTAAGATTAATTAGGATTATCATCCTGGGAGTACATAAAGTTTCTATTATTACTAAAAATCATCGAGGTAAAAAAGTAAATTTTTACTTATTATTTTCTCTATATAGTCATACTCCAAAGCAATGAATTTCTACCAGCGCTTCTTGACCTTTTCAGGGCTGTCATTGTAGAATTTGGCATATTGAAATCTGTCTTCTTCTTACTACAATATACTTCTATCTATGGATTTCTGAAACTAAACAAATAACCGTGAATAGCTGTAATACAACATTATGCTCATAAAGATCAATTACTATGCAGAATAATTTTTATCCAGAATATCTGGGTTAATACCTAAATCATGAAACTGCTTTGAAAAAATTAACAAATTGAGGAAAGTAGCAAAGATACACGTAAAATTTAATTAAGTTTATGATAATCCCTAATAAATTCAATTTTTTACGGTTATATCACATGGAACATTACTAATACACATTACAATAGATTGAATGTTTCTCAAAATAAATAATTAAAAACTACTTCATGATATTCTGGCCCTAGTTCACTTCAAAGGGAGATTTATTAAGTAAAGCACATTATAATGAAAAAAGCAAACTCAATTTAGATGTTGGAAGCTTACAGTATACCTATAAACTATGAACATGGAAAAGTTCTTACTATTATATTTTGCTCTCCTGGCAGAAACAGAAAACGTGATAGGCTTCATTTGATACGATGACGTAATCCTCTGTAAGAAATAAAATATTAGAAATAGAAAATGTGAATGGATAACTTACTGATTTAGTTGTAACTTTGATTCCGTTACATAAAGATAAGTCCAGATCTAATAGATTTTGGCTACTCAATGTGGCAATCTAATTCTAATCGATACAAAATGACGGTAACTCGACATGGCAGCAATTAAAATTAGGTTGTAGATAAATGTCATATATGTGTAAGTGTTTTATAACATATGCCAACACACAATGTTATTACCAATGCCTTAAAATGCTATGTGTTGTCAAAAACTGGTATTTTTTAAAAGCTGGATGGAAGAAATGAAGCTAGATTTGCTGCGTCAAATCAAAAGATTTATATTTCTATCTGAAAGTCTTCTGTACCCATAGACACTAAAATAATTTAAGATAATGATGAAAAAAATGTGTTAACTTTGTTGTAGCATATAAGGCAATCACACCAATTATCCCGGCTCTTTTTCTTCTAACTAACCCTTAGGGCTACTTTATTACTTTGTTGAATTACATCCTCACCTTGTGAAAGAACACTGACTTATGTAAATTAGCATTATTATTCAAGAAATACAATGAATAAATAATGATCAGATAGATAAATTGATCATAATAGAGAAATTGGAGATAAAGAGAGAAAGTAGTAAGATTGATGAGCATACTACATAGGTACGAGGGGGAATGAAGTGATTTTCTAAGGCATATTCCTGGATTTGTAATCTATGTCAGAAATTTTGAACTTCGATTCCTTATTTCCAACACTGTTATTTGCCGTTATAAAGATAAGCAGAATTCTCATTTAATAATCTTTGATTAAGCTCGCGACATAATCTTTAGTCAGCATTCTAAATACAATTTGATACTTGATCATTATCTTGATAAATATTAATTTAATCGATTATTAGCTGCTCTGAATGTCAGTAAAGAAATAGGTGCGAGGTAAAAAGATTAATATGTTAATAGGACACTGAGTTCTTAGTCATGTTTAAGAAAAATTGAAATTTACTGTCATCTAATCAAAAAATATAACAAATAGATAAGTAAGTTAGTTAAATTTATTAGACATCTGTAATGCCCCCGCTCCTCAATCCCTTTTAAGCTGAAAACACATTTAGGTCAATAATGAATCCCAATTGGGTTTGGTTACCTCAAACTTAAGAAATGAATTCATTGCAATGTCACTTTTTCAAAAATTAATTACTAATTATGTTTGAAGGTTTCTTCTTCATTCATGTTTGGTCATTCAATAAGTTCCATAGAGGTATGTGTTTGTACAGTTACAGTAATTTGATCTAATGCTAAAATACACATCTTAACGTTACGTAAAGTATTTTCAACTAAATAAAGTCAGCTCAATTAAATCTTTTGATATTTGGTATTTAAATCCGACAGGTATTTAAAATTTATTGATGATAACTTATATGTATTTGAATTCTTCGTTTCCTATGTAATACACCTCATTTACTTACATTTATCCGAAAATATTTTTGAGATTTTTTTTACCATTAAATAAATAATTTGTCTAAATAGGAATTTAGAAACTTCATTAATAATATTTCTTCCGAAATGGTATACTAGTTTAATTTTAAAACTTACCAATAATATTTTAAAACATTTTCCAAAATGATTTCCTGCTTGTCATAATATTTATTAAATTCCCAATATTTTTAAAATATTAACATTGCATTTAGTACAACCATTTTAATAAATTATAAATCATTATATGTACTAATACAGAACTCCATTATGTATGTCATAGATTAGTGTTTTATATTTCAAGAATTTCTGTACTATTTTTTTTTGTTTAAAATAACTTGTTATCGCTACTAAACTAAGTGTAAATATTTCACTTTTTATAGGATTTTCAAGTTTTATGCAATGGATAGTTAGATGGAAGAACTATCTTAAGCTGTCAATTTACATAAACCCTCATAAAATATTCAATATCGTATTTACAGAGTAATAGTCAGAAGTAGTTACTGTCAATGCTTGGCTCATAAAATTCTTTTAAATTATATATACTTTTATGTCCAAACTTTTCCTCTAAAAGATCTTAAATAAATCCCTTTTTTAACAAACCACTTTACTATTTTATGTAAAGGTTTGCCAAATGTTGCCAACTCTATCATTTCTTTTCATAATTTGTTGAAATTTTGCATTACTTACATAGTGTAGATAAAATAGAAATAGTGCTTTTAACATATATATATATATATATATATATATATATATATAGTGGAGTTTTAGTTAAAATGCACTGAAATTATTTTTAGCCTGTGGTTGGCTTATGAAATCACAAGAAATTTAATTTTTTCTACAGTTTTTAATGTTAGAAATAAATAAAAATGATTTAATTTTCAAACAAATACATTTACTTTGATTGTCAGTTTTAAATTTTCTACTCTTCAATAAATGGTAAATAAAACACATTAGGAGTATTAGGAATTTTTCTCATGTACGCACTTCAAATCGTAAGCACGCATGTTGGATTTTAGGAAACGTGTTTGAATTGGCACTACCTAAAATCATTACGAATGTAGATGGCAGTAGTATGTAAAATAAACATGTTGTAGTCAATATATGTTTGACTATCCCGACATGAAATTATACAGTTCTTAAAAAAAAAACAAATTTATGAATTGATTACATGTGTACTCTTAAATGCTGCTATGTCTCGCAGGGTTATTTTTATTAATAATCGTGTTCCTTTTGCCAGAAGAAGACAAAATCAAATACTGAGAAGTGGAGAAAGGTCTACAATTAAACTAATATGTAATTATTTTCTTTAGAGTTGATCAATCGGTAATTTCAATTCTTTAGAAGCAATTCAAACAAATCAAGTAGATACCTGTGTCCGGGTATCGAATGGTTATCACTCCTTTTGGTTGTAAAGTAGCCAAACAGAATCCATGAGGGGAATCCATTTCCCATATTCTCACTGCTACAACCATGATTATAGCATTACTTTAATATATATATATATATATATATATATATATATATATATATATATATATATATTAACCTTTACATGAAGCGACTGTAAATCCAGAACTGCGTTGAAATCCTTCCAATATCTTCAGGTGTGTAATCATGAACAACTTATCAACCCAGATTGGTATGATGTCCAGTTCCAGACGAGTCCAGATTTCTTCCGAAATCAGATAAGAACATGTGAGAGTAAGGGAGAGAACAAGGCACATGCAATTGGGACTCAAGCAGTTCTTTGATGACAGTGCAGTAACGGGAAGGAGTCCTCCATTGTCTATAGCGAGCCAACTTCATTTATAAGCGCCGGTAGCAATAGGTCCTGATTTCCATCCATGATGGTAATGCACGTCTACATAGAGCCAACATCTTTTACGAGTGGCTTTAGTAATTCGTCTTGATTTATCCCTTATGGACGATAATACATGTCTACATCGAGCCAAAATCATTCTCAGGTGCATGGAAAGCAAGTATATTTCTCATATGGAAATACTGGAGAACTCATAAGAATTTAATCCCATTGCAAATCTCTGTGGCTCACTGAATGGTTTGGTCTATGTACGCTTACTTTCTATTTGCCAACCTCAGATATTTGGAAACTACCCCAAAAAGGAATGACCTTGTTGGTGCGTGCAATAGTTGATCACTTTAATGAAAACATGAACGATCGAAGTAAAGTTAGTGCAAAAGCTCAGGGTGATATTATTCCTTATTAATCTCAATATTATTGCTTTTAACTTTAAGGGGTCTCTTCACTCAGCTTTATTTATGACCATTGTCTTAAAAATTACCAAATTAAAGGAATTTGTTCACAATACTTATTGATTGCATAGACACCAATTTTTATGACTGCATATTTGTTGAAAATTACTGTTACCTTAAGAAGAGCATTTCTTAAAATACTGGCTAGTTATTCATTTAAAAATTCATATGTAGAGAAATATATAAATGTTTGAAAATGATAAGTCTTAGTGAACATTTTTATCAATAAATGTTTTAAATAATGGTTTTGAGAAAATTTCTCATTAAAATTGTAATATTAACACAGTAAATGTATAAAAATTGGGGAGTATACGAACAGTCAAGGCTTTAAAATTTTTCATAAACTTAGGCATTTACATTATTTCTGAAATAAGGAAAATTGTTCGTGTAGAGACCTTATAAAACATCACTTTGTCACTTTTTGTAATGAATAATATATGGCTTTTTCATGCAGTATACGAAAATTAATTCCTTTTTCTTACCTTTGTAGATAATTCTTGCTTTCATTTTAACATATGCAGAGGTAGTCTACCTTGGTGAATTTTTGTATTATTCAAAGATTTACTTTTACATTTAAAATTATTTTTTATCATTACGTGCTTAATTTTGACTTCTAAGTTTACTTGACTACTTATTTTTTGAACAAAATCACTTCGACAAACAAATATTTTTTTAATTAAAAATTTTAAACACAAAAATATTTATAAATTTAAATTTCTGGCACAATTTTTTTAAAGATTTTAAACATTAATTTACATCATAAAAACAGATAATTATAAAAATCAATTTTAGATGTAATCGGATCAACTCAGATTGGTATGACGTCCTGTTCCCGGACGAGTCCAGATTTCTTTTTTTTAGTGCATATGGAAATTATGAATAAACAGTTTGATAATTAACTTTTGTAACCTTTGCTGGATTAATAAGAATATATGAAATCATATCCACCAAAATTTCAACGGCGAATCGCTGTGACTTTGAAAGTGTCATTCCATACTTTGACCATGTCAAGTAAATCAAAAATTTATTGACTCAATTTAGTGTCTTAGGTTTCATCTACAAGGCAACTTAAATTAATGTTACATTCTTCATATGTTGCAGCGAGAACAACCATTGATCTTGATGATATCGGTAGCAGAGTAGTCATAGCCACAAGGTTGTAGCTGGAGTTGTTTTCGTCAAGTCGTGAGATCAAGTCCCTATGCTACTAAAGATCCACCGTGTAATGGTGAGGATATACGTTAAACACTTGGAGGTTTCAAGTCCTCTGGTTGGCTCGTTGTGAAAGCTGTAGAATAAGGTTTCAGTTCAATATTCGTCCTCGTCACTTGACAGAGATTTAAAATTATTATATCCACCGCCAATAGCCCTCATATTGCTTCTAAGTGCGATATTAAAGAACAATCAATAAAAAAAAATTCCCAATTGATTTAGTATCTTTGAAATTATTATGATTTCAATTGTAATCAAATGACAAAAGAAAAAGAAAACAAATTCGCATGTAAGTTATATCCAGGCTTAATTGGTGTTGATTGTTCATAATCTTTAAAATATAGCTTTTATTAAAGTGTTGTACAAACACAGTTCATAAAAGCAAGAAGTATATAAAAATAATACAACTAGCTTTATGCTATAAATTATAATTTCAACTCTTCTGTTTTATGAAGCTTTTATGCAAAATGTCGCATATGCACTTGTTCCTCAGCTTAAGAAATTATTATGCTTGTACGAGAAGAAATTAATTCTTTTCTTCTTCACAAAGTTATCACCATCACTAGGTTTGACAGATTTAATTTCATAAAACTCTTGACTTCTAACAAAACTAAAAAATAAAACACACACAAAAATAACATTAAGAGTTAATTGATAAATTAATTTTGGATATTCTTGAAATAAATTTAAAGCTATGATTATAAATGTCATATTTTGAGGGAAATTAATTAATAATTGCTAAAAATTTAAAGAAAGTTAAATAAATATATTACTTCAATACATTCATTTAACTTACTTTAAAATTAATATATTATCACAGTAATAATGTGATATTGGATGAAGTTTTGCCACATTAAGAATCGCATTAGTTTTCAAATCACTAGAAGTCAATTGCAGGCTCGTGTCCGTTATTTTTCTTAAATTGTTTTCATTTTAAAGACATATATACGTTTTAAGAAGCAAAAATAAATAATCAAATTATGTATTTGTGAATGAATTATTTAATAAGCGATTCTAAACATAAGAGTCTAACTTTTAATTTGCTTATGTCTATAAATATATCTCCAAGGCAGACATAATTGCATGACTAAGAATAAGAAAGCAAATAACATTATCTTTTTCCAAAAAAATGCATAACAGATCTGATGTCGTATTTGTCACTTGAGCGATGCTCAAACTTATGAAGTCCGTTGCCAGTAAGCTTGGTGTTGCTTCTCAGTGCGACGTTAGTAAACATTCACAATTACTCTCTATCATTCAGTTATACAGTCTGATATTGTAAAATATTGATGTTTTATTGGTAAAATTAAACGTTGAGTATAATAAACCCTGGATATTCTAAATTTAAAATGCTGTTTTAAAGACATATATTTTATTAATAACACTTTCTTATGTATGATTCGTATATAATGTTTTGAACCGGTATTTTATTTATAAATTTTCAACTCTTTAAACCAAACTATTATAACCTAAATGTAACATTAACTTTTGTAAAATTTGATTTTTATATGAAATACATAAGACATTATAAAATATTCATTTACTAAACTAATTTTCAGTCCATTTTCCTCTTTTTTATGCATTTTTAGAAGTATATAAATATTGTTTACATTATTTTAAGAAAACGTTAGAAGCTTGTACAAATTTTAACAAATAATAATAGATGTACATACCTTTTTTTAATAATACTGGTATTATTTTTACTGTTTTGTATGGTGAATTTTTAAAATATCTCACAGAAAATTTCATTTTTCAATTAGTTATTATAATTTAAAAGCTTAGAAATAATGTTAATATAATGTTTGTTACAATACAATTGTGATGAAAGTAATTAAACATTTATTTGTGTGTGTAATTGTTTTTATGGAACGTTATCCAATACTATGGAAAATTAATAGTATGCAAATAAACCGTGTTTAGAATACAGATGTGTATAAATTCAGCCCAAATTCTGGAAGTAAATAATTAAAAAGTCCTAGTTATAAATAAAGTTCCTTTGGTGCGGATACGTTACAATGTTTTTAGATCGAAATAAGTATATTTATATGAGCATATTTATAACATTTCTAATCCTTCCCCTGATGGAAATTTTTCATCTTAATGTATCATGGAGTACTTTGCAACCATTTAATTTGTAGCAAAAATAAAAATATTCTAAAATATTCTTGTCATTTCCAGTTTCTATTCACTGGTTAAACAAAATATTTCTGATCCACTTCCCGAAATCTTTTCAAATAGTGGAAATTTCAAATGATTTTGATACGAAGGATAAAAATCTCCGAATGGATTAAAATGTTTATCTTTTCAAAGGTATAGGGCGAAGAATTTCGTTCGTGAAAGTTTTCTATAAACATCTTAACCATCCACTGGTAAATCTTTTGAATAAAAGTACTCATCCGGGAGCCGGAAGAAATATTTGTGATATAATTTTTTGTCAAAATTTGTAAGATATCTTTATGATTAGCCGCCAGAGATATCTTAGAATGCGATTGAAATTTCAGACATAGCCTAAATGAAATGCTTGAAAAAAGAATTGATGCTGGTAAAATGGAAAAAGAGCGACAAATTTCGACATCGGCAGCTTTTGAAATGGCTTTTCAAAGGTTTTGAGAAAATATTTAAATTTTTGTAGCAATTTCAGTAATCGGTATGATAATATATTTCTTATAAAAACGTTATACACTATTTTTAAGAAACAAAGTATACAGTACTTTAAAATTATTTGATTTTTTTAAAAAAAATCTAATTAGTGAATACAATTTTTCATACCATTTATAAAAGCTATCTTAATTACATAATTATACTTTTAAATGAAATAAATTAAAAATAAATTTACTTAAGTTCTTAGAAAAGTTGTACATTATTTAAAAAAAGAGGAAATTTACTCAAGTATTTGAATTAGACTTCTTGTTGATCATGTAATTATAAAAATATGATTCTAATATAGTTAACATATAAATATTATCGTTAAAACTCCATCTTATGCATTACTATTTTCATTAAAGACTATTGATTAAGCATCATTTTCATAATTATTTATTTAACTTTATCTAAAAGGAAAGGATCTCATTTAAATTAAAACCAAAAATATGTATTAAAAATAACAGAATAATAAAGAAATCATAGGTAACTACTACAATTTCATGTATTTTGGAAATTAGAAGCTATAATTTCTTTAAAATGCCTTTACTGATTGAAGAAATAATGTTACGAAAACTTACAGTAAAGATTAAATTTCGTCTATGCCTTTTGTGTCATGTTTAAATAATAGTTTCTAAACTTAATGGAGCATTTTCGGTAATTTCTTTACTTTCCCACAATTACCGAAGAATTAATATTACACACAACATAACTAAAATGTATAACTTTCCATGTTTTTACATATGGGCTGATGGCTCATTATGTAGTTTATTTATTCTGATGAAAACAATGCTATGATGCCCTTTGGGTATTTTGAGAGCCTAACCGTAAGTCAGTAACACAGAACATATCGTAATTAATGGGACGTAGCATTGAAATTAAAACAAAAAAAAATTCTCAAATAGTTTGTTCAGGGATGTATACTATTAAATTTAGAATAATTACGACAATGCTGAAATTCACTGTGGTTCATCTACGCAAATTCACAATATAATCTTTTAATAATCAAGGGAATTTATGTGGTAGAAAACTTATATTTTTACCGTTTGCTCGCTGTTCAAATAAAAGGTTAATTAATAAGAGAGAGAGAGAGTCTGTAACCAAACTATTACTATTTAGCTAATAGAAAAGAATATTATTAGTAAATTAGAAGAGAGCATCTGGAAATGATTATCGCCTTATAACTAATTCAAAGGAAATTTTTTTCTTTCAATAGTTTCAATGACCTTTCCGCAGTGTTTTCATTAATGGTAGTTTGAAAATTCTCTATTGGCAAACTTCATGGATACGATAATTATCAAAATTTATAAAATGGTATTTAAACTTATATTAGAAAAAATAAAAAATGCTTGTATAAGAGGATATATTCAAATAATCTTTTATTGCAAATTTTAAAAAATTAATTTCGGTATTCATACATTTCCCTTAGTAAATAAGAGTTTCTATATTTTGTTCTTAAATCCTGTATTTAGATGTGTCCACTATTATTTCCACTTGTAGTGCTATTATAAATTATATGTGACCGAAAAAATTTGAAAAAAGATAAACAACTATTTTCGCACACCCTACATAAAAGAATTTTGAATGAAGGAAATTTTTTTCTGCTTTATAAGAAAAATTATAATTCACATAAATTCTTCCAGTATCAAGATTTCCCAAATTTAGTTATGGAATTTATCTCCTCGAATTATTTTTACTTTCCACCTCCTGTCATTTGAAATATACGTAGGTTAAAACTTGTCTTTCAAGTTTCCTCAATCGTTATTCAGCAATCAACTCTTACATTCTGTATGTCCCTGTCTCTTACAATTCAAGCACTTCGGTTTCACGAAAGAAAGCACATAACCACCTACTCCCACTCAATGGGATGAAAAAGAAGTAAAACACATTTCTTATATAATACACATCATTCTCTCTTGATGCCTAACACTGACACTCTGGGTCCACCCATAGCAAAACCGAAAAGTTTCCGAATAAGAGTAGAAGTTCTCCCTTGCGCTTGGATCTCAGATTCTGGAGATAATGTCATCATCAGCTTTTCGATCTCTCAACTCGACAGACACTTAGACACCAGAACCACGTCGGGTGGACGTTCTCACCCCTTTCCTGCTACTCCTCCCTTCGTTCTCTCCTACTATTGGGGGAATAAAAGGATAGGTGAAAATGTGTTCTTAATGGACCCTTCTCCTCGTTAAGGATCGAGGTCCCTGTGGACACCAAGATGGAAGAACGGATTGATAGGAGCGGGGGTTTCCAAAAATCTAATTTCGGAAGAGAACACGCAAATAATGTATATCGGCATACATATTGTTTTTGATAATGTTTCTTATTTGTCGAAATACTATAATAATGCAAATATTATACTAATTAATAAAATGAAAACTACTGAATGTTTCAAAAAATAGTCAGGTTTAAATTAAAGGTTTTAGTTGCTATTTTAGGAATATGTTTGCCTTTTAATTGCATTTAAATATATCGTATTTATCGTGCTAAAATTAGCTTTCAGTTTCAATTGATTAATTTAATCATTTAATTAATTTTATGCTATACTAATTAATTATATATATATATATATATATATATATATATATATATATAAATAATTAGTATAGCATAAAATTAGAATTCTATATTTGTTATGTATCGTAGACTCTCATTTTTATATATGCATTAAAAATGTGATTTTCTTATGTATTAGAAATATATAATTTATTTTTACATTAGAAATAACTACATATATTTAGAAAATTGTACAAATGGAAGTAAGCATAACATGCTTATATAAAAAAAAAACATTTTCTCTTCTATTTTTAGATTAATTTGTGATTTCATCAAATTTGAAATAAAACGAACTATTTTCCTTATATTTCACTTTTACTTATTCATTTACTGTTATGAGATCTTTTCTCAAGTAAAATATTCGATATCTTAAGTAAGATATCGAATATCAAATCTCAAGCAAAATATCAGTACAATATATAAAATATGTACTTATAATTAATTATACTATAATTATACAATATATAAAAATCATCTAGTATATTTTCATACTTTTGTTTTTGAATTCATTTATTTTATTTGTGCAGAATTGCAGTTGAATCATAGACAAGGAACTGTACATTTTTTCAATTTACAAGGCCATAAAGGTAGATATTTGAAATAAATAATAAAAGTTTTCTGTAATAATTCGAAAATGTAAAGATTAAGTGATTATTAAGATTATATTATTCTCTTTTATTTAAATTATAATGATATTAAAGTAAAAAATCGTATTCAGATTATAATAAATATGACTAGTTTAAATCTTGAAGTAGTTATTTTGAGACAGTAAAGTTATTATCATTTCATTATTAAGTTTTAACAAGAATAAGAATTTAACATTGTGGGAATTTTAATTTATGGTATACAAAAAAATGAATCAGATCAGTTATTTCTTAGTTTATTAATGATATACAATTAAACTTATTTTACAATTGCTTAAATCCGTTGTCTATTTTTAAAATTTTTATGCTAACACTGTTATAAAAACTGAATTATCAAAAGAATTTAAATATCATTATCATTTTATTACCTAATTATACCATTATTATTTATTATAAATATCATTTTATTACCTAAAAATTTAAACTCATATATGTAGTAAAAAAATGTATGAAATCTGAAATTTTGATTTTTCTCCTCAACACATATTTCCTAGTTTGAGTAAATATTTTGCTTCTGGTAATCATTCAAAAGAAATTTATCGCCCCAAAAAATTCACAGATTAACATCTACTGTTTTCCATTTTTACTAAAAAAATTATTAAAATTAGCTGCTGTAGGAGCTGGTACTAATGAATATCATAGAGGTATATATTATTTTAATTTCCTTTATTCGATTTTAAGTTATTCGTATCAATTTCATATTATGTATATAAACTCTAAGATAATTTTACAAGATATAAGTATTTTTATATAACTTTGAAAGTAAAGTACGTGAAGATATTTTTAACCATTATCTAACAAAGAAACCATAACGTCATCTAAGTACCAAAAGAAAAGTCAATTCATATCTGACCTACGAAATCTCATCCTAGGAATGTTACTTTTATACTTTTTTTCATTTACACCTATTTCCCAAGAGTTATCCAATAATGTAATGGCTTAAGGCCACTCAAGAGTCCCTTCTACAAACTTATTATCAATGTTTGTCAGGAAAACAAGATGCTCAGTAAGCGAAGGGCTCTCTCCGACAAAAATTGCGAGTTTATTTCTTTTCATGGCGAGTTTATCGAAAAACAAATCTAATTTATATCCTTTCTTAGAATTCCTCCAGGATCGAAATCTTTTTCCCCATTGGACTAATACGGACCAATAAAACCACATGCACCGTGACTCGGCCACCAATGATCAGGAATTTTCTCGGGAGACGACAATATTTCTCAGCAACAACAATAACAGGGCTCTTCTTTTATGCGGCCGGCGGCCAAACCAATAACAGAGCACTGATTCAACCGCTAACAAAGCCTTCCGCACTTTTGTGCTGATTCCTCCTTCAACGCGAGACAGAAGGATCGATTCTGGAGAAATCGACAGGACATACATACCACTCCTCGGAGCAATCGTATACATACTGAGGTGATTGGAGTACGTCGTCGGGAATGTCAAGAGAGGACAGAATAGGATGAGAAAGAATGGGAAGACACTTCTACATACATACAATAATGTTGTTGATACCATATTCTATTTTAAAAGATTCATTCTTCAATATTTATAATAAACCATTTTGTGTGTATCCTAGAGGTAAAGGACACGAAAATCTCCAAATTTCGTTCATTTATGGAATGGTTGAAATCAACTTATAGCTTTTCTATTTCTCACATTTGTTATTCTTCAAAGTGTGTTATTTAATTTAATCCTCTTTTAGCATATCTAAATTACTTATTTTAAGTAACACACGTCAATATAGGACGTAATTCAAAAAAAGTACTTTATATTATCTCGAATCCCAAGTTGTTCTATGTAACCTTTAGAATCTAAGGGCAATGAATTATTTCAGAAATTTATGTAAAACCAATGTAAAACCTCGTAATACATAACGTTGCGGAGTCGAATCAAAAGTTTGTGCAATTACCCTTAGAATACTAGTATAAGAGCATTGCATTATTTCAGAAACCAATATTATATCAATAAGAAGGCTCGTGAGAGGTATTGTTACATATATTTAAATAAATATAAAAATTTTATTGCAATTTTAATCTAAATATTACTACCCATATATTAAATTTGTAAACCATATACTGCAAATATAATCCAAATATTATTAACCGCATATTGTAATCAAGAATTACACTCAAATATTATTATTTATATAATCAAATTATAACTCTTATATGATAATTCTGACCCAAATATTATTAATCATATATCCCAAATATTATTATTATTCGTCTATCCCAATTATTATTATTATTCATCTATCCCAATTATTATTATTAT
>BMAW01039652.1:0-112366 GCA_019974015.1 Nephila pilipes | reverse complement strand
GAAATTATAATCTAAATATATATCCATATACTATTGAAATTATAATCCATATATTGCAATTATATTTTTATTATATAATCTAAATATTTTTATCCACATTATATAATTGTAATTCAAATTTTCTTACCCATGTATTGCAGTTTTCCGAATATTATTACCCATATGTTGCAATTGTCACCGAAACGTAAACTTATATACATTGAAATTAGTTACATAAATGGAATTACAACCGAAATATTTTTACCTCTATATCAAAATTTAATCAAAATATTAATACCTATATATTGAAATTATAATCAAAATAGTATTACCTATATATTGAAATTACAGTCCTATATGACAAATTATAATTCCTCGTACTTCTTAATTATAACCAGAGTATTCTTACCTATTTATTGCGAACATATTCACATACATTGAAATTAGAACCCACACATTGCAATTATAAATCAAATATTATTGCCTCTATAGTGAAAATATAACCCTTACCATGGCAATTATAATCCAGATATATCCCGATACCTACATGTTATATAAATGCATTTCAAACATAACTCATATATTGAAATTAGAACGCATATATCACAATTATAACCAAAATATTATTGCTCATAGATTGAAATTTTAATTTGTGCATTGCAATTAGAAATTAAAAAATTTAAAAAACCAAATCATTCTTCTTTCTTTGATTTGAGGCACATAGCAATTGATTTTGCTCGTATTAATATTGCGCTAAAGATACAAGAAGACATCGCAGTTGTGATCAACAGTCAAACGACAGGGGTGCTTATAGAGTAAAGAACTTCCGTGAAAAGAAACTTTCATCTTATGGTAGTAATTTCATGTATTATTGATTTTTATTGTACATTCTTTCTATTGCACAGCGGAGTTTTGATGAAATCAGAAATCTAAATCGCAATTCAACTTCGATGTACCCGAAATTACACGAAATCAAATACACGAAATTTACCTTATCCACTGTGTTAAAATGTATCCCAAAGTATAGTTATATTTATATATTCAAATATGGATGAGAATTCACTTATTTCTGTTCAATCTTATTTCTGAAAACTTTTTAATGGTAAAATAGTACTGAATTTCAGAAGTAATTTCGTTTTTTAAAACGATTTTCTGAATTTCACTTGGTGTGTGTGTGTGTGAGTGTGTGTGTGTGTCATCAAATTTTCGATCGTTAATTTAACCAACTTCCCATCAAGCTAGAGCTTTGAAATTTTGGAAATCGTTCGTACTCGCCTAACAATGCAATGTTTAGACGTTTGCGACAAGTTTTAACTAATATTTCAATAATTTTAATAAGTCAAAATATTATTTCCGCTCGGTGCTTTTAGGATTGGGGAAAAAATTTCTTTCCCCCTCTGGGAACACCGGGCACTCCCCACGCCACATGAGGTATCGTAAAGATTTTGTACTCACAAAGGGGAGATACTATCTCCCCTTTTCTATCTCCGAGATAGTAAGGGTTGCTGACTTTTAGTCAATAATCATTCGCAAGAAAGAAAGTTTCCAATATTTGGCGCCATGTCTTATCACAATAATTTTTTCAGAATTCTGGTTCCCATTTTTTTTAATAGAATGACTTACAAACTTTCAAATGCATGTTTTGATTTTATGAGTATTATGAATTTTTTAATACGCTCACAAATGTCTCTTTTTAGGTAAATTTTAAAGTTAAAAATAACTAACAGTTTTAACTAAAATTTCAATAATTTTCTTTAATAAACTTTGCACCATATAAAAACGTTGTTTTTAAAAACATTGGTTTTGATATCGAATTTTTTTTTTTTTTTTTTTTTTTCAAAAGCCCAATGATAATTTCTTTGTATACATCAAAAAAATCTTTTTAACATTTCTTATTTCAGAATCAAGAACGGGGCATCCTTTTGGTTTTAACAGATGTATCAATCGATCTTTGATAATATTTCAAGTCATAAACAATAGAAAAAGGGGGAGAAACATTGCGTTTGGCTCAAATTCTAAAGCGAAAGATCATGTTTCAGCTTGTTTTCTTAATGATTACCTTCATTTGAATAAATGAGTTCATATTAGTGAGATATAAATATGAAGTTTTTTTAAAGCCATTTCATATCAGTATATTTTTGTTCTGCTAATTCACTTGTCTTGTATTTCAGGATATAATTAAATGTAATTTTTTTTTTTCATACAGCTTAGCACGTTTTGTCTGAGTGAAGGTTTGTACTTGGCGCATACCAAGCGATTCCCGTTATTTCCCGACTATGTAAGTACGTGTGTGCAACTTGGACTAGTAAAAAGAGTGTGCGGTCGCTCATTATGAATATATCTTATGTACAACCTAGTAAAGATTGCCGCGTATGTTCATTCTTATCGAACCTTATCCACTGAATTCATGTGTATTCAGCATAATTTACTATCAGCCTAAACGTATGGTCGTGAATGTCGATCTTATCTAAATGATATAATATCATGTACCATTATTTGTATGCACCTAGGTACCAATTGTTATTGAGTTAATAAATATTATTATTGCTTCGAAAATAGTAGTCCACTGATTCATAAAATATATTACATCTGAGCTATCCTCCTATGTACATATCAAATAAATTATATCCGAGAAATATAACTGTATCAAGAAACAATAGAATAAAAAAGATTTAAAAAAAAGCAGCGAAAATAACATAATAAATAAATAATTATTATTTTTATATTTTCTATATTTAAAAAAAATATGGATGACTCCAGTAAGCTTTTTTAAATAATAAATTTTTAAAGCAGAGAATTTAAAATTACTTTTAAAATTGCAATAAAAATTCTATAAAGCTAATTAAAATACATGAATGTGACCTAAGTAATCTATAACAGAGTTCTCTTTAAAAAAAAATGAAAAATTAAATGTATTCAATCTTATTTTATAACTATCATAAGAATAAATAAAAGTAAAAGACCGTATATATTCCGTTATTATTTTAAGATACTCCATTTCTGGATAGTAAAAGAATTCCAATTAGACACAATTTTTCTTGAATACTCTTGGAGTCAATGCTCGATTAAACTGAATTATTTAATTTGATTCAAAAATGAATCTGTGTGTCTTACCTTAAAATATGTAATTTAATAATTCTGGGGTATTTCACGAAGTTTCTCTTAAAGAAATGAATACATACATACATGAATAAGTCATAAATTTTAAACAACGTAAATATTTTTGAGAATTATTCAGAAAAAATATATCATGCCTATTAAACCAAGATTTTTATTTTGATTTTGTTTTAAAAAGTTATCGCGTAATCATAAAACATATAATATTGTTTCCTCATAAATATATTTCTACAGTTTTTGATGAGAAACTAAATACTAAATGGAATCAATCCTCAAATACCATAATAATAAATAGGGTAAATAAAATAATTCTTCAAAGTATATGTTCAATTCTGAACAATCTTTAAAGTGTAAAAAAAAATTTGATGTCTTATAAAGTAAACACATATCATGAACTTATCGATATACTGTTAAAATGTGGATAACTGTTATTTTTTATTACTTATGATAATTATATCCAAATTAATCAAAAGTTTATAATATTTTTAACTCTGAATTTCATAAATTTCTATAATAATTTCATAGATCTAAATTTTAAGTATAAATTGTTAATTCAGTGAGAGATATTAAGGGTTACTAAATTGGAACTTCAACACTTACATGAAAACAGTTATTAGATTTTAATTCGCTACTTTAATTTTACGTTATCTTCGAAATACGTGATTTCAATGAAATAAAATGAACCAACCGGATGAAATACTGACAACCATTCTAATTATGTAAAAATTCAAATGAAGTTTTTCTTTTCTCGTTTTAAAATTATTACTTTATTATGACATCAAAAATGCAACAATTTGTAATAATTTTCTTTATTACTGGAAAAGATTTTAGAATATATATAAGAAGAATATACTCCATTTTTCCTGAACTTGTGAAAATTCCTCTTAATTTAAAATCTCAATGTATCTCTAATTTAACACCTAAAATTATTTTTTAAAATGAGTCTTTTTAAATAACTTTTGATTATCTAAGATTCGTAATACTATGTGATAAGTACGTATAGAAATAAAAATAAAAATAATCGTTATACATAATTGCATTTTGTATTATAAATTGCATTTTCCAGTGCTTAAATCTGAAAAACCAATAATTTTTTTTAAATTGCCTTCTTAACTAAAACATTCATAATTCAATTGACAAGTGCCTCTGATTATGAAGCACTTTAAAAGTTATGAAAATTTTAAATTTATTTTTCTTTTATTAAATATATACTTTTAACTTAAGTCAAACATAACTGAACAAATATCCAAAACTGTTTCTCAGATTTTTGAATAAGGAATTAAATCGATACATATTATTTTTAAGAATCATATTTAAAAATTCTAGGCAAATGAATCCCAAATTAAATGATGCATTACAGTTAATTCAATTGAAGAGCTAAATTCCATTTCTGTAAAAGGTCATCTTATTTTGAAAGAACTTTCATAATTCCTTTTTTTTAGAAAATGATTTAGCTATTTATTCAAAATCTCTTCAGAAATACAACTTCATGAATTGCATAAGTTTTTAATATTTATGATTTTCTTATTTCTACTGCAGGAAATTTATCTTAAATAAAATAACGAGATCTACGTCCTCATTTTACAAATATTTGCAAAGGACTAATGATCAAATCTATTCAATAAACTAATGGAATGGAAAACTTTGATAAAGCTTTAATTCTATGTTTATAAAATATTGGAGAAAATTCTATCCTCATTTAAATTCATCGTATTGACAACTCTACGAGGTTCATTAATTCAAAGCAAAATTATTTTTAGCGAAACTAAAAGAACCGATTTATTGAACTTAAAATGCACGCAAACTCTGAAACTTAACAATCAATATTTAAATCATAGAAAATATAGTACATTGGTATATAATTACGAAGAATTGCATCTACAGCCATTCAGAGTATTTTGCCTTAAATATACTAATAAGATTCTTTTTTATTTGATATGTTTTTCTCTCTTCAATAACAGGGAAAAAACTTCACATGATTTATTAGCTACTGAATGTTTTTAGATTTTTTCTACTTTTCTGAATATTATTAAACATTAGCCTCGGTTGGAGTAAGTTCCAAAAGTATTAAGTAAATTTCTGAATAATTGTTCTTAAATAATTCCTAGATGTGAAAACCAGATAATAAATATTTTTCAAATAATTCAAGCAAAACAATACAAAAATATTTTTTTGGAAAAATCACCATATTATATTTCTGCTTGACTGAAGCAAAAAATTATTTTAAAAAATACCAACTTTTTAAATGGATTCCATTTTTAATGACTAAAAATAACAGTATAAAAATATAGAGTAATTATACGGTTGTTTTTTTACTATCATCCTGATTATTCTAAAAGAAAGAAAAGGAATTTAACGCACAATTAAAAAAAAAAAACAGCATTTGAAATATTGATAAATTTCCATTTAAAAATCTCATGAATGATCTTAAAGAAAAATATGCCCACACTTGTGTTAAGTTATTTGAAGAAAAAAAACTGATTAAAGTTTTCCTTATTTTTTATTGTAAGTTTGTTTTATCTCAAATGTTGAAAAGAAATGTCTCTTTAATACTTTTATGTGGATATCTTAAAATTTGATGTGGCCTGCTATCCCAGAGGCTTAAGTCACAAACTCACTGCCGACATTGTTTTCGTTGAGTTGTGGTTTGGAGTCATGATGCTAATAAAGACCTGTAATGACGCTGAACTAATGCACATTAAATATCTGGATGATCCATGATATCCCGTGGCAATGTGAGGGTTAAGTTTGGAGAGATGAGTCAAAAATCGTCTTCGTCATTTAACCATAGCTCAAAATTATAAGGTCCATATCCAATAGCCCTAGTGTTATTTCTGCGTGTAATATTATTAAATAATCAACTAATCAGTTATAAGTTTGATTATTGAAATATGTATTTAAACATATGATGATGCATTTGCAAGCTAATGAGTCCAAATTTTAGTAAATATCTCAGAATGTAAAAGAACAACCGAAGCGAAACATAATGTATGCTCATAATATTATTAAATTTTCTTAAATAATTTATAAAAATTAATAAAAATAGAAAAATTGATATGTTATTGGATATGGAGAAATTTTGATATATATATATATATAAGAATGCATATGGAAATGAAATATATTGATGCTTAATATATTTCACCATAGCTGTTTTTATCTACATATAAATCAAAGAATTTGACACTGATAGAAATAATAATAAAAATTTACACTAACAAGTATGAAAAGTTAAGCTTATCATTTTTAATTATGATATCATAAATACGCACATAATAATATTTATATTTTACCGTCTTATCATGTTACAGCAAATCTTTTTCTTTTACATTGTACGAGGTAATATCGTACACTTTTAATTATTACTAAGTAATAACAGATAGATCTTGATTTTGAAACTGATTTCGATCGATAAATTTTATTCTGAATATTAATTTCTACATATATACATAAAGTTGTAAATTACAGATATTAATTTTGATTTGTTTGGTGGATTGATGAAACCGCAGAATGGAGAAGATATAATTGAATGTGCTGTGTTCTACAATAACTGTCTTCGAAAAGTCAAGACAAACTGGAAGATTTGTATAACTTTGGAGAGTAACTTTGAAGCGATATCTTAAAAATTAAAAATAAAATGTTACTTCCTCTTTCTCCATTATGTTTAGTAATAACTGACGATATCCTGGGATAATAATTGAAACTTCCATGCTGCAGCGAGTTATTAGAATTTTAGGTATATTGTTACCAAACAAATCACCTTTAATAGCTATAATTTACAACATGAAATACATAAGTAATAATTAAATGTAGAAAAAATTTACCCAGATCATCTTAGTTTTTCTTTGTAATAAATAAAACTTTACATTACATCTTCGTATTTTGAAGCTAAAATAATTTTTAATCACTGTTTGAATCAGTATGTAAGACAAAGGTTTTGATACTGATAGAAAATGTGCAAAGTAACGTTGTTTATTACTTAAGTTTTTAATTTCGTTATTTTACTAATTATATTTCACCTTTCAGTCATGGTGTAGAGATCCATTTTATATAACTATGTAAAATGTTATGTACACAATAAACACACATCGAGACTTAATACGTAATTTACTACACGCTTCTAGATAAAGCTCAAATCGAGATTGCACAAAGCTGTTCTCTGAACAAGGCGGCTCCCTTGTATCCGTTTCCACATTATGTCATCAAACACCCTTTAAACCCTTCATGGACCTCAGTTGAATGTAAAGCATGCAAAATCCATCCTTCTGTGGAACACGCAGGTATTACGCCTGCAGGGATGGCTTTCCCTCTCGCGAGAAACAGTGTGTGTTTGCGTTCTGTGGTGTGTGTTCTCGATGATAAATATCACTTACGCTCTCCGAGTGACGTTTTCTGAATGGCTTAAGCTCATTACCAGAGCCATGTACTGTTGGTAGAAAGCTTTGAAGTATACTGACATCGTTACAGCTTAATTTCGTATGTTCTGAGGCTCTTTAAATAAAGAGTAATGGACGTTTTGATCATTTTTATTATCTTTTACGTTTATTTAAAATATCATTATTGAAAGTCAACATAATAGATTTTTATTGAAACGGAAATGAGAATTATGAGTACTGTTCTTTTAAGAAGCAGTAAACAATTTCTATTATAAAATTATAACATAAAAAGAAAATAATATAAGTTAAACACATTACATATAATATATGAGCGGCCTCGTAAAGTTACGATTATAGCTATGAAATCTCCAAAATTCTAGATAAAATTTATTCTGCGCATTAATTGATATTTATGTACATAATTAGCCAAATCATAGCTATTTATGTTGATTTATTTAGTTTCAGGATGCCGAAGATAGAAATAACTTGAAGTAAGAAAAAGAAGGTTCGACCTACCAAGTTCGACAATGACTACTTTCGAAAGACAAAAAAACTCCAAAAGAAATATACAACTACGAATGAAAACTATGTAGAGAAGTTTTGAGAATAATAAGTAAAAGTTAAATTTCTCTTTTCTATTTTAATAATAATTAAAAGTCCATTAAGACTTGGGACAGTAATTAAGACATTACAATAATGAGAGTTTCTTCAATCTATGACTTACTGAAATCAAACAAATTAACATGTGTGTGAATAGCTATAATTTAAAACATTATGTACATAAAGATAAATTAATATGTGGAGCAAATTTTATTCATATATAGATCGGCTATATATTAGTATTAAATAAAAGTTCACGACATCCCCACGTCAAGCCTAATTTTCCATACAACATCCACTTCACTGATTCTGTGCTTCTGATTCTTTAAATGACATCTCAAAGCTCAAGTTTATCTCTATGTTATTTCGTAGCAAAATAATTTTACAGGATTTTTCACCAACAATGTTGCTGTGGATAATATATTTTTCAAAATTTCTATTCTCCAGATGAAGAAATAATAAAGATTTGTTTAGAATAGTTTTACTAGACTGAAACAAAATTGACGAAAATATAAATTTTAAATGTACCATAATGTTTATACATCTATAATATTATCTACAATGTCTTTGAATATTATATAAATTCCAGATATATATCATTAATATCACAGTACTGTTTTCTCTTCTGAAAAAAAATTGCAGTTGTTTATCATTTTTCAGAAGTTCTCAGCAATCTCAAATGAATATATATATATATATATATATATATATATTAACATGATTTACAGAAAGAAAAGACTGAGTATTCTTTATAATTTTTATAATCGTTGTAATCTAAGGATTATGGTTGCGATCTCATGGCCGGCGTTGACTCATTGATTCGATTCCTGCTATCACTAAACTCACGCCGTGTAATACGGTTGTTGTAAGTTAAATACATCGAGGTTCCAATTCCTTCCCTTGGCATGGTTTAGAGTTATATATAGAGAGATGCTGATTCAAGTGTCGTTCTTGTCACTTGACCGAGGCTCAAAATTACAAATTCCGTCGACAAACTATCACCTTGCTTAAAAGTGTGAAGTTAATACAATTATCAGTTAATCAATCCATTAAAATATTCGTTTTTATTTCTGATTAAGTAGGTACTAAATAATATAAAAAATTAGTTTGTAAATTAATTTAAAAACAGAAAATAATTTAGAATTACCTAATATTTATAATACTCATTTTTACCACGAAAATAAGATACAACTTTATATAAACTTTTACTCAAAAATTACATTCAGCTTTTTTTTCAGGGTAGTTTTTCTTTTTAAGGAGGAAAATATTGTTATTTTGTTCTCGTATTATTATTTATCTTCAAAACATTTCTTCATAAAGTGTTCTTAATCTTCATATGCTGTGAATATCATTCAGTAATTAACATTGAATTCAATTATTTACATAGAAACTTATATTTAGTTCAGAATTAACCAAATGTACATTTACAATTATGATTTCTAAAACAATTTCTTTAAGGTACAGATGTCGAAAAAAATAGCTATTTCTGGCATATAATAATATACAGATATTCCTTTTTAAGTCAATACCGTATTGTGTGTTAGCACGAATGAAAAAATGTCAAGAAAGTGGCTCTCTATAACATTTATAATTTTCTCTGTATCTGTATGAAATTGTTACCATAGTCAGTGCCTTATAAGGAAATGAATTATGTGGCTGGGTGTTCAAGTAGTTAACTTATTAAACATGCATTATTAATGTAAAAAATTAATTATTTTTATTTTGGAGCTAAATAATTTCTTGTTTAGGGTACAGTCTAAATGTTATGTGTCAAGCTGCATTTGTATCTTATCATTAATTCTAATCATTAATTGTTGGGAAAAAAGCTTAAGTGGTCACATACTAAAGGTACTTCATTCTAAACGATTTACTAACAAGACTTTTAACATTTTCTTCAGTTACAATGTTTAAATATTTTTTTTTGTAACTTATTATTTTTTTTAATAAATTATCATTGTATATTTTATTGAACTCAGTATTTAGTTCATTTTGAATCATGCCGTTAGATCAAGGATAAAACAAGTGTTATTTTAAAATTTTAAGTAAAATAAAATAATTTAAGAAAATTATATTTTTAGAATAATTTTAAATTAATTATGTTTAACCTGATAATACTTTCGGTTTTCGAATATGTGATAAATGATTAATCGATATATGCAAGCAATGGTTTGTAGTATATGGTATTCGAGTTGGGTAGTGTTTGATGCCACTCTTTTTTTTACCTCGATTATTTTTTGATACTATGGATATAATTACATAGGAATTTCAATAGGCGTTTTAAAATAAAGATTTTCAAACAATTCTATGATTAACTTCACTCTTTTATTAACTGAAATCAATTACGGTATTTGACTGTTGTGTGAATGTGATTTTTGTGATAATGTTTTTTTTTTTATTTGATTACATTGTGAGAATCAGGAAGTTAATTATCCATTAAAAATGTTAATTAGAAAATGTATACTTCTTTGAAAAAATTGATTAGAAAATTTTATATTATCATGTGGTTGAGAACTATTTTTAACATTTTTTTTGGAATCTTTTATTGAACCTTAGTTATTCAGAAACCTTTAGACATAATGTTGTAATGTTTGAGACCGAAGTTTATTTAAGATGATAATCAGTTACACAAAAAATAAATGTCATCTGACATTATAAAATATTTTTAGAAGTTCTCTAATTAATTCATTTATAGTACATTAATTACTTAAATTACATGGTAATTTAATTTATCTTTAGTTATTTATCGAGCCTTAATAGCTATTAATTTTATCCAACTGTGAAAAAAAAAATTACAAAAAATATTGTAGGCCTTTTATCTACAAAAATGAATTAAATATTTAACTCTATAAATTATCAAACTCAGAAAGTACTTTTTTGTATAGGGTAAGAACTCATTATATAAAATTAATACAATGCCTTATTTTCTGATTTATATTTCGAGAATATGGGCCATTTTGAGAATATATAATGCATTATTAACATTATAGTACAACATATTTTCTCTAGTAAATTTATTTTATTTAATACTCATTAAAATGACGAATGAAGAATTCATAAATTTCAACACTTTTTTCTTAGTTTCGTTAAAGTATTTTAAATCCAATAAAAACTGGAGAAATTACTAATTCAATAGAAAGTTTTTTAATTTTATTTTTAATTATTAAAAGTGAATAAAAACATATTATTCCTACTTGAAGTTGTGTGTCAATAAAATTGAGTTAAAGTTAACTCTTTTAAAATTGTATCATATACTAGAAATCTTAGACCCTGAAAAAATATATTGATGGTAAGAATGGAGAATCATAAAATTTAATGGCAAATTATGTAATACTGTTGAATCAATTTCAAAAATGTATTTGTATAATACAAATATGTAACAAAATATATTTTGCAAATCTTATCAGCACAATAATATTATACAGAAATACTACATATCATACATAAAAACTCCTTTAAATATTGAATATTTCTCGATGCATTGCATTACAAATATAATTTTAATTTTAAAGATACATCAAGATTAACAAAACATGACGTAGTAAACATTGTTTGATATATTTATTCACTATCCTCAAAATATTCTTTTCATAATTTGTTTTGCAATTCGTCGGCATTTTGTATATTTTCTGAATCATATGTATTCTCTCTAAGTCGCCAAAGCAGATTCTTTTCTGAGGTTTGAATGAAAGTTCCATTCTCCATGATTGAACCAAATGGAACAAAAACACTCAGGGAGTCTGAAGTTAGAATTGTACTAAAATCGAATGCTGGATACTTCACAAATCCAAGCAATCCAAAAATTGCGATTTTCATGTTAGGTTCTTAGCACTCTCGAAAAGTTTGCTCAGAATAAAGCGAATGAGAATGAAAAAATATTTTATCTTTCGGAGTATATATTTCTTATAAACTATTTTCAATTTGGATAACTATCTTATATAATTCGCTATTTACACATTTTTGATAAAACTTAGATTCTCTTTTATTCTTTACCTATATTATTTATCAAAATATCATTTCTAAACCATTTTATAAAAAACAAATTTTATTTTTAATTTTTATTCTATAACTAAAACAACAAGTCAGTTAACATAATTTGTATTGTATTATTCCATTAACTAACCATTGTTTAGTTTCAAAAATAGGCTAATTTTCGAGGTCATTGTTGTGATTTGAATTCAGAATTTCGTTTACTTTCTGTGCTATGGTATATTGAAGTATGAAAAATTATGAAGCTTCGTATTTGTACTTAAATACAACTTAAAGTGTTTTTCCTTTTTTATCTGATTTAATTTTAGATATGTATTTGATTAACTTGAATTAAAAGTAGATTAGTCTCATAAATTCGAACGATGAATGTGATGTAACCTCTGTCACAAGCCCCACATCATGTAATGTCTTAGAAACACAGTTTAATGTAATGTATCGAGTTTAATATAATGTATCAAGTTTAATGTAATGTAGAGTTTTATAGAAATAAAGTCTTTCATCAAATCATAATTCAATTAAAATTACATGAACTATGACAATCGCATCTTTAACCATTATGTTTATGAATTTTAAGCAAAACTTTATTCCGAAATTATTTTTCATGTATCATTCAATTTAGCGCTTTAATAATTTTTGTATCAAAATAATCGCTTCAATAATTTACCTTATTTTGTAACATTCTTAGTTATAACACATTTTACGTGAATTTCTAAGTTTATAACTAAATTGAAATAAAAATATCAATGTGTCAATCACCCATTAAAAACTTTTACATATTTTTTTACAAATAGCACAAGTTTCAAATGAACCTTCGTTAGAGCAATATATTTTGTTTTTACATACAAACATTATGTATTATAATTTATACTCGTATTATTCATAACGATTTTAATAGTACTTTTTTATTATTAAATATATGTAACTTATTCATGTACATTAATAATAATATGAAGAGTAATTCATTTTTCATTTTTCAATATCCTACAATAATTTTGTTTTCAGATGTGAAGAAACGTATATTTAATCTGTGCAGTTAATGTTTGAAGAAAATATTTTTAAAACTCTTAACTGAAAAACTTTCTTAGCTTGAAATTACACAGTTAGAGTAATTTTAATGTAGATAATTGTAATAATGCATTAATCAAAGTCCCAATACCATGAGCAATAAAAAATTCAATACAAATACATTTACATAAACAAAATTAAAATTGGTTTGAATTCTGAAAAAAAAATAACATTACTCTTTTTTTTTTTCATTACTTTAGAGAATCGATTACAAGACATCTTTATTTTTTCACTTTTATGTCTATTCTATTTTGTGATTTTAAAGCAAAAAAAAGATTAAATTATTCTACGAATTTAATGGTTTCATGAATAAATGTTAGTTCCCTGGAAATAAAGGAACATAAGTTTGTTCTGAATTGAATATTTAACGAAAAAATACATATATTTCGCTCACATCAAAATTCATACATAGTATTCATGAATTAATATTATTGCAATTCTTAAAATGCTATTTCTTTTTCAACTTCAGACATGTCTGAATATATCAGCTTAAGGACTAAACATATTCAAATTATTCCATTTAATTACAATTTTAAATCATTTTGATTTTATATTTCAAACCACATTTACACAAGTATGGAAATATGCAATTAGTTTTGTGTTTTGGAGAGTTCGCATTGTGTTGAGATTGCTTTATTTTTCCAATAATTTTAAATGATTTAATTCAAATTAGTTTCAACAAGTAACATGGATATATTATTATAATTTCAGATGAAAATAGAATAAAATATATTAGTATTTTTGATCAAAATGTATTATTTATTGATGAGGAATATTTTGAACAAAATAATAATTGCTTTTAAATAATGACTGGTATTGTTTTTAAATTTCTCAATGTGTATTTAAATTGAAACATTTTAATTAAATGTCGATTTTGTAGTAAAGCAGGGATCAGTGGAATTCAGAATATAACCTTTTCTCGCTCAAGAATAGGATTTATAATCTTGAATGTATATATATATATATATACATATATTTCAAAATATTAATTTCTTTTTGATGATTAAACATGCTTGGAAATTGAAGCAACGTTCAATAAAGTATTTGTTTGACGTTCTGTAGCAACAAATACAACTGAAATTTATAATACAACATACAAGAGAATGTTCTACAAATTCTTTTCTATTCTTTTTTACTGTTGATAATTTCGTACGTGTCATATAGAAAGATATTTATTACGCCAAAAGTTTGGACCTTAGAATGTCTACAACAGGAAGCTAGTTTTAACTAGTAGGTGATAATAAGTAAGTAAATAATGGTGAAAAAGTAGACGCGTGACTGACACTATAAATTAAATCAAAATTTTGATTTCATACATATTTACTTATTATTACCTTCAATATAAACCTCTCTTATATCTCTACAACTTTCCAAGATAATCTTCCATTGTTCGAAACAGTGCTGGAAGTCTTCTTCTGTCAGTTTCTTCAGCATGCTTGTAGCTTTCTCTTTTCTAACATACTCAGATTTTGTTCCTTTAAATGCATAGATCACATTAGGAAATAGATAAAAGTCCCATGGTGCAAGGTCCAGTGAATATGGCGGATATTCTAATACTGAGATTTTGTACTTGTCAGGAAACTTCTTGACGAACAATGGTTAATGGTTTGTCCTACCACAATTTGCGTGGTTTTTCTCTTAGTTATTCTTTCACGGAGCTCCACAAGAATGTAAAAGTAGAATGTTAATTAATATGTTGACCTTGTGAAGATAAACAGTCCTATGAATATAGAAATAAAGGAATCATCACTGTTTTGAATTTTGATTTGCTCATTCAAGTTTTCTGGCTCGACAATGGAAAGTTGGGAAAGACCTTCCAATGGAAAGATCTTCCAGTACACATATTGGCGCTCCATTTCAGAACCATAAGTAAAAAAGCATGAATGCTCACAATTTGGTTTATGGGTGTAAAAGTTCAACAAGGATCCAACAAGAAGACGCATTAATCATAATTTTTTTAATGACTCACAGTTTGCAGAATTTTGACAATAACAGCACAAACAGAAAAAATGCAGGATTTGTTCAGATTAGTTATATAAATACAAAAACAAAACAGCACTTGTAATGATAGTAACAGTTGTATCAGCACCATCTTACAAGTTCTCACTACGAATAAACATCCACTGCATTATGACAAATACAAGACTCTGCAAATTGATTTGTCCTTGGCTGACTGATAGTATCTCTGCAATTGTTTCTATTACTTCGTACCAGAATCATTTTAGAGAAGCATCATCTAATGTTCTTTATTTGTACACCATACACACAAACTTATATATGTGTAAATTTTAATATTATAAGTGTTTCTATAAGTTTTTTTCCTTCTAAAAGTAAGTTATATTATGTACTAGAAAGTCTCAGAGGTAGATAGAATAAAAATTTATATTTACTCACAAAAATATTCTGGTTAATAGTGTAAATCTTTTCTCCCGCTCTATGAATGCCGATCAAAAGCATGGCATTTAGCAAGAGAATTTATTTGATTATTTAAAGATACAGATTAAATCAGAAGTTGTAAACGAATGTGTATACAATACTAGATATAAAAGAAATTTTACAACAAAAATATATAAGTTGAAATCTATTTAGCATAGGATTCGCCAAAGCGTAAAGGTTACTTCTGATCTTTAAAATATTATTCTTTCACATCTCCATTAATAATTTTGTTACTGCAGTGGAATGGTATAAATTATTATAATGAAATTCCTTTGATGTAATATTTATAAGTTTTAAAGGTAATGTTTTAAGATGGGTTTGATAAATTATGGGCTTTATACATCTATAATTTTCATGGTAAAAATCCTATTATTAAAGCATGTTGTACAGCTAATGTTATTATTTAGCTCGACTTTACATTTCTCTGTTTAATTATCACTTCATTAAAAAGAGAAAATTTAGACTCGGAAAATATTTAAACCGTCTCTCATTTAATTGTTTTACATCTATTCTGAAAATATACTCTTCAGACATAAAACATAATAATTATTATCAAAAATTCTAAGTATCTGATTATTATAATTACATCTTCTCCCACATAAACATATAAATTCGCAACCGCATTACACATGTAAAGTTAATAATTTAGTTTAACTGATTATGTGTCTGAATCATATTTTAAACAATTAACTAATTCAAGAAATATATAATCTGTTCCGAAATTCTCAAAATCATACGCTGTAAAATTTTAATTAGTAATTATATTCACTGCAATAAATTTCCTTTCAATGGTTATTTGAAGGAACTGTACCATTGTGTTTCTCAGTATAATATATATGTAATATGTGCCACAAATATTTTACGTATATTCCAAATTCGTAGAAACGATTGCATTACTCTTGGATTATGTCGAAAATAAAGTTAATTCGTCGGATATCAAAATAAAGGGGGTATATATATGAAAACGAGGTGTGGCTATTAAATAACGAGAATGATACTGCTGTAGAAGGAAAGCGATGCGCCAAACGTCAGGGACCAGCAGCTGGTTAGCGTGAAGCCTTCTTTTTCGAATGCAGTATCTCAGGTTTCAGGAAACAATTCTGTAAACCCGTAGCATTCCTTCGTTTAAGTTTTTTTTTCCGCCAAAAAATGATTACAAATTGTTATGAAATTTCACAGAAAACTTGGAAAACTCGTTATTGGAACTTGTAATTTATTGAATGAAGTTAATGACAATAAATGTTTACTGCGTGCATGTGTGCTTGAGTAGTTTAAATGTTTTTAAGATTGCAGAGAAGACGTTGCAGATTATTCACGTTCGGGTTGCCTTCCCACGAGAAAAAAGCATGACAATATCAAAAAAATGGGCAATCATGTTCGAAATGACCGTCTGTTAAGTATTCATGCGATTTTTGTAACTGTAGGAATTGACAAAGGATCCGTATGGCACATTTTTCCAACAAGACAATGCACCGGTTTATTCTTCATTGTCTGTCAAGTGGTTTCTAGCTAAGTACAGCATCCCTGTTAGACAATTCGTCTTATTCGCCGGATTTTGAGCTATTCGACTTCTATTTGTTTCCAAAGGTGCATTAAATCTGCATTAAAAGAAACAAGAGAACTCGTTGAAGCTGTAAAAGAAAAAGCAGCTTGCGTCGTGAAAGACCTGATAAAAGACTTCCAGCACTGTTTCGAAAAACGGAAAATTCGTTGGGATCATAGTGCGAATAACTAGAGAGGGGTGTATATTGAAAATGATAATGAGCATGTATGCATATATATATATATATATATATATATATATATATATATATATGGATAAAATTCATTCCACCGTATACATATTACACCTAGTATTGCCAAAGATGCAACCTTTTGTCAGAATATTCATCATGTGCTTAACTTTCAAATGAAATACCCTCGTAATGCCATCGTGTCCATCAGAAGATTTTTGTCCTTGCCTCAAGACATTTTGATTTCTGACCATTTAGGATTGTGAATAACTGCAATCCTACAAATAAGTCGTGCAAGTCGGGACGTCCAAGATATCTTACGTAAGCCATAGCCTCTTCAGTTCGTTCATGCATGTATCGAGGTCCTCCTGTAAACGAAGATTGTCTTGCGTGTGTGCTACTCAGTAAAAAGTCGCCATTTTAGTATTTTTCAAAATCTCGCTATGTTTTGGAGCTAAACTACACTTTCACCAAACGGGCGATTCCAAACTCATTTATTTCTATATTAATATTTCTATCGCTAAATATGTACGTTTCCTATTTTCGACATGTACGAAATTTCACATAAAGAGCCCCCTTCGCCAAAATCTTGCCAATCCTCCACCAGAGCTTCATTATAAAATTATTTGGTATTTTTCTTTTCCGCACGCGCAATTCTCACCAAGTAAACTTAATTGGTGACAATACACGGTATAAATATAAAAAAATATATTCCGTTTGGCTTCGGTCGTACCATTTTTGGCGATAAAGTCACCAAAATTACGTAACCGATGGATAAGAGTAGATTAACGGATGAAAATTACATTTTGGATAAGACATCCGTGAAATCCGTTCTTAGTGAGCGTCTACATCGAAAATGAGTAAACTATGCTAAATTTCAAGTCAATCGGTTGTATAGTCTTTGAGATCTCTCGATGAGTCAGTCAGTGGTATTTCGCTTATATATATATAGATATAATTGGGTTTTTAGGTTAAAGGATATAGTACTTTAAGAGAAACTTTTCGAAATTATATGTTTTATAAAAAAAAAAGTTTAATTTCCCCATATTTGAGTGCATACAAAATATACATTTTAGGAAAAAGAAGCTTTATTTTCAAACAAACAATCCTTTAAAAATTTAATTTTTTAAAATGCTTCGACATTTTCAAATCCCTACCACTTCTACAAATTTTACTACATTTTAATACTTTTCTGAATTATTTAGAAGTTCCTCATTACAGTTCTATGCCTGGGTTTGAAGTTCATATTGATATACATAGTTTTGTAATTTTTTTCAATGAAACACTACAAAAAGAATTACATCTAATTTTGAGGATTAAAAAATACAGTTTTTTTAAACCCTTATTTCAAACAGAGAAACAGAGAAACTAACATATGCAAAAAAAACGAAAAAAAATTCAAAACATTATATTGATTACAAAATATTCCTTAGTTTTTTAAATATACGCCCTTCATGGAAAAATAAAACCTGAGAAAAATCAGTGTAAAATTTCAAGTAAAAAAACAGCATATCGGTAATTTAAAAAACCCACTTCTTTATGTAGTTAGAGCTTTGAAACGTTTAACATATATTTAGTAAAAATACACAGTTAAAATATAATAGTAAAATGGTTTTATTTTTTTCCAAAAGTTTGTTCATTTTTAGGATATTATATCCTCTTGAATAAAATATGTTCGCGTTATTTGTTAGAAATAAAACGTAATATGATATGATACTTTGTAGACTAAAAGAAATTACCTCGGTTACTTTCTAAATAAAGTCAATGATTGAAATTGACGAAGAGCTTAATACTTTACATGTGCATTAACTATAACATAATATCTCGGCTTAAAAGAAATAACAAAAGTATGCCTCAAATTGAAAGAAATAGAAGGATTTTAAAAATAATGGAAGAGGGAAAATATATGTAGAAATTACAGTTTTATCGAAGTCTAAATCTGAATACTGACATAAGGTATCCTAATTTTTCAATCCAGTATTAATTACTACATAAATAAACTGAACCTTAACTAAAATCTTTAAATCTCATTTTTAATATTTTTTTTGTTTCTCCGTCAGTATCTCTTTTTCTAAAGTTCAGTTATTCACGATTTTCTCTTAAAGTAACACCTGGGCTTACGTTCTGATGTTATTTTAAATTCCCACTTTTTTCCAATCAAATGAAACGTGATATATACTGATTTGATTGAATATAAGAAGTATAAGGAATATATATGAGTAGATGAATATAAAAAAGAAGAAAAAGGGAATATTGGAATTATTTGTGAGTAGTCGATAATTAATGCATGATAGAGAGTAAAATTGTACTTCGCATGTAGACTGATGGTGGTTAAATACCATTTGGTGAGAGTCTATATAGGCAAGAGTTGGAAAATTTCATCAAGCCCTTAGTTAGTGTGATTAAACTCACTGAATCCCAAGTGAGTTGGTAAGTTAATACTTAGAATTTTATCCTAAATCTTAATTCAGAAGTGTATTTTGAATATATACTTTACGGAGAGAGAGTTGTATTGCATGTGTTCATAATTTAACTATAACTGAAATGAGTTAATCTTCTTCTTACTATCTCATCTTTATCAGTGATATTTAATGACAATTTAGATTTAGGAATAATGACTGCGAAAGTAAATAATGAGGATATGATACACTCTGGATTGATTAAGTAATAAAATTGGTTAGTTTCTTTGGAGAGATGTATATTTGGCCAAATAATCATACTTTTACTAGTAAAAATGTGTATTACTCAAATAGTTCTGATAATGTACATCTGAGGAGGGTTGAAAACAAGGAAATGTCGCTAGTGAATCTCGAGAGCACGTCACTCCAAGCATACTATTCACAACAAAGAAGTAAACATTACAAAGAAAACAGAATCATACAAGAAAAACAAAAGAAGTCGTAAATATTTTTCTTACCTAAATATGCTAAGCCATGAAGGAGACTCTAAGGATGAATTTCACACAGAAAAGTTCGAAGATTTACATCTTACTTCATTTCATAATTTTGTACATCAAATATTGGGATGTGAGTGAGGGAACGCTGAAAGAAGTGGAACTAATAGATAAGAATTAAATCGTATGAAATGAGACAGTAAAAATGATAGAAATTATACTAATTATAGTTGCTGAATAAAAAGCTAGAAAATAATATCCAGAACTTAAGAACAGGAAAGGGTTCCAATCTGCATCAAGATGACATCGAACATAATAACTCTCTGTGAAATAATGTTTGCTTAAAAAACACATTCAAAATTGAAAAATTCTCCATTTCCCCTGAGTTTTCTCCTGTCACTATTTCCTTTTCTTGAAAATATTATCTGCGAGAAAAGAGTTTATTTTGAAACATTGTATATTGTTAAGAAAAAACGATATAACTATTAAAACAGATATCAAATAATGAACAGTAACACGCATTTGACCCTTGAAAAATAAGAATTGGTCATATAGCGAGCGTCAATAGAAAATATAACGAATCATGCAAATAATATATTTACAATAAAGTGCAGTAAACAACGATTTTGGAGCAAGATCCGTTCTTTGTATAATTTACAGTCGTACCTCATAATTCTGAAGAATTTGATTAATGTTAATGAAATTATTCAATTTAAAAGAAAAACGCATCATATGAGTATATCTCTAATGTCTCCCTCTATTTATAATACACGAAGAGCCACATTTCTAGGAATATTGAGCAAACTATACAACAGGCTATATAACCTGTCATACATAGACAGGTAATGTCACATTATTATGTGTCCTTAGCTTACACTAGTAAGGAAACATCACGCAAGCATTAATACTAATACAAATATGTCACTCTTGTTGCTGATCCTGCTTTTTTATGCAAACATAAGCACATGACTCAAATCAACTAAATATAAATAGGGGAATTGATATAATCGATCAAGACCTCTTCTGGAGAACGTTTATTTACGCCAAAAATCAATTCCTGTAAACAAACACACGAGTGCATCATTTATATACTTGATAAACCCCAATGAAAATCTTCTTTCCCTCCTGTAAAGCTGGCCTAACCCTTTGATTAATAACACATCGCTCGAAGGCAGTTGATGGTGCAACGCATACGATAGTGCTTCGAGAAAGAAGGGTGGAGGAGTTATATAATCTTATTATTATTTATTTATTTTTTTACTTATTTTTATTTCTTGGTGCATCCTTTCTTTGTGTCGTAATAGACGATGAACGATTCGTCAACACTCTCGGAAAAAAGTCGCATTTCACCCGAGGGATAATCTTTTCATAAGATGATAGACTGTTTTGTGTCTCTGAGGGAAAAAAATGTCCGAAAATGTTTTGAAAAGTTTCTTGTGGATTAAGAAAAGAAAGTGGAAGGATTTTTGATAGGTTGAAGATGTGAGTGAAAGAAAAAATGCTAATGAATGAAATCTTTAAGAAAACCTGAAAAGAGACAATTGGGGAAAAAAAATCCCAATTCCAGAATAAAATTTAATGAAAGAAAAAAAGTAAAGTTTTTTTTATATTAGTATTAAAAAAACAATGATTCACAAATCGAAGGATATTTAGTTACATTAATATACTTTTGTAATGAGGGTGCTAGTTGGACTTCAATATTCCTTCGTTTTGGTTACGTTCATTTTTATCAAGCTGATTTTTTCTGTATTGAAATTCATCTTTGCTATTTGCCATACTAGAAAGTCTCAAAAGTTTAAATTATCTTTTATTGTATCGTAAAAATACACAAGCGGTCTTGGATCATTCCGTTCTTGATTTTAATAAATATTTTACAACTAATGCACACACATTGAATCACATTTTTTTTTTTTTTTTTACGAATTTTTTTTTTTAAAATCCTTCTCTAATATCAAATCAAATAAACTAATAAAATTAAGTACTTATCTGCTTACATAATCAAGTTTAATGGTTTATGGGATTAAAAATTCGAATTTTTTTTTATTTTTGTTGGATTAATTAAATGCAGTGTGTGTGCTCTTTATTACGTATTAGTGTGATACACGATCCTAATACTATAGGATCCTTTTTCAGTTATTAAAATATATCTTAATTAAAATCAATTTATTAAATTGTGTATCTTATACTTAAAAAACGGAAATCTTAGCAAAATATTACATTCAGTTTTACATCACAATGTACAATTTAAATATGTTTCAAAAAAGGTGAAAAGTTTTTAAAAATAAAAAAGTTAAGAAGTAGATTTGGGAAAATTTTATATCATATAAACATAGATATATCAAAACGTTTACTCGTTGTGACTTTCGTGGGTATCCAGAAAAAATAAAAATATTTAAAGTTTGGAGTCTTGAGACCTTCAAACTGATTTTTGTAGTTTTTTTTAAATATATTTTTATTTTTGGTACTTTATTTGGAAATTTAAATCTTGAAGTCGTAAATATTATTTTATAAGTTACAATATTTAAACTAAACATTTATTTTTCTGGTAGACTGAAAAACATTCTAAAAATAGCATTATCTGATAACAATCAAAGATTTAGAAAAAAAAAGAGATATAAATTAAAGAAATAAATATTAATTAAAGAAACCTCTCTTGCGTAATTTAACAAAGACGTAAAACATATTCATTGTTGACACGCCCGTTAACCCTCAATAAGATTTCCTTCTGTATCTATAAGCTAGATAAATTCAAAATATTGATATATTTGTCTGAGAGCATAAGGCAATATTTCCGTATTTTGGTAATATAAATAGAATATTAAAATTAAGAAATTTTCTTAAGTAATAAAATTATTAATTTTTTCATATCTAGCATTATAATTTTTAAATCCTGAGTTTTAAAGTAAAAAAAAAAACATAGACAAGGAACACGATACATTTACGAAAAAACTATCATAAGAATCTACTACTTTTATGAGGAAGCATATTACGTTACAATTACATTTCATTGAAAAATAATTTCTTATTTTTAAAAGTTTATTTTCTTTTTTTTAAATTTGTATATTTCAAATAAATTGAAACTTATTAATTTTTGTTCCTTATAAAAGTTTTCTATAAATAAATTTTATAATGAAAATCACTTTCTAAACCACATAATTTAAAATTTATGATATCTTCGGAGAGACGAAAATTATTTTTCTCACAAAAACTCCTCATATTATATACTTTTAAAGAAGAAAAATAATTTTAAAAAAAAAAACGTGTGATGAAAGAAAGCAAAACTATATACTACAAACATGTAACGCCTTTCTAATGCTTTTCCATCAACTTAAATCACAACTTTTAAGTCCTTAACTGAAACACCAACTTTAGACATATCCAAAGTTAATCAACTGAAACAATCTTAGATTATTAATCAAATTGCTTATTTATTAATGCTATTGAGGGAAATGCTCTATATCAGTTCATAATCCATCAATATGTTTACTAACAAGTTTTACTTCAACTTACCCTAATATTCGGGTTCGAATAGAGGATTATGTAGTTACGGTGAACTTCTACAAGACAAAATCAAATTTTTGCTAGAGTTATATCAAAGTATATTCATACATGTACAATATGATCCCCAAAATATTCAATTCTTTCTCACTCCTTCACTCCCACTATTTTTGCATAGCTTATAAACCCAGTTTTTACTATCATTTTATTACAATTTTTTAATCAAAGTAGCTTTCCTAAGTCACGTTCCCTTTTATTGTGTCGAGATTTTAACTTTTTACAACTTGAGTTTATGAAGATCACGATGCTAATTAATGGAATAAATCGAACAGGGTATCGTTGCGGACTTCTTGTAAAGTATTTCAAAAATTAATGCATATAGTGAAAGTAACTATTATTATTAATTTCTAAATATATTATATGTTCTATTTCTGATTTCAGACACTGTTCAAATATTTTTTTTTTCTCTTTTGAAGTATTACTGAAAAAGTTAAGAGGAATATATATTGAATAAGAGTTTTTCAAACAACCTGACTTGCTACTTTATTATTCAATTTCTTTTAATTTAAATCTTACAAAGTAATTTTTTTCTACTAGTTTACACTCTTTTCCTACTTTTAATCCATCTTTCCAATCAACTTTAATTTCCATATATCAGCAACTTTTCCCAACTTTTTATATTTTGATTTCCTTTTTTTTTTCACCAATTTTCTCTTTCTCTCAAATAATTTCTAAAGTAGCTTTTATGTCGAGCGGAAGCACGTCTCCAATTAAGAAACAAGCTTAGAAGTGGGAATCTCGAATGCTCAGTTGTTCGACCACTCCTTCTCCGCTCTTTACAGAACACAGCTTGAAAAAAAAAATTGTACATTGGATAGTATGCTGGGGTTTTTGAAGAGCCCTTTTCTGAGAAACCAACCGTACTGATGTTGGAAAGAGTACTTCCTAATTTTTCCTCTTTGAAATGCATGGGTGCATTTGCATGTAACGGTTTCATTAAAAATGAATAAATGATTAAAATAATTTCTTTTATATTAATGATTACTTATTTGAAATCCAAATAGCTTTTAAAATGTTGCAATTTAAATCCTTACTTTTCTCTAGTTTTTCATGGGAGAAGTAAAGTATTTTTATAAAATGATCAGCTAAATAAAAAGCGAAAGATTTTAATTCTACGCTATTACTTTTTTCTTATTCCGCCATTATCAATACTTAAGAAGTCATGAAACATTGCAGTCACAAATGAATTGAAACCAACCAGTTACTCAAATTGAGTTTATTAGGATATCAAAGTTTTCAAAATGGAAGAAATTTATAAGCAACCCCGAGGATTTAAATTTTACTCAATTGGAGTAGCAAAAATCATAACTAAGTATTTAACTGATTCTAACCCATTGGATCTAACCCATCTAACCCATTTGAATTTTTTGTATTACTTTAAGTAGGGATCCGAATAAATAACACTTTGGAGATCCTAATTAGTTTTGTATCACTTTAATCAGCGTAAACATGTCTCCGATATCTTTGTTGATAATTTCCACTAATTTTATCAAATTTGTTTTGAAATACAAATATTTTTTCAATGTAACATTTTATGCATATCGTTCCAATATCTTTTGAGAATAGAGTGGTTTTTTAACAAATTAATTATCTTGATAAAAAGAAAAAGATTAGATTTTTCTATTTTAGTGTGGAGTTAATCACCTACGAAGGAACAGGTATTCAACTTACATGTTGTATACTGATTGGGATTCATTAAGGTAGTGGCAGAAAAGTAAAAATTTATAGTAACAATCTTGAGGCATGGGAAATTTATAGGAATTTAAGGAAAATGTAGAGTAATGCATATAAGGACTGGCTCTGTATACTTTACATTAAACAAATTATGTATTGGTAATCTTTAAAGAAAGAATAAATTATGCTAAAGACTTGTGACTGTTGATAATTTTTACTGGATCCTCAGTGACAGAAATTTACTAACTAGTGATGATATTATTTAGGAATCAGCCTACCTTCGAAAATACTTTTTTTTAAATAATTGAAACAATAATTTCTTATATGAATTATACTATAATATATGGCTAAAACTTAAAAAAACATTGTAAGATTTGCATAAATTAATAATTGTTTTAATATTTCAGCTCAAAAATACATAAAAATAGCTGTAAAATGGCGCTTGTGCAAAAAACCAAAACTGAAATTTAAATGGAGATATTTCAATTCTGTAAATTTTATTATGATGAATTGAATCTCATTTAGGATTTGTGCTTCTATCACAATCATCTATCTATAACCCTGCACATCTATTACTCTGAAAATCAAATATTTATAGGAAGTCGTACTTTAACATACAGAAAAAACGTACAAATTTGTGGTAAGTTATGAGTTTTATCATCAATAAAATGCAAAGTAATCGCATTATAACAATAGGCGAAGTTCCAGTCCTGAATTACTTTCATAGAGTATTCCATGAAAATTCCATAACATTATATACATAATTGTTTTCATTACGATGTTTTGCGCTGAAGCAAAATATGAAAATCTTGATTTTGAGAAAAAGCTGAAAATACATTTTAGCCCAGAAACTTACCTAAATAAATAAGCATTTAACATTAAAAGGCCAATGATTTGTAAAGTTCACTATCTATGTTACTTAAATAAGTTATCTTTTTCCTTCTGATGGTATTTAAAACTTTCCTACGCTTACATTTAACAGATGTTCTATAACATTTCAAATCCCTGATTCGATTGTAATCCAACTATTTGTATCCCTTTACAGTGAGGTAGCCCGGATTTTCAATGTTCAGCTTATTTAAGACCTTTAAGCAGCCTTGAAGTTCTTCGTTAAATTGTATAATTGCATCATATGCAACAGATATCACAGTTTTCAAACAAACAAATCTTCCTTTAGTATTCTTTATCATATCACACCATTAAAATATTTGTTTGCATTTTGGGTTTTGGGAAATTCATCTTGCCTGTTGGAAGATATTTTGATGGCGATATTACTTAAAATATCAATGAAAACAAACTTTAAAGTTCCATTTCCGGTAGCAGAATGCTACTTCCAGGTCGAAAATTGGACACAGACGTATAACTCAAGTTCTATGAAAGATAGAAAATAAATTGAAACTGTTGTAGAAAGCTAAGAAATCCGGCTTTAAGAATAGACCGTAAGTAAAAAAAATCGACTTTTTGACCAAAAATCACGTTTTAAATGTAGTCGGATACCTTGAGGGAGAAAAGAATGAAACCGTAGAGTTTCAAAATAATTGAAATAACCAATTGTTCGATGCATAATATCTTTGAAATTCAATAGATGTTTCTTTATGCTTTAAATATTAATGATTTTGGTTTTAGCTAGTTGATATTATTTTAAAATATTACTCAAACTCTCCATTACTTACTCTTAATTAATTCCCAATGTGTAGTGTAAACTTTAATTAAAAGTTTAAATTTCGAATTTTTGTAAGAAATACAGTAACACTTGTATAAAAAGAAATTTATGGACTCTCATACTATGGAAATAAATCGTGGTGAATATAATAATTATATGCGGCTAATTTTCATTTCAAAATGTACAGCTTGCTTTTAAAATGTAAAACAGTTTATATATCTTGTATAATATAATGTAGTATAATATTTTAGAATTTATATATCTTGTTCAAACACATACACATTGATTGTGAGTAGTTTGAACTAGTAAGCTGGTGAGACGAACGTTACTGATAGAACTGTGTATGTGTGCGTATGACTGTCTTTATGAGTGCTGTTTTTGTTCTTTTATGCGAGCCGCTAATCTATATAAGTACTGTGTTTCCTATTTTTGCACACACTCACATGAGACAGGTAATGGTGTCAGAAGTAGGGTTCTGGAGTTAAGGCCTGTGACTAGAGAAATGGCGAATAAAATCATTTAGAAATAATTTAGAGCTTTGATTGACTTTATTAATGCTGGACTCGAAGAAATGAAGCAAGGAGAGAAGAAATATTGAATAGTATGGATATCGGACAAGCTCAGTTGATGGCGGAAAGGGAGACCTTTTAAGCTGAATTGATAGTGGAAATGAAAACCAGACAGAATAAATTCATTAAGCAAATTAAGACACCCTGGGAAGAAATAATGGAGTTTTCTAACAAAAACTGATGAAATTTAGAAGATAGATGATAAAGAGCTATTTAAAGTGGAGAAAAAAATAAGGAAGATGTTCCCGAAGAAACTAGTGAAGTTGAAGAGCCTGATGAAGCCAAAAAGGAAATATGTGTGAGAGAAACGAATGATTGAAGAAGTAGAAGACGAAGTTGAAACGAAGATGTTCACTTTGTATGAAAAAGTTGAGGTGCTGCAAACCGAATTGGTGTCGGGAAAGGGAGTTCTAATGAGGAATTTAAGGATGAGTCTGTAGTTTCTTCTATCTCATTTGAATTGAGGAGTCATGACCAAGGTCACAGAAAGAAATACAAGATTTCTGTGTAAAACCTGTGTATGCTCACCACATTGCTCGGATAGCCATCCTGCTGTTGATGTTCAAATGCATGAGGTAGCCCATGGACTCCAGTGGAGATGCCCTTTAAGCGAACGCTACAACTGGCCTGTGATATCCTCTTTGGACGGCCAGGTGATGCATTTTCATCGCCGGAATGATATTCAGGCTTTTTAGGGACATTCGGAAAAAGTACTCGCGAAATAAACAGACCAATGAACTGGTACTGAAGCAGAAAATTGGCCAGGGAACTAATTAATCGGAAAAGAAGAAGTAAACTGCCTCGCTAACGAAGGAACTGGATTCGATGTATTAAACTGACCACCGAACGAAATACCTGGAAACAACGAATAGGCCTAAGCTCAAAATAACGGGAAAACTAGAAGGAACCTTATACAGGTATCGAGTAATAGAAGGATGTTACCTTCAGAGCTCAGAGACTTCGCAACGGATAAATAGAAGTCATTCACATTGATTGGTTAGCTCCATATAGGGAAACCGATCATAATTATATATGATAAGACAGCTGGACGTTGGCCTTTAAAGATACGGAGCAATGTTACGAACTCGAAATGTTGCTTTCTTTTAGTGTTTCTCTTGTATGAGGAAAAACAACATTTACAGATATTTCATTAGTCATCAAGGAAAGTTCCAAGTAAAACGTTGCAATGTTGGTGAGGGATTTTGTTATCACTTTAGTGACTGTAAGAAACTTGATGACTTTCATGACCGAACAAAGGTTACCAAAACTGCTGGAATCTAGGTGAAAACTCGATTGCGAAAATTATGTACGTTCATAAATTTTCCTTATGACGTCACACCTAGGCGCAACAGATATAAATATGCCAATAGCCAGTCTTTGGGTGTCTGTCTTGGAAGTGCAGAGTATTACGGCGGAGATTTGTATGGAGTGTGAACTATTAGGCTGGTGAGCTGAACGTTACTAACAGAGCTGTGTCTGTCTTTACATGTGCTGTTTTGGTTCTTGTATGTCTGTCGCTTATCAATACAAGTGCTAAGTTTACTGTTTGTGCTGTTTAGATTTCCAATAGTCTTCCTATCTATGTCCTTAACCCTACTTGAATTTCCATTCATTGGACTATTATCTAGAGACTATATAAATGAAATTTACTACCAAATTAAGGGAACTGATAGTAGAGGGTTATTACCACAATCAACATACTTACTTTTAACTCTGCATATGTTTGAATTTCAATTCTGTTTTCCCGTTTTCTATTTTTATAAGTAAACCATATGTCTTAAAGTATACGAAATTGAAGCTTTTTAAAACTAACAATTATCAGCCTTTTTCAAGAGTAATTAGCATTAATACTAGACAAAATGTGCCGATTCAATCCAATAAGAATTTTAAGCAAACGATGAATGAAACTAAATTTTACAAAACAGAGAAAGGATATAGGGTGATGGAGGTTTTTCTTTCTATTTTGTGTTTTGTGTTTGAAATAACTTACAATATGAGAACAAAAACATGATTTTAGTACATAAATAAATATTGAAACATTTATTTTTTTAGTGTTATTGTTAAGGAAATAAAATCCCTTTAATGATAAGGCTTATTTTTTTTTACTTCAGTATGAATAATATACTCCAAGCTATTTATTATGCAGATTATTTCTTAATACTCTAGGTTAAAAAGAATTTCTAACTCAACAATGTTGCTTTTTTGATGTACTATATTACAAGGTTTTAGCTATGGTAGAAGTATTTAGTTATTATGTTTAAACTCTTTCATTAAACTCCTGTTTTTGAGTTATCCATCCATATTTTACTAAGTATTAACATTAAAGGCACTGTTTAAGCTTCACAAATATTACAATCATTTTATTCTCAAATAGTCTTATTTATATAAAACTGTATCATTTTGTCCATAAAGATTTGTTAATAATCATTCTTATGCAAAGTGGTACATGACCTTTTACTTGTAATTTACAATTTTTATGAATTTTATTTCTTTACTTTTTCAACATAAAGGAGCCTAATGTACATGTTTATTCAATTGCGCCATTCTAATTCAAAATTCTATACTGTCAGAAATAAACGATATAGAATTGTAAACAATACGTGAATACAAGAGAAAATTTATATTATGAATAATAGGTGGCTTTCGTGTTTTCTTTGTAAAGCTATTTCACGAAACTATTTCAAAAGCTGTCACAGAGCCACCTCTCAGTTGAATCGATTGTACTGGACAAGATGACTTGATGTTAAACAACTGGTATCCTAAGTCACCATGTATGGTTCCATGCAATTTCTTCCTGTGGGGATTTGTAAAAGATAAAATGTATGATAAAGTAAAGACAAGACACTACATTACACTCAAACTTATTTTAAATTGTACAATGAATAAATGCTGCTATACAATGAATTACCATAAGCACTTTACAACGTGTTTGGTGGCAATCATGCTCACCAATATGAATCAGCAAGTATAGAAATCCAGTCAAAGTGAAATGTATCCGAAATAAATTGAAGTATGTCACTATCACTGTATTACGTAGCCCTGGAAAGCAAGGAATGAGAAGAATCTCAAAGGAAGTTATCTGGTTCTATCTTCCATTTCATTCCATTTTTACTATTTGATTAGTTGCCAGGTCTTCAGTTTACATTATTATAACTGATATATACTTCTTTTAAGTATTTTAATAATGGTAATAAATTGTTATTCTTATTAGAATGTGTAATTGCCAATTTTCTTCGGCGGTATTTAAAACCTTCTCATCCGGAGTCAGTTGGGTGACTCCAACTCTTTTATGCATTACTTATCATTTTGTGTCGTTTATTTATGAAAATATATCATTTTGAATTTAAAAACAGTATCGATCATTATTACTTCCTTATCCTGTTATGAGAAAGTCTATTTAGAAAATCATAAAATTACTCAGACGAATGAACAGAGTCCTATAAAGAGATGATAGTAAAGTTATTTTATTAAAATTATAAATATTTAATGTTCATTCTCCACCTTACTCTGTCTGTGGCAATTAGAACGTCCTTATACGCTTAAATATAATAAAGATTGTATGACGTTCAAATATAATAAGGATTGTCCTCCTCACCGACTCAGTTAGGTTAGAGGTTTCATAAGAGTTAAAGATAAAGGTTCGAGTCCTAGATTCCTTGTAGATCATATCTGGATTCACTCCTTTAGTTCCTTACTCTAAGCAGGTCTCATATAGATGCTTCACTTAATAATTCAACTCAAAATTTGAATTATTCACCAGAATACCAATATCAGTATTAAATCTTACCTACTTGAATTATATTAATTCTATTCATTGCATTTCACTAATTTTTATTCAATATGCATAAACCACATTTTACCTCCTGCGTGAAATTTTAATTCAAATAACATCATGAAAAGTACCCAAAATGTTAGTTGAAAGGAAAATCGGCTATTCAACCTTATAAAATAAAATATGTACTATTTTTGCACTTTTTATATGATTAGTTAGCTGATATAATATTCTTAATACTACAAATTACAAAAAATGTTTTGATGCAGATCATCAGAAAAAAGTATTCCACAAAAGGTTGTCAGCGAAACTGATCAAAAATGACGAATACTTCGTATACTTCGTATCTCACCGGTTAAAAAATTTAAGAATTAGAAAAATTATTATTTCACATGACTAGAAGAGGCATATATGAAAATTAAAAATAGGTTTTTTTTTTCTTCTGTATAAAATTGAAGCATATTGATATCCTTTTGAAATTCAATCTTTTCTGAAAGCTTTGCTTAGAAACTCTGTATTATTTGTTTTCAAATAAAACTGGATTTAGTTTCTTCCTAGGGAACAAGTATTGGAATAAAAATAACTCTATATACACATATTCATTTCATCTCAAGAGAATTGGATAAGAAACTTCTACAAAATACATAGGATATTTTCATACATATATGATTTATAATAAAAGAGTGGTTTTTGAAACAACAAGTTTTGACATAGAATAGAATTTCAAAGCGAAACATATAGAATATTTTTCAAAAAATATTGAGGAAGGGTTTTCAGTCATATTACATTCAAAGATAAATTATATAAAGCTGACAGCGACGTACTTTGTATATCACTGAAGACAATTTGAATTTTTTTTGTCAATTTACTATTTTTACATACGTATATATTTATTGAACAATGATTTAGAGAATATGATTCCTAGATCCTTTTAAAAACATCTAAATTTGGGTATATTGTACATTCTCTTATTCTGTATAATTTTTATTGTTTTCATTACTAAATAACATTTTGCTTATAATTGATCTAAATTACTGATTTCAAATGAAGTGTAGCTATCAGATAAGAGAGGAATCTGAACATTCCAGGGATGAAATTAAATTAATTTTTGTTTAATGGTGAATGAAAAATGGGAATGTAAGAATCTCTTTTTAAATTACTGTTTAAAATATTGTATATCATATAAAATTATATTTATCTTAGCAAGAAAATATTTCTGGTCTCATTTGTTTCAAAAATTAAATATTAAGTATTCTTACAAATGACAGTGCGTTCGAGAATGAAGATGATAATTATCTTCCATGGGAAAGGAAAATAAAATTTGTTTGACATCACCTTACACTTCTAAAATCTCACGCATTTATTATCTATCACCTGCAAATGATTGTAAATTACGAGGATAATCTTATACTTCCCGATTCATGTTAATTAAACCAAAACCTAAATAAATCATTTTCAAATTTTTAAAATAACTAAATAAAATTTTTAGGAGGTTGTCTTTGTGATGTTCTTTCCTTATTTATATCCATTTCTAATTATTGCGTTTATTTTCTGAATAATTTAAAATAAATTCACAAATAAAAGTAGTTAAACTGAAATAAATTTATAAAAGTTTTATATAAATGAAACATTTCAAAAATCTTATTTAGAATCTGATACTAAATATTGCGCTATTCTTGAAACTTGTCGGAATTAATACATTTAAAAAAATGTTTTAATAAATGTAAGTAAGGAAATCCGTTAGGGTAGCGCTCGGCAATCTAAAATATACAGATCAAATCTGATTAATCCAATCCGCTAATTATTATTGTTTCTGTATGAAAAATAAATTAAAAATCCATCTAATTACTTCCTGTAAATACTGACAGTATATTTAATAGTTAAAACAGTATTTTTCGTAACTTGATACGTACTCTAAAAACATTTGATTACTTCAAAATCTATTTGGCCGAAAACAAATGAGGATCTTCTATCAGACATTCAATTAGAAATTATTGGTCTATAAAATATTTACGGAAATGATTGTAACATAATTTTATAATAATCTTTTGGGAGGTAAATAACTGTTAATTAAAAGAATATATTAATGGATTTATACCTTTATTTGGAAATACTTACCCATGTGAAATGTCATTGTCGAAAATGAAGTATGTAAAATTGCATTACAGTTCATTTTTAATAGATGGCTATTTTTAAACTACTTTATTGATCGGAAATACTAATTTTGAACTCCAGTAAGATTAAATATTATCTGGAAAAAAACAAGTTGATTGATTGTATTAGTTAAAATTTTAACCTGTTCTGTAAACATTGATTTAAAATATAAACATATAATTTTTTTAAATGTCATGTGAATACAAATGCTATTTAAAAATATAGATTCTTTATAATTTTGTAAGAAAAAATATGTTTTTTGTTATTATTTAATGAGTATAACTACCAATGGAAATGCTGTCGAGTTTGTTATCTGCCGAGACAAGCCTACACATTTAACAATCAGAAATTTTTTAAAATATTTTGAAAACCCTTGCACTATTTGTCAACGGAAATATAATTTTTTGCTGTTCTTAACTATACAAATAGCATTGAATTATTTGAGAGGAGTTGAAAAATATTTCATGATGTTGAAGTTAAGGTTTAGGAGATTCATTCGATGCTCTTTTCGTAAGAATGTAGAGCAAATCAGATTTATTATAGTCTTACAATCCACTTACAGATGAACTGGGGATTGTTCTACAACAGCGAGAGGTCCAGATCTGTAACAAGACACTACGAACCCTACTGTGTCTCATTGTTGCAAATCAATTACTTGGTATTGGTAATGTAATGAGACAGAGGCAATCCATTTTAGATCCCAACCAATCATTGTAAGTGGTATATTGACGGATCTCTATTTTCTCCCCTTTTGGCATTGTTAATATAATGAGACGGATTGAATTTTTATTGCTAATTCCAATGGATTCCATGACTGTAAAGTGATGAACTAATATATAACAAAATAATTTTCCCTTAAACTTAGCTATTCCAAATGTTTTTGAAATGCAAAAACTGTCATACTCACAAAATTTAACTACAGTGCGTAATTGCATAAAGTGATGCATTCATGACTAATATGTTTTATAATTAATTACTTTTATTCAGAGTTTTCATCTAGTTCTACAAGATGCATTTTAAAACATTTATTAAATAGAAAAGCAAATTATGCAGTAAATAATCCTTAAAACATCAAAAATAGATCAAATATTCTTTTTACACTCATTTAGAAGCAAATATTTTGTGTTTTTATCAATAAATAGTGTTACAATTTAAATCTTGAATAAAATTATTATCAAAATAAATTGGACGAGGATAAAAAATAGAAAACCATATGAGTTATAAGATAAGCTAATCAGATAAAGTAATGTAAAAATGAATAATGTAATGGTTAAAATATAATATTTAGACCTGAAACTTAATAATATGAATAATTTAATTCGATGTTATCATTACACAATAAAAAGAAATACATTACCAAAAAAATAAGACTGAAGGGAAAAAAAGATTAAACGTACAAAGTGCCAAAAAACTTCTATCATTAAGAATATATAAGAGATGTGAAACATACGAAAATCTATCATAACTATATGTAATCCATTAAGATTACATTTAACGACCTCTTTCATTATCTAGAGGTAGCATATTTCGTAGTAATATATCACTGTGTGTTTGAGCAGCTAATGACATTAATCACTTCCTCGGTCACATTTTTGGAATACTGAACACTGGAGAGTTAACTTAGTGTATAAATTATGGGGGTTATAGTTACAATTTTATCTTTCCATCTTGCGACAACCATTGCTGTTAGTTCTGACTTATTATAGGAGACGCTCAATGTGGAAAATAAATTTGCTTCCATATTTTAAAATGTTATATTTTAACTATTATTGGTGACTGTCAAAAATATCTGTTATCAATTATCGATTGATTAGAACTAAGTTCCGAATGCGAACCTGTGAAAGTAGAACACACATTAAAAGAAAAAATGAGATACACATATCTACTGTTGAATTGGACATAAAATGTGATGAATTCATATTAAACTAATCATGTTGAATTTTTAAGATAAACTCTAGATATCAAGGTTGAAAAGTATAGATGCTTTTTGGGTTTCCACTACATTCTTACTTTCAAGTTTGGTTTAATACATATCAACAAATTGATTAAAATAAAGCACAGAACGCACTTTGACGATTTTAGAATTTTTTTTGATCTTGAGAAATAGATCGTCAAAATATTTCAAGGGTTAGCAGTACGGTTTATGAAGAACGTTATTTCTTAAATACTTAATGAATAGCAAACGATGACATGTTTCCTCTCCCCCAAAAAAGATCGGTGGCAAGTTAGAAGATAGTTCCAGGGGGACTTGATTAAAATAATTCAGATCTCAAAAGAGATGAAACAGTTTAAATTTTACAATAGACTATGTTTAAGAAATTTTACAATTATATACAATTTTTAGGAAACATGAAATAATGCTGCAAAAATTATGCACTCATGCACTCTTGTTTTGAGTTCTCGCGCGCCGCATCGATTTATATGCTAGAAGGTGCGTTTATCGACTTATATGTTGAGGTGCGTGTAGTTACTCTTACAATTAAAAATTAGTTCTGTAATTAATACTGAAGAGGTATTCTAGTCACTGCATCTGAAGTCGCTGAGAGTGTTTAAACTCTTGTGCAGTTCTGATCACTACGATAGAATTAGAAATGAGTTTTGAGGTTTGAACCTCTTGAACAGTAACTCTGAAAATTTCTAGAACCTTGAAGATTTGCTCGTTCTGGATGCTTGAGAACTTGTTCTTACGTGATAAAATGTTACCTAGAAATAGAAAGCTGCAAGAATCTTTAGACCTGTAGAGGGTGGGGAAAGGTGCTGTTTTCAGTTCGGATTTAGCTAAACGAATTACGATGTCATTTGCAAATAAAATTTCTACTCTTTAAGCAAGAGGTCAAAGAAAATATTGTTTATTTATATCTTCTATGGGGTTGATATCTCCAACACATAACTGTTCATCATAATTACCCAAAGTATTCATTTTTTATTCCATTCCTCATATGAGATTTATTATTTGTCTGCATCTATCGATCGAATTTTATCCAGTTTATAGCATTAATATTAGGAACTCATGATGTTAAAAATTCTTGAAGAAACAACATATTGGTTAATGGGGACGGATCTTATTTAGTGATACGTAGGCAATGGGTAAGGGGATAATCAGCCGCTCACAATCATATAACAACTCTTTGTAGAGTAAGAATGGTCAACTCAAATTCTTTTTAAAGTCTTTTTAACCATTCGCAAGATCGTCTCGCTCTAATCTTTTACTTTCACATTGCAGTAGAAGGTTTATTTATCCATTGTATTCCTTTACTTGAAGATACCGCACATATTGTTTTCCATTCTACCTTTGCAAGTGCTTCGTTGGTGCCTTAAAGAGTTTATCCCATTATCTGAGTAAATTGCATGAGATCTGCTTTTACTGGAAATGAATCTTCGCTAGGATTGTAAGAAAGTCTTTGTGGATAGTGAAGTCATCTTTCAAATTGAGCCTCGTGATAGATATCACATGTAAGCAAAACTATTCAGGTATTTGATCTGTTTAGGAGATAAAAGGCCGGAAAAAGGTCTTAAAAATCTGTTAGGCCTTTAAATTATCACTAATGAATTCGAATACGTTTCCTTTTTTAACTCTGTATTAAGGAGGAATTCCTGGCTCAACTTCTACCCTTAATACATTAAAATTGTTATAGCTTACACGCTTCCTTATAATATATGGATTGATTTTTTCAATACTTCAATATATATACATTTTCTCTAACATAGGTAATTAATATGCTACGTACATCGGTAGATTTTCTACGTGTTTCTCATAAATCAGTCTTCCAGCTACTAGATGATTCAATAGAGTAATGGTATATCACAAAGATTTTCATCGACTTCACCTTGAATATTATTATTATTTTTTTTACTCTAAGAAAAAAATTTCCTTTGCGACATTCATTCGGCTGCATTGAATGGATATTTAGGTTTTTCCTGATTGTAAATTATTCTTTTTTATTAACATGTAAAGAGATTTTAAGTTGTTTTTTTTATTATTTATTTCATTTTAATTCATATCCCATATTACGAGTGCTAGGCTTTTCTCGCCCTTTTTCAAATTGGGAAAAAGATTAAAATCCGGGAATCATTCTCAAGTTTTTCCGATAACAAAGGAAATTTTGGTAGTAATACTTAGATTTATTTTCTTCTTTGTCTAAAAGATTCAAAATAGTTTTTACTTTATTCTTGTTTTAAAACTTATTCGTTAAGTTGCTCTTCTACTTGAGACTATTTTTCTCATTTGGTAAGTATAGCCATGATAGACCTTACTATCATTTCAATCTCTATAATTTCTCAATAGAATATCCTCTGAATGGAAGATCTACGAGAATCAAAATTTCCGGAACATGTCTCCAGAAGCAACGTTTTTATTAGTAAGCAATATTTCTTATTATCATGACTTTATTATGGGCAAATGTTCCCCAAGTATTATCTTCAGGGTTCAAATGAAAGTTAATGACAAATCAATTCAAAATACCACTGTAACCTTATTTCGTTTCAAATCAGATATAACTATTTTTGAACATTTTGCTCCCATATGGCATGAAAGAAGCTATAGGCAGAGTGTTGTTATTTCTTTTCTACAATTATCACACGTATTTCCTTTCAAGATTTCATGTGGGGGCTTCCACATGACGTCCCTGTAATTCAAATTCTGTTCTTGACAAGGAATTTGAATTACCTAAATTAGGTTAGAAATAAAGAAGTGTAGCGAATGAGATTGATATGATAACATCTATAAAATATAGAGAATTTAATAAGAGGGTTAAAGGTGAGCGGGACATATTGGAAGAAAATCTGTAATAGTAGGAATGAGAGAGATTGAGAGAAAGTTTCTACAACAGCTGATGATGATGATGGATTCTATCCTGACTAGAGGCAGCCTAAAGAATTATTTCACATAAGTAAAACTATAAAGTACTCATTACGTTTGGATGAGTCTAAGGATTTTTTACGTATATATATAATAATAGAGATATTGAAATTTGAATATTTGAAGATGGGTATAAAATAAATTTGAATTCATTTTCATTGTCAGATAAATTCATTGGTGATTGAACATTTCTGTCTAGTGATGGTACAATTAAATGAAAGAAGAGAATTCACAGCATTACATGGCTTTCAAAGGATTATTTTAACTGAGCACAAAACTCTAAAATGACCAGAAGATCGAAAAAAAAATTTACTTTGTTATAATTTTGATTTATTTTAAATATGATGTATTACGAAATTGTAAGATGCATTGCTTTTTTTTTTTAATGATGGACAAATCATTTCTATGAACCTCTAAATTTTAAACTGCTTTTTCTAAGCTTTTCATTTTTCATGACAGTCAGATATTTAAAATGAAATGTTATTTTTATATTCAATATTGTTTTAAAATGCTTTTTGGTTGTTCCGCAAGTGCTTGATAATTATGTGGATTGAATAAGAATTTAGGTAAGCAGCTATTTATTTGTAAAAAAAATTCCCACAAAATTGTTCTTCTTAGTGTTATATATTGAAGAAAATTTGTATAACTATAAATAAAACCAGTACAATCAAACATGCACAGAAAAATAAGAGGAAGTTCTGAAAAATTGTGAAAAAAGTTTTAAATAATTGTTTAAAAATTAAGGATCTAAATAATTATTTAAAAAAATTTTAATTAATAAATTATTGTCTGTTCGAAAATAGATTTTTTCCCCCTAAAATTCCTATTTTATCTTTTTAAATGTTATGAATATAAGCTTTCTTTTATAAACATCTAAAAAATTGCTCATGGAGTAGTTAAGGATTTCGTACCAGTTAACAAAAAAATTGTTTCCAAAATAAAATCGTTATCGAATTAAAAAATCGCAAAATCTGGCATGCATTCTTATACTTATTTTAACTCAACATATTCACAAAATGCTATAAAACCCTTGAAGTGTGTCTGAAAATTCAATGCTAAAAAATTTTATCTCCCTCGGTATGAGGACAGTTATGGAGTTTTGGATTTTTTCATCATATAACCATCTTCGCGTTAGTTCCTATGCGATTATTGGAATCCATTTGTTTGACATTGTATTTTAAATTATTATATATAGCAAATGAAAAAAAAAATTGTAATATTTCATAAGCACAATATGCATCTTTCTTCTCTAAAGAACTTTGGTAATTCTTATGTAGTTTAGATATCGGCCTGCGTAAAATATGGTAGTACTCTACATCTACATTTTTGCCGACGAAAAGTATGTCAACTCATGAATAACGCATAAGTAGATTTAGCTCTGGTTTACTCTAAGATATTTTCGAAAGTGTCTCACTATAAATCTTAAAGAATCTGACTAAAATATTTCATACAAAGCTTCATGTAATTTTTCACTTACACGATATTCACATGATGTTGTAAAAATAATTTATATATATATATATATATATATATATATATATATATATATATATATACCTTTCTCTTTATGAATAAATCACTTAATAAAATTAATTTTTCGGGTGTGTTTCAAAAACACATGGCACTTTTTCCGATTAAAAATATCAGTTATAAAAAGAGCTTTTAAGTACAATAAAAAACGTGGTAGATTTATTTTTAATTACAACAATATTTCGGAATCACAAACGCCACAAGTGTGTAGATGCAAAGATTACAAACAGTATGTTGATTCATTCCATCAACATGTTGTTAAGGGAAACATGAACATCGTTAGTCGCGATTTATTGAGAGAATACATGAATAAAGGAACTGGATTCAGGCTCATGATTACTAATAGTAACATTGTAGTAAGAAAACAAATTACTAATGATTTTGACAATTTTATTCTTAAGTTTGCAATTAAATATGGTTTGCCAATTGAGGCATTTGGCGAATTTAGGTCATGTGCTTTGAAGAAAATTCTATATATGAATTTTAAAGTGGTAAGAGAAATTACAATTAAATATCTAAAACTTGCTATAGATGATTTGCAGAAGGATTTTGTTGTCGTTTATATAGATAAGGTTCCTGCAAATTATGCAATTATTTGCAAATTTTACTTTCATAAATTATTGAGTGAACATGTAATGAATAATAATCCTTTCCAGTTATCCAAATATAGTAAAAGAGGAATAAATAATCGTCTTTTGGCATTCAATAAGAATTTGGGTTTACATCTTACAAACATTAAATTTCCATATAATTTCTTAACGCCAAAATTTCACAAAATTCCTGTCAAATTTCGAAGTATTACGAATCACTAAATCTGACAAACTTTTACAATCCATTATTCAAAAATCTATTGATAATATTGAAAATACTGCTATTATTAAAAATAGTTTTGAAATTGTCAAGAACATGAAGAAACGAGAGTTATTCTCTATACATGGGTATGATTTTGAAGACCTTTTTAACTCAATAGATATTCAAGATTTAATTAAAATTCTTGCAATTTTATACGATAAATATCATTTTAATCAAACAATAAAACGTGAAAAATCCAATACTCTTATTAAACTTGTATTACAAGAGAATTTTATAGTTTTCGGTCAAAATCTCTATAAGCAAATTCAGGGTCTCCCTCAAGGAGATCCTGCTAGTAATTGTCTAGCCAATTTTTATTTACATTTTTATGAATTACAACAGATTAATAATGGTTCTTACTTTCTTTATCGTTACATAGATGATTTAATTATTTTAGGTAAAACTGAGGAATTTAAACTAAATGTTTCGTTTTACCCTAATTATCTCAAATTATTAAAAACTAATCTTAATTCTAATACAATAGAATTTCTAGATCTTGATTTGCAAATTGTTGACAATAGACTAATTTGTAATATTTATGATAAAAGAGAGGTATTTGAATTCCGTGTAATCAAAATTCCTTTTTGGAACAGTAATCTACAAAGATCTATTTACAAGAATATTTTATTAAACTTTTTATTACGTAATAACAAATTCACCACACATAAAATAGACAAGTTTAATAACATTAAAAAATAAATTACCTAATAAATTTCTTAAATACTTATATACATCACAAATATATTAAACATCTTTGTGAATCATGATCCGTTTTCAAATCCACCACACAACAATAGGTCCACAAAGTCGGCTTGGTAGTGGTCTAGCCATGAAGAATTTATTTATTCAATTTATATGATGATGACATGTTATATATATTTTTTTCATTTTGAGTATGTGATATTCATCTTGAAGCTTAAAGAAAATTCCGTCTTACTACTCACATATTTGAATCTTTATTTCTTTGAATTTTTGTAAGTAATTTTTATATTTTGATTTGGCGATAATTTTTAGAATTATAGATTTTATTTTTGTAGATTTTATCACTGAACTTTTTTGCATCTTTTAATCATTGAACTATTTTGTAATTTGGATTTCCCAATTCAGCCTACCAAGAATTATAGATTTTATTTTTGTAGATTTTATCGCTGAACTTTTTTGCATCTTTTAATCATTGAACTCTTTTATAATATGGATATCCCAATTCAGCCTACCAAGTCGCAAAGGGGGAAGGTTGGTATCATTAAACTAGTTTAACCCCGCTTATTCGGTCCTCAGTCCGAAATTGCTTCTTGACTTGCTGGGTTCCATATTTTCATTTATTTTTTATTCTTTCATTTTTACATTTCTTTCTAAATTTTTGTCTTTTTAAATATTTTAAATTATTCTTTCATAAATTTTCAGTATATATATATATATATCCCAATAAATGAATCGTGACTTATGCTGATTAGATTAGAGTCAAAAAAGAGGAATAATATGTTTGATAAGTTGTATTTATAAGCAGCGAAGTTCTTAATATGAAGCCAGTTAATGATAGAGAGTGCGAATGTAAACGAAGGATTAATGACTATATTGACAAAAGTGAGAAAATAACGAATCATATATCTATGTATGGTTAGTAAATCGAACTATCATCTATAAATCTTCTAAGGAATCAAATCTGATTGATTAACTGAAATATATTCTTATTAGGTATATAAAACTCTTCTTCGTATAAGATGTATCCTTATTTATAGTATGTTAGGAATTGACTATTGATTCTTCATAGATTTGAATAAATTTACTTGGTTATCATCATTGCCTCAATTTCTATTTATTTGACTGCAAATTAGTGATTTCTTAAATTGTAAGTAGTAATGGAAGCAGTGGCTAATACAGGGGCGTTACAAATATAGAAAATTAAAAGCTTAAATATATCTAAGAAGCAATAAATGTTACTGAGTATAACTTTTTTATGCACAATTAGTGCAATTATAACTGAAATGAATGCTTCCTCTTTACTACATGTGGAAATTAAGTGTCACTAAATTTACTGTGAACAAATAATTTCCAACGAATACTGTACGAGAATACTGTTTTTCTTTCTCATTTTAATCCAGATAGCGTATTTCAGCTGCCATGGCTGACATTAATTGTCATTTGCAAAAGAAGATTATTTCACCGCGAAGCTTTTGACAGCGGCATTTTTTTAAAATGTTTCGTGTCTCGATTCTAATACGCTTGATGTGTCACAGCTTTACCATTATCAGAAGTAAAAATACTCACTTTTTGATCTAGAGTTTTTGATAAAAGCGTGCTTTAATACGAAAACATTGCTTTTGACGTTAATTTGGCTGTTTAAATGTGTAGAAACCATGTTTGAGGAGATGTAGAATTCGGAAAAGATGGTGGTGCATAAAGTAACTTAAGTAGTTGCGATCTGAATTATTATTTTCTTCATCTTTAAATTTGCGTTTGAAATCGTAATTGCTCTTAGGAGCATTTGTGTATTTTTGAAACGTTACGCATTGTTAAATGTTATTAATTACATAACTTACAAATAGATGAGTGTTTTCTACATTTATATAAAAGAATAGAAATTCTCTTTTAAACACCAATGCAATATAACTTTTAAAAATGAATTAATTTGACTCTTCTGATTCCTTTTTCAGTTTAATATAATTACTGTAATGAATATAATTTGAATTATATAAATTAATTTTATGCTATTATTTCAATTAAAAGGGAAAAATAACGAAATGGAGAGAACAATCCGGCTATACACAAGTAGAAATGAATTTTTCAATACAATATGCAGTATAATTTAAAAAAAAATAATATAAGATTGTAAAATTTGTTCTTATACTTTTTATATTATTATATTTTTTAATTTTGTAAACAGAGATTTATTCTTCGCTATTGATTCTTTTTCTTCCAGGAAACTGATGTTTATTTCCCGAAGTTTATTCATATAAATTTGCAAGTAATTTTAGTAAACTGCGTTTTCTTAATAATAACAGGACTCTTACGATTAGGTAAAAAGAAACATTTTTAGGCGGAATATTATCTACAACTACTTTTGTATTTGTGAAACTCCCTTAGACACTGGAATATTTCTTTTTACGAGAACTATTCAATTACGAGAACTATTTCTTGCATAATTTTATCATTTTCTGTTTCATTTTTGATTATTTTATTTACTTTAAATTGGATTTCATTTAGTTTACTTCCCACATTTAATGTCATGTAAATGTAATTAATAGAATTGTTTTTAAAAAAACTCATCATAGAGTGTTTTTATGATTCTTAAACTTCATTGTTACTCCAGTAACTACACGACTTATTCAAATTATGTTCAGTCTGCATAATTTCATATTACTTAGAATAATAAGTATCTATTGATTTCACGGAAAAATGTTTTGATTAATATAAATATTTTCGTACATTTATTGGATACGATTGATATATAGCACATTGGATTGAATGGATATTTGTCATTACTTATTTACTACAATTTTTGTACATTACTGATTTACTACAATTTTTGTACATTACTTATTTACTACAATTTTTGTACATTACTTATTTACTACAATTTTTGTACATTACTTATTTGCTACAATTTTTGTACATTACTTATTTACTACAATTTTTGTACATTACTTATTTACTACAATTTTTGTACATTACATAATTCTCATTCAGCAAAGAAAAGTCTTTTTTGTGATGATAGAATATTAATAAATGTTTTTTATATATAATATCTTAAAAATTGTATTCGTAAGCTCTATTTATCCTCACTCTTGTAATAAAACATACAAAGAATAAATATACATCCTTTTTAAATAAAACATTTTCAAACCCTTGTAACGTCGGCTACTCGCATACCTTCCTTCAACTACAACAACCCGGTTAACTTTCTGATCTTTATATTTAAATTTATAACTCATTTTTAATTAAAATAAATGTGTTTACTCAAATTAGAATAAAATTAGAAATGTATTGAAATGATTTAAAGAGCTACATATAAAAGCAACGGATAGTTTAACATTAGAGTTAATAATGATTTGTTAATTAAGTTATAAATAGTTGATTGAGCCTGCGCATAGAGTTTGGACTTACGTAGATTATCATCAAACAAGGATCTAGAATTTCTCGATGAGAGTACAAATTAAGGAAATTGCTTTAATCCCAAATCACAAGTGAACTCACTCGAACTCGTGTACGCTGGTAAGCTAAATCTTTAACGTTGACATTAAACTAGCTTACAGACATGTATAGGTGGAAAAGTCTGATATAAAAAATAATTTGGCATATATTTAACTTGAAAACTGGTCTTAATTATCATCTGTCTTAAAATAGAAGTTGAATTAAAAATTCAACAACGGAAATTACTCACTGGTCTCTTAAACTCTCATCATATATATCAATATTAAAAATAATAACTATTTATTTATAAGATTATTATATTCAAAATATTTGACATTCTTTTGATTATTAAAGAATCCTTTCGGCTTAAATCTGAGAATTTTTTTTTATTTATAATTGCAATTCAAAAAGAATGTATTAGTATTTGAAAAACAATCTGATAATTACTGCTCTAATAATTATTCATGTAATGTGAACTGTAAAACATTACCTTAGTTAGATTTATAAATGTAAATCTGTCACTTAAAATAAGATAACGATGTCTCTAATTATTATTCATGTAATATGAGTTGAAAATCAGTAATTTAGTTTGATATATAAGTTTAAATCTATAGCTTAAAATAAGATAATTATTCCTCAAATAAATATTCATATAATTTAAGTTTTCAATCAATAGCTTAATTAAGTGTGTAAATGTAAATCTGCAGCTTAAAATGCTTATAATATATATTCTATAATGTATCCAAAGCTTAAGCTATTTTTATAATAATTAGTATTATATATATTAACATATATCTAAATTTTATCATTTGGAATAAGCGAATGAATACATTGACTCATTAGTTTAGCAAAATTTTAATTGTATCGTTTGCTAATAAATTCCTATCAAGTTTTTAAAATGGAGAAATTAAAGCGACTTATTCAAGACTATCTAATAAATGAATGCATTAGTCAATTAATTGATCTAGCTTGTTTAATTGCGCGTGTAAGAGAAACACAGACCATTCTAGCGCAGCGTTTAATTAAAAGCACAATCAATCAAAAATTCATTGATATATCTTCCGTCCATTTAAATTTCTATGTGTGAGGAAATTAACGGTTAATTTGGGTCTTATTCGACTAAATTAACATCAAATGCACGAATTACATTTTTACAATTACTAAATACATACATTAATACAAAAATGTGAATTTATGGTTCTGTGGAAAGTTCGTATATCCTTCATTTCCGTGCGGCAGTCAGGTAATAATTAACTAATCAAAAATTAACGCGCAAATGCTCGAGTTTTATTTATTCTTCCAACCGACATTCCAAACTTAATTTGCCGACAAACGCGGTTTTCTCCACATTTTAGAAAGCCCCCTACGTCTCGAACTCGTAATTACCCATCCCTAAAACGTGCTCACCCAGGGCATTTCCTATCTTTTAGTCTAATGGGATAAGAACATCATTTCAGCATCGAATTAGGTATTTATATCCTCCTTTTGCGATTTCAAAGCTGTAATCCATTTTGCTAAACTGCTTACAGCCACGGCGCTTTAAATATTCATATACGTGAAAATAATACGCTAACGAGATTTGTGCTTGCTGTGAGTGCTCCATTCTGGAATTCGAACAAACGTAATTATATGCCGCATTTATTAACCAGGATTTCATAGCTAATAACTTCCCTTTTTTTGACGTGAATAGTTTTTATGGGAATAAAAGAGATTTGAGTAAACTGAATGATTATTTTTAATGTAGCATTCCTTTACGTTTGTTTTTTGAAGTATCGTTAACAAAAAAAAAAAGATGTCCGGAAAAAACTATTTAAGTTACTGAAGAAAAATAAATCGGAGCAAACATTTAAACGGCAAAACATTAACATTTGTTTAGAGTGATGAAACTTTCTAAATCAATGTATTAATAAATCAATAAAAGATACGCTCACTAAATATTTATTTATAATAATAAAACACCAATCATAACAAACATTAATATTATTAATATGTATCTACATTGTTAAACATTTCAAAATAGTTAGTCATAAATTAATAAAACATAACGTTTACAAAATTATTATTTTCGGTAGTAAAATATAAATCAGAACATATTAAAAAATAAAATGTATTTATAATACTGAAATTTTTTTAAAAATATGATATTGCTAAATTAATAAATATAACGTTCGATAAAAATGTTTAATAATGATATTAAGAATTAAACAGAACAGCCTTTAAAATTAATAATGAACATTTACGAAGTTAAAATCTTTTAAAAATATGAATGATAAATTAATAGATGGTAATGTTCTAAAAGTAGTTATTCCAGGTTTAAATCAGTCTGAATAAATTTTAAAATTAATAGCAAGCGTCAACAAAATTGAAAATTCCCACAATATTCAGGGTAAAGGAAAATTACATTTTATATATAGCAATGAGATATTCATGCACACACGAAAAGAATACGCCAATGAGAATTGTGCTTTCTATGACTATGTTTCAAGCTGGAATTCAAAGAGACATAATTATGCCTCGCATTTATTCACTAGGATTTTATCAATAATAATTTCCCTTCCTTTATGTAAATAGGTTTTAAGGAAATAAAATATATTTAAATGAACTAAATATTTTTAATGTAGTTCCCCCCCCCTTTACGTTTAGTTTGAAGTATTATAAGCCCCCCAAAAGCTGATGTTAAGAAAATGTTGATTTATGTTGATAAAAATAAATAAAAAAAACCTTTAAATTAATAATATGTGTTTGCAATACTGAAAATTTTAAAAATGTTAAAGATAAATTAATAAGAGTTGAAGTTTAGAAATTTTTTTATTTACGGTAGTAAAAAAAACTATCTTAACAAACCTTAATACTAGAATGATCGTAATGGTTATTTTGACTGCTAAGTTACTTTGAGAAGCTTTTATTCCATTCATTCAGCTCATGGAAATTTCATGACTTATACGTCGTAACACAAGATGTTATGTATCTTAGGCCACTCAATATGTTCCTCCTATAATTCCTATTACCTGCTTAGTCCAAAAGAATGGATTCTTTATTTAGGCTTCTGCTTTGTGACCTTGAACGCCACTCCTTCTTATCATAGTGTTTTGGCACGAGCATCGGTTTGGAATTCGATCTCATTCTTCAAGAGCAAACTGTGAGACATCACCTCCCTTTCAGTGTTTCAATTTTCGGCAGAAGTACACATATCTCTGAAGTTAGATCCGAAGATATTGATTCATTCATCTGATTCGCGTTACGCGGAAGAGTTTCAAAATATTCTAGATGGAAGTGATTTTAGTGGATAAAATGACAGTAACAATGGTTTTGTCTGTGAAAGTTGCTGCTCTACAAACCCCTGAAAATGTCTTCAAATGATGATAAATTTCTCAGAGAAAGAAAAAAAAATAATTCTATGGAATACCACTATGATTCTGATGATCATTCGTTGAGCTTAGTCGAAATTTCAATAAAAACACTGTAAGACTTTCTAACAATAACAACATTGTAAGACTTCTTGTAATATCTTACAGAAAAATTAATAATTCTAATCCCAAATGTGTGTTGGGACTTTTTTTACTGATTAACTTTAAGGCATAATTATTAAATGAACAAATTTAAAGATTGAAAAAAAGATTTAAAAAATATCTATGATCCAATTAAATATGAAATTGAAACGAGCATTAATGAACTGCCATCTCTTAAGTTTTTGCATAGATAAAAACAAAATAATAATCTAGGTAAATATGTCATCTAATCCTCCAAGCAATATAAGAAAGACCATATGTTTATGTTTACTTTACCAAACCCCTATTTGTCTGGAATACACACAAAAGTTAATCGAGGAATGTCCTCAAAAAGACAAGAACTAAATAGTTTCTTTCTAGGAGAACCCTGAAATACTGATAGTTCAGGTTCTGTCAAATTTTTTTTGTATTGTGCTGCATTAAATTTTCTTGTGATGTAATTCGCTTTTCATATCAACTAAATAAAATACGATAAATTATATACGCAATACATTCATTCTAATTAATTTTATAAAATTTACTGCTGGATCTTGTCCAAGGTTTGAGCCAAATTTTCTGGAAAATGTTCTATTTCAATTTAAAATGTAAAAACATATTTTTTCTCTGAAAGTTCATAGTTCAAAAAATTCCTTGAAATAACAGAATATTTTAATTAAAAAAAAATTCTAAAATTTTTAACGATACTTTGTCTCTGAGATTGCTCGTTCCCTGTTATATTTTTTTTCATCTCCCCTGTCATGGGTTAATAAATTTAAGGATTTTAGTATATAAGATTATACATATATATATATATATATATATATACACTCCCTCCATGGGTTTTTTTCACTTGTTTGTTGACCCTTTATAAGTGAATGTGTCAAAAACAATGCTTTAAGCTTTGACAATTACATTTCTGACAGATATGTTTTCAAACCCTCTTTTAAAAAAAACAGAATATTGATGAGTGCAAATCATTTTTATCAACTTGATGAAAATTTCAGTAAATATGATGAAAATAGTGATTCATATCTTAAGAATTTTTCTAAAGGTGAAATTTCTGGAAAATACTGGGACACTTCTGAAGAAGAAATTAATTACGAAATACTCGCGGAGTATATTGTTGGTTCTTAGAAAATATTTTTTGCTGCAGATAGAATTCGATGGCAAATTCCTTTCGAAAGCGCTATCACGTATTGCAGATATGCCTCAGGAAATGTATTGAAAGGAGAAATAAATTCAACTCTTTTTGCTAAGAAATCATAGGTGGGAATGAAATTTCACCTTGACTTTAGTCGTCTTCCATATTGATTAAAATTGATTCCAAGATATCTATATTGATTCAATCTATATTGACACAAAGGTGCGAAATTTAAGAGGCTCACAATCAATTAAAATTGAATTCCTGAGACATTTCTGTGGAAGAATTTAATGCTTTGATTTCGTTTTTTACGCAAGAGGAGCAATGTGCCGTTCTAAATTTGAATGACTCAGGATCAAAGCAGTGGGGGTGCTCAAATATTCAGTGAAACGATCACGAAATCGTTTCAAAGAATATCTAAGCTTCCCGTGGTTTGGTGAAGAATCGAATCATTTAACTCGGCTTAAAAACGATAACTTTTCCCTTGCTTCTGAGTTATGATCTTCTGAGTAATGAGCATATGTTGAGGTGGAAACAAATTAGTGCATACTGGTAGCATTTCTGTACGACAGTGAGTCGATGCGGAACCTGGTGAGACGCACATTTCTTCATGTTAAAGTCATTATTTCAGCAGGTGCCACACCATTTGATGACAGAGACTAACTTCTGAGGATAAGTCCTGAACTATCAATTGCCAGTTTTCGGATAGGAGACCATTTACGATTTCTATATGTTGTTATAAAATGGACGTCCAGCCTATGTGCTACATATCTACCTTTTCATTAAGACCCGAAAAATGCTTTGACTTGTAGGATAACATATTATTGCAACAAACTCTACGTTATCTGTGATAACTTTCAGATGCCTTTTTGAATTATTTCACAATTTTGATTTTTTTTCACGACCACTAATCACCTGTTGTAAGCATACTTTAAAGCAATAAAACTGACACATTTCACTTCAGCGTCACATTGCGATTGCATTTTTAACTGGTCCCAAAGATTTATGCACTATACACAGCGAAAACAGCAACACCACATTGCTTATTTCGTGTTTTTCCGATCTACTGTAACTTTCTGTACTGTGCCACAACTACTTTATTTACAAGTCTCTTTGTTATATTTGGTAAACAAATCAATTTAAAAAAATCTTAAAATTAATGACATGTCTTTATAGATTTGAAAATTCCAAAAACATTTGATGTAAATCTCATATTATGTGTAACGAAAATTTTGTTTCAAAGAAATTGATGAAAACTAATTTTCCTACGTGATACATACAGCTTTTAAAATTCATGCTACTTCTATACTTAGTAGTAGAAAGAACTGGAACTTGACAGTAAGTAATTTACCTTTACTCAATTTTTATTAAATGCGTTTTTAACAGTGTTTTAACTGAATATGACCAATACAAATATCGTTCCACTCATTTCCATTTAAAGAATATCCAAGCTTCTTGTCTAAGATGTTGTATGATTAATATAAGTTGATTTATTGGCATTTTATTAAATCAATTTATATTAATCTCAAGTATTTGACACATTTGCATTAACAAAAAGAATACAAAAGGATTAATAAGGGAGGAATTAATATTTTACACTATATAAAACATCTAACTACGTTTTGACATTCATTCCTTTCGTGCAAATTTAATATTTAACTCTGTAAATCATAATATGCAGCTTTTTAAAAATGGCATTTTTGGTAAGGAGTTTCCTCCTTATATTATAAAGTTTCTTTTAGAATTCCAACTTCATGGCATTTTTATAAATTTTCTTGAAGAATATTGAAAAAATAATCATTTGCAGTTTATTAAGTATTGGTTTAGTTCCAGTAAAAAAAGTAATTCAATTCAGCTGCTAGATTGATTTTGGTTGGCTCATTGTTTGGTTTTATTAACGTCCCACTAAACAAAATAAAAGAGCTATTGGTAACGGACATCGTAATTTTGAACCTGGGTCAAGTTACCAGCATGAGACTTAGGCTGGCAACCCCTCACTTCATTTGCACACCAAGCCAAGGGGGTCCTTCATAGATTTAAAATGCATTAGGCCCGTCTACAGGAGGGTCTTTTGTGGTATCAAGGCTCGAATCAGTGACTCAAAGAAAACTGTCAGTCGTGAGATCATGACCACTAGACAAACGTGGCCACATTTATCGATGAACTGAAAAGTTGAAAAGATTGTTTATTATGTCTATTACATATGTTTATCGTATTTTTTGTGTCACATAACTTTCTCTTAATTTTTAACACAGCAGTATTTCGAAAAGCAATTTCTCTCTTTTTTTCTATGATAAATATGATACTTGGAGAAAATTGAAAATAAAGAAAATTAAAATGTATTTATGTCGCATTAAATGTTCATTATTTACACCGATACTAACAAAAACAACATGTACATTTTCGAAACAAGTACATCTCGAAACCAGTTACAACAGTTCAAAACAAGTACATTTTCAAAAAGGAAGCATCTAAAATTACATTAGGAGGTGTGGATATTAAATAACGTGACTTATGATACTACATTTGAAGAAAACATGCGCCAAATGCTATCGACAATCAGAGGACAGGTTGGTTTGGATTTATGAACTTCGCACTAGAAGCAACATGAGGGCTATTGGCAAAATACCCAAGAGGACCGAGCTCACCCAAAGGAGTTAGAACTGCAAACCGATCCCACGGAAATAGTCAAACCCGCACTCAGCCTTTATCTACAAAATAACATAATATTTCCCATTATTTCGAAATCAAGATTATATAAAGTGTACAAGGTATTTACACAACAGGAAATGTACATGAGGGCTATAGGCGACGGACCTCGTAATTTTTAACCTCGGTAAAGAAGCGAATACAATATCTATGCTGGCACCCCTATCGTAACTTCCACACCACGCCGACGAGAGGACTTTAAACCTTGACAAATTTAGCTTACATCAGTTCCGGCTGCACGGCTAGTCTTTGGTTGCATCAAGGCTTGAGCCCACAACTCGGCGAAAGCTTCCGGCCGCACGGCCGCGATAATAACCATTAGGCTACCACAGCAACGATTGATTTCGGGTTTAATTATTTTTACCATATTTTACGGCCAGTTTATAGAAATAAAAATAAATTCCAAGTTCTTCCCCAAAAGAGTCATAGCTATATTAACATTTCCAGTTACTTATCCTATTTTTATTACTTTTTTTAATTAGAGCATGAATGAAGGAATCATTTTGTCTGTGGAGTCTGCTTTGTAATCCGATCGAAAAATCGTGGCCAAATGAATCAGCTGGAGGTTCGGCCAAAATATAACGGAACTGAGTGAGTCTGACTTTGGAGACTCTGTTAAGGAGATAGATTGGGGCATCGACTGAAAACTGCCGGCACTTGAAAAAGAGTGTACCGGGTGATTTTGCGAAGAAGTTTCAACCGGATATTGTTGGATCCTGGACTGGTAGTGCAGAATATTTCTGCGGAGGCTGTCCGCAGTAGGTATAGTTTAGTTTTTATTAACGTCGCACAAGAAGCAACACGTGGGCTATTGGCGACGGACCTCGTCATTTTGAACCACTGTCAAATGACGAGGACGATACCTGAGCTGGCACCCCCCTCTCCTAACATTCACACCACGCCAACGGGAGGACTTTGGGCCCCGAACAGATTTAACGTGCATCAGCCCCGGCTACATTTAGGATCTTTGGCGGCCAAGGATCGAAACCGCGACTGAACGAAATCCGCCGGTGGCTAGTCCACGACCTTGACCATTAGGCTACCGCGGCCCTAAGAGGCTGTCCGCAGAGAGGACTAATCAGCAGGTGAGGTGAGCGTTGCTGCTCACCGGGATATATATATATACAATCGTAACTGTTATAACTGTGACTGTACTATGATAATGTGTGTTTTGTTCCTGTATCCGTATTGTACATGTTCTGAGTATCTGTCACTGTCCAATGGTTGATACCTGTATGTTGTTCTATATACTTACGAATAAAGTGATATTTGCCGTTATTCTCAGTTTTGGACTTCACTTTCACTTCCCACATGCACTGAGAGAGAAATAAAATGAATAATGCTGAAAATAGCATTTTGACTATATATACACATATTAAATATTCTATGAAACATTAGGATTTTAATTAAAGTAAATTTAAATTACCTGTATTTCATTCGAAATTGGTGTTAATTCAAATAATTGTGTGATGTATTATTAATAAATGTTATTTTTGCGATGTAAAACATTGTATGGCTAAAGTTCATAAAACATATGGCGTTAAGCGCATTGTACAAGGATATGCCACATTTATATGTTATTATCAATGTGAATACTATTGTTAATGGACATTGCACATTTGCTCTATATAATGTTGTAATGGTATGTCCATAAAGCTCTGTAAGAAAGTATCTCTCTTTTCTTATTACTCTTTTACTCAGTTATAATATGCAATGATACAAAAAGAGTTTATTCAATAAAAATTCAGTGAAGAGTTACCCTTTCTATTTGATAACAATGACCATAAGAGAATGCATTTCCATAATCGAATAAAATACGTTCAGTAAAATAAACATATAATGCATACATTTAGATATAGTACAATATAAATAGGTCGATATTATTATAGTTCCTAAATGTACTTTACCATAGAATCTGTGTCTTATCTCTACCCATGCAACGATTTGAATGTCTGTATAAATTCATACATACAATGATTGAAATAGTACTAGCAGTGAAAATCTTTCCGCTTCAGAAACTTTATAGTAACAGTCGTATATAAAATACGAGGATCAAACAACATTTCTGCTTAAAATAAATTCCAAAAAATATTCTGACTGCTTATATGCATTACATTTTGTGCTTCGCCGCTTGAAAATTATGATAACTTTCATTATGAAGAGGATGAACACCAATTTCTTTGATGTCTGCATCATTTACATTGTAAAGAATCCAAGATACTCATAGAGGTTAACAGTCTGAGATTTTAAACTTACAAATGTATTTCTAGGAAATAAGTTGTGTTAAAATATCATGTTGAAATTGCATTTTTAAGAAAGCAATTGTGATTTATGAATTCGATAACTTCAAGTGCATCATTTGAAACACTCACAAATTATACATAAAATGTTTCATAAAAGTATTTATTTTGTTTTACTTCCCCAATTTTGAGTTTCCATTTACCCACCGTGTAGTTGGGGCTGGTGCATTTTAAATCTGTCCCGGCCCGAAGTCCTCCCATTGGCGTGGTGTGGAAGTTAGGAGAGGGGGATGCCCTTTCAAGTGTCGTCCTCGTCACTTGACCGAGGTTCAAAATTAAGAGGTCCGTCACCAATATCCCCAGTGTTACTTTTAGTGCCACATTAATAAAAAACTAAACTAAACTAAAATTGAATTTCTATTTAAAATATATGGAAATCATCACTAAAATGGCTTTTAAAATATAACAAAAGTTTTGGTTATTAATTGAAAAATTAATAAAAATTGGTACACCTATATTTTTCTATGACTTTTACCAAAATTATACTGCAATACAATTATGAATAAAATTGTGAAACAATAAAATTAAAATTTTTACACAATTTCAACTGCTGTGTTAATGCTAAAAAAGTTTAAATGTTGTTATATGTTTAGTTTTAATTTAAATAAAGATGTATGTAATAAAAAATGTTTATACTTTAAAATTGAAAAATTTGAAATAGAAATTATAAAATTAGGGTTTTTTTTGTAATTATCGATGCTAACTGTCGGGTACTATGTGCTAATGAGTATTTTTATTCTTTTCATATATTTTAAGATTCTCATTAATTTACGCGCTCTGAATTGAATATATTTCAATGTATTCATATGTTAATACTAGGATGGTCTTGAGCACGCTGCTGATGTTTTCACCATCGGGTCAAGAGGAAAGACTCCTGACTCTAATATTACTTACTTGCAAGGGGCTTTTACGCGATAATTCTATCGAAGGATGAAAATACTACTATAGGCGTGGTATAGAAGTTTGGAAATACAGTGCCAATTTACGTTTCAACGTCTTCACTTGACGGAAGTGCAAAGTTGCAAGACTCATCGCCCATAGCTTTCATGTTGTTTTTAAGGGCGACATTTATAAGCCTTCATTCATTTGAGCGATGCTAACATTGTGTTGATATTTTAATTTAGACATAGTTTAATTTGTCAGTTTTATTAGAAAACCTTTTATAAATATTAATTTTAAATAATAAAAAACAGTATCATATACTTTAGCAAAAGAAAACAGAAAATTTTGATGTAATACCCACCCCTTTAATAAAATTTTGATTTTATAAATGTGCTTATCTGATTCCAATAGTAACTTAAGTCTCCTTTAACATAAATGTTGTTTTATGAAATATTCTTCAAATTGATAATATATTTTGAAGAGCTGTAAATAAAAAAATTTCTTATTTAAAAGGAAAAGGAATTCAAAAAATAAGTATTAATTAATTAATATTTTTGGAACGTCTTGAAATTTAACATAATTCCTTTTTGGTGAATCATTTTTATTTCAATTTAAAAATAGTTCATTTTGATTAACCATTTTTGTACGTACATATTATACATTATATAAAACTGATTTATTTTTCTCTCTTTATAAGAGATAGTAGACATGCCTTCGTATCGGATTCTTTTGACTGTTTAAATTGTTTCGATATAATCCTATTTTTACAATCTTGCAGATAACATTATATTTCAATAGCAGTACACTTTCGGAGAGAATAAATCCTTTCATTCTTTTTTATATTTCTAAGTAAAACCTGCTTATTTGTAGAATATTTTTATATTTTACAGTCCTGAATGTGATAAATGAATATACAAGATAATTTCGTATAGTTTTATTTATTACTGAAATATAGCCATGATATTTGGTTAAAACTTATTCTGCATATTAAAGGATCTTTATATACCTAATAATGAAATTACAGCTATTTAGTTGCTTTGTTTGGTTTCTTGAAGCCATATATTGAAGTAATCAGCAGCATTTTAAAGTTTTAATTATTATTTCGGTTTATAATAAAGATTTATTTATTTATTACTAACGATCTTGCAATTAGAAACTTAAATTTTCTTGATTATTTTTAAGACTTTACTATATAGTCATCCTCCAAAGTTATATATTTCTTTCATGGATTCTTGACAAATCGAAGGTCTTCTTTGTAGACTCAGTTTATGGAACCAAACGTTTTTCATATTGTGGGTTATTTCAAACTACAGCTTCCTGAAAACAAAGAAATCAACACGAATAGATGTAATTCACAGCATTATGTACACAAGAATAATTAATATGCAGAAGGAATCTTATCTAGATATTTCGATAATTTCTTATCAATAATTAACACTTTATGCTACCCCTTGCATGTGTTTTAACCATTTAAACCTTCACTAATATTAGAAGGATTTTTTTCTGAAAAAGTTTTCAACAAATTTTTTTTCCTCAAAACTAAGTGCAATCAGTCTAGGAACATTTTATTATTTTTTTTATTTATAACTAATTATGCTTAATTAATAAGGTAATGCTATGTCCATGTGTTTGTAAAAAGCATGCTAATGAACTAAGGATTAATCTTTGGCTTATAGATTCGGAATTTTTAAAAAGTTATTTTTCTTAGTGCTTACTGATTTACAAATCCTAAGAAAAGCAAACCGGAGGCATTATTTCTTTTACTGGTCTTGTTTCTACAGCATCCTTGGAAGATTACAAACTTAATTGATGATCCTCAATTTGAATTATTCATGATGAGAGATGAAACAATTTTCAATGGGAGAATTAATGTCTCTCAATTGATGGATCGTGTTAGGAGTGTGTTTCATCTATCACAATTACAAAGCTACCGATCAATAGAAGAAAGCGGGACTCTGCTGCTAAGTCAGGTGGCGGACGTGGAAGGCGAGATAAAAGGGGTTGTCTGGAATTCCGGGGGTTGATCGTTCTGCGTTATTAGTCTCGTACACAATTACATATTTAGTCGATAGCTAATGGAAAGAAAGAAAGGATACCTTTTGTTGATCTTGAAAGCTCTACAGGAACGTTATTTTGTACAACAAGGTTTGGTATTAAATGAAACTTGATATTTGGTGTAACAGTGATTTATTAGTGTTAAATTTGCAATAAATTAATGTTAATGAAGTTGACAATCGGGCGATATGAAAACTTTATTGTTGAAATTTATTTCATTTTTAATTCATAAGAAAAGAGTTAGAGAAAATATCCTTCGCGGTTTTTTATAGAAAAATAGATGAAAATACATCCCTTTTAATTATTCTAAGCATAACACTATGTAACAGATTTTCATGCGTATTTCCCTTTAATTAACTTCTGAGGCTGCATTACTATGATGTTTAATATGAGAAACTCGTAGGGTAAAAAACTGCGACATATGTAAAGTATCATTACTATATAAAACGTGTTGTGAATGGAACATAATAAGAGATAGTGAAACAGCCGAGGCATCATAACAGATGCCTCGGCTGTTCCACTATCCATTCCATTTAAGTAGTATTCTATTTAAGTAGTCTCTGGAGCTACTTGCTACGATGTTTAATACGATGACAAATTCGCCTTTTGAAGGAGCCGTTGTATACGTAAATTAGCGTTATTATTCTAGATGAAGTGTTGTGATCAGGTTTGGATAGAAAGAGAAGGATAGAAGAAAGTCATAGAAACACTATTTTGGTTCCAAGAAATGGTAGGTAAAGAACTGAAAAGTATACATTTCACTAAGTCCCATCGTTAGAAGTTTACTTGAATTGTATGCAGTGATGAATAATATTATACAATATTCTATTAATATTAAGGATGCGATAAATTATCCACTCTATTTTATTAATTTATTTTAATATTATTTATTCAAGATTGAATAAACTGATCAAAGAAATTAGGCTGATTATTATTGAATTATTGTGGCTCTTGATAATAACAAAGACATTTCATCACAACTGTTACATTTAAATTATTAATTTTAGTTCAAATTGAATTTCATTTTTGAATTCTTGTCAATAATGCTACCATGAAATTTATGTGTAAAAAAGTTTCAATTAACCCAAAAAATTGGCTCTAAAACGTAGAAATAATTTCTCCACATATTTCCAGAAATACAAGATTTAAAACATTGCTCTTAAGTCATGAGATAGATAACTGCTCGATAGAAAAATAAAATTTTTTGACAAATATTTTAATAACAGTAAGATAACAATCTATCTATAAATTAAGATTTCAATAAAATGAATTTCTTCTTAAAATAGTTCTTTCTGCGTGTTATAATTAATGTTTCTTTAAAAGCTTCTAAATGAAAACTTAATAATTAATATTTAAGAAGAAAATATTTTTAGAGAGTGTTTTAATACAATTTGGGTCGTGTAAGCTGAAAGAGCTGACTACAAGTTTCCAGATATATATTTTTATGGTGTTGGTATTAAATTTGAATTATTGCACAAATCCTATACAGTATACTGTTTCATTTTTGATTCAGGAATAACACTAATTTCACTATTCATTTTTATACATCAATAAAAATATATTCATTACCAGTATATTTCTTTTACCAAATAGTCCATATATCAATGTGTATGTTGACCATTTTGTAAGAGAAAACAATAGCAGTCTCACATTCGATTGCATTCTTTTATTTTAATGTTTTGCTAAAGAACGAATTACAGAAAATGATCTTATTTAATTCTAACCTAACAAGATGAAGCAACATATATTATAATTTTTATATAATGTCTTAAGTTAATTGTAACAGTCGTTATTTATGGTTCTAATGGTAGTAACACTATATTTGCACCAATCATAAGGACACTGGGGTTAAGTAAATATTTCATGTCTTCAGATAAAAAAAGAAAAATCATAGGATCAAAGAACAAGAAAAGAAAAAGAGAGATTGTCACGTGAGATTGTCCAGTCACGTGACTTGTTCACGTGAACTCGTTCACATCACTTGTTAAACATATCTTTTCATTGTTAAGAGAAGTGTATTGTTTTATTGGAATGTTTTTTTTTTACTGTGGAAGATGTACTCCTCCAAACACAACGTGTTTGTTTAATCACCAAGTACATTGAAAATGTCTTATGACTGACTGCTTACATACTATATAACTCGAAAAATGTATTTATTTTTGATATTAAGCCTTTATATAGTCTCCTCACAAATCAATACTACACTGGGAACGAGTGTAGAGGTCTGAAAGATTATTCGAAACGCCTCAAATCAAATATTACTTAGTACCAATGCCTTCACCGTCTCCTCCATCGACCCTTACTGCAGATCTGATGGGTACAGGGTGTGGTTAATGAAAACAGCATGCCTATTCGTCAAATTAAACTGTATAAAGTTAAACGTGAGACTGTGCAATGTTGTGCAAAAGGCACCAATTACCACTATCCAAAAATCTCACGCTGCATTAATCTCAAACCTAATCTGAAACATCTTTTAAGAATGCCCAGTAACAGTAGAACCTTGACAATGAAATTCTGTTGTGCAAATTCAACATTTTCAGCATTGAAACTCATACCTGGGCGATCTGATCTCTCATCATCTTCTACCGAGTTTCTTCTGTCTTTAAAGCTCAAAACCCCACGAATATGAAAGATTCACAATATCGACAACATGCGCAATTTAATCATTTAGTACGTTTCTGGAACCCCCTTTTCCAATTTGAAACAAAATTTTGATACGCGTTTATTGCTTCAATTCTTATGACAATGATGCACACACACGCACTAGCAAAGGAGCTTCCCAGCCAAACTAAATCGAAACTATTCAGAAATTAATTGAAACTACTTAATGCAGTTAACCGAAGGTCGTTTCTACACCATCTCGTTAGTTTCTTAGACATAGTGTCATTTGGGCATTTTTACAAATGGTTGTCCTGGATGTTATGAATACACTGTGTATCGAAAATAATCAATTTATTTGTTCCTAATTGTGCGTGATTCGGAAAGGAATCAAGAACATACTTAAAGGATAAAACATCTTAATGGAGAAGGTATTATAAACAATATATAAAAGTAAATATATTGCGTTTTTTAAAAAAGTAGATTTGTTACATTATGAACGGGGAAAAAAACTGTTTTCAAAGAGTAGGAGGATTTTGCTACGTTACTGTATACAAGATTTCATAACTGAATAAGCGTTCCAAGAAGAGAATGACAGAAAAAAAACTTAAACTGATATTTATTCAATTCTGAAACTGATCCAGAAATAAAATAATATTACGAATTAGGAACAAAAAACTGTACGGTTATTTAGTTAAATATTTTCAGAAAACTTTGTCTTATCTGAATAGATTGAAAGATAGATCTGTCTTAGAAAATATTTCAATCTCAACAGTCGGACTTCGTGTAATCTCTTGACAGTAAATGTCAAAATCACAAATTGTTCTCTTCTTTCACGCCTCAAATATAGAATATGTTAATATTGGGATATTATAAAATAAAAAAGATACTACGCTTAAACTCTTTTGTATACGAAATATTATCGCGTAGAAAGAAAATCAGATAAAGACTACGGGATTAATTCTCAAATCGAGAACGAACTTTACTATCCAAGAACAGAAATTAGTATTAAGAATTTTAACTGGAACAATAAAAAGATTAGAATTAAAGATTAATACAAGTTGACTATAAGTGAAGATAATAAGATGCAAAGCAGAATAACAGGAAATTGAAAATCAACCTATCTCCAATTTACAGCTTTGAAAGAGGCATATATATATATATATATATATATATATATATATATATATATATATACGAAAAAGAGAATGCACTTGACTTCAGTTAGAGCTTCCCTGTCCAAGCTCTCTAAAATAAATATAGTGGGCAGATGGACTTCTGTCTACAATGATAGCATGCATACATCTTTAATAGGATGTGGTGTGTGAATGTGTATAGGTTTATGGCGCAGGAGCCAATTCTAGCTCGTTTTCTGTTTTTCGTTAGTTTCCTTTCTGCTTCGTTTTTAATCGAGAATTACCAGCCATTTCACAAAATTCAATGCTGTAGTGCTGTTCAAATTTTTCTATAATTAAGTCAAATGCGAAACTCGTGGACCTTATCTTACAATTCATCATTCAAAGGTGGTATACCAGTGACTGACAGCTTATGCCAGCAATAGAAAAATGAAGCTTTCGCATCTGAATTACCTACTAATGCGGAGTTTCTCTCACGGGATTTTAGAGTTCACTTATATATTATTTTAAAATTTTAGATTTTAATGCAATATTTTGGTTAATTTACTCGCAGGTCAGTGATAATTCTTGTAGTGTTAGTTACACATGAAACTGAGAGAAAATGACTCATATCAAGAGTGATGTGGGGCATTTAATGGAATGATTCACCCGTTCAGAGACTCAATTGATTTATTAGATAAACTTCGGTTTCCTAACAATGGAATTAGGAACGCATACTCATGGATAGCAGAGTGGCCTTCACACCTTCTGCTCTCAGAGATTTCACTAATTGTGTTAATACTTAGAGAAGACAAATGGAGTGAAAAGTTAATCATTTTTTTTTTTTTTTGTTTTATTAAAGTCGCACTAGAGGAAACACAATGGCTATTGGTGACAAACCTCGTAATTTTGAAGGTCAGGTGACGAGGACAAGTATATGTTTGCACGTCCCTCTTCTAACTTCCACACCATGCTAACGAGGGGACTTTGATTCTTGACTCGTGCATTAGCCCGGAAGCATAGTAGGTCCTTAGGGACATCAAGGCTAGAACCCAAGACTCAGCAAAAACCGCCACCCATGAGTCCATGACCAGGACCACTAGGCTACGACGGCTACAGTGAAAAGCGAAAAAGACGACCATCTTAGATGAGATAAGAATTGTCACCAAATCTCCGAAAGACCTACAAAATAGGATAGAACTCACTTATGGCTGGCTGCTTTCTTTTGGGATCAAAATACGAGAACAACTGATTGGGGCAGATGTACAAACTGAGCAGTAAATAAGGGGGCTGCAGTATAACTAAATTCGTTCCATAACATATGTATTTCTATTTTCGTAGCATCTTTGAATGAAAAGTAATGGTCGAATATAACTTTATCATAGTAGTATAATTAAAAAAATTGTTTTTACATCTAACTAAAATGCATGTAGAGGTCATTTATGTCACTGGCAAAGAAATATAAATATTTTTAGTTCAACAGAAAATGATTAATTTGAGGTATATATGTTTATACTGTTGCAACAATGTTGAAAAATGGTTGGACAAAAGAAAAGGTTAGTAGACTCCTTAAAGTTATATCTGTGAGTATATATATATTTGTTTCAAACGATGTGATAGCATGTGAAAAGTGTTTTTAATTCTTCCTACAATCTCAGTTTAAAGATACATATTTTGTCTCTTGTGAAAGAACTTAAACGCGACCACTTAAAAAATATATGAAGCCTTTTCCTTAATAAAGAAATCAGCTAGCATCAGCTTTCTGATTTGTATGATCATGTCACGCTAATATGAAGGTGCATCGACCTCATACTAACTTCAAAAGAGCCTGGAGTTCAAAATCTAATAAAAAAGAAATTATAAAAGAATATACTAAAATATCAAAGGTTACGTTAAGTACAAATGATCTTTATATTTTTTCGTTAAAAAATATAGAGTAATTGTTTGTTGAAGTCCATTTTGAGTGAAGGTATCCATAAGAAAATGTCAAAGCCAAGGTTTATTCTTATTTATTGACTCACTGTCGCGATAATTACAAGAGAGATCAAAGAAATCTGAAAAAAACTCATATTTTATATTCAATTATTAAAATTTCTGACATTTTATTTTATTGTTGGTATAATTACTTTGTTAGAAATTATGAAATTTGGAAGAAAGATCGCAAAATTATATTTAAAATTCATTTTTACAAATTACAGCAATGGTAAAATTACTGATGGATATGCTAGTATTGGTGCATTTGTAATGTTTTCTAAATATTTCTGTCTAGAAATGCATCTTTATTCAAGAGTGTAACATGTTTTGACACAGTAAAAAGTTAGAACTATCTTATTCTCAAATGATAACTAAATTGCTACTTATGTCTTCGTTTAAGAATGACTTAACAGTACTTATAGTATTTTGCATAACATTTTCAAGAGACATTCAAGCATTTAGTTACATAAATTACTTCCTTTGTTTCGTATGATCATTATTTCAATTACATCCCCTGTTTCTTACAAATTCCTTTTGCATTTTATTTAAGTCATATTAATTATTTCGGTATCCTGATATATACATATAACACGTGGATCAATAAGTCCCGAGACTGTGCGGTCGTTTTTTTGCGATTTCCTCCTTCAAACGCACCAGCAAGTCAATATAATAATCACTGTTGATCGACTTACCTTTTTCGAGGTAGTAAATGAAAATCACGCCATGCGTATCCCAAAAAACTGACGCCATGACTTTTCCAGCTGGAGTGCTGCGTGTTTCTTTTCGGATCTATTAGCTACAGCTGTGCGCCACTCCAGATGACTGCTGCTTCGACTCTGAGTATAGTGGGATGTATCCATGTTTCGTCCATGGTCACGTAACGACGCAAGAAATCTTTTGTTGCGAGTAAATAGCGATAAACAGCTTCTGAATCATCGAATCGTTGCTGTTTTTGTTCCATCGAGCAATCGCGGCACCCACTTTGAAAAACCTTTTCTTTCATGCTAATTTTTCGCGAAGGATAGTAAATACACTTCCATATGATATCTGTGTCATCTCAGCAATCTCAATGGAGCTTCACTCTTTACCATCTTCACTTTGTCACTTTACTCACATTTTCCGGTGTAACGGCTTCCATTAGAGGTTCACTCCGAGCGTTCGCCATTTGTGTCGGTACAACTTCTTTAAAACTCCGGCAAACCACCGACAAATCATTGCTTTGATGGACAAGTAAGATCCGGGTAATACTTCTTCAATCCATTGGCTTTGCATCATGTTTTTACCCATTAAAAACAATGTTTTATCAGAACACGAAACTCGGTTTTTCCATTTTTAAACAAACCACAAACGATTCTTTCATCGCTGATAACTCAGCTGTTTCTGGTCCGATCGACTTAAAATTTTGACACGTTTCAAGCAAAGGTTAGTACTCTAGAAAGACCTGGTTACTGGTTTACTACGAGCGCCATCTCTGGGTTAGTCTCGGAACTTATTGATCCATGTGTTATATATATATATATATATGTGTGTGTGTGTGTGTGTGTGTATATGTGCATGTATATATATATGTGTGTGTGTATGTGCATGTATATATATATGTGTGTGTGTGTGTATGTGTGTATATATATGTGTATGTATATATATATATATATGTGTGTGTATATATATGTGTGTATATGTATATATAATATTGATGACATATGTATATATATATGCTATATCATAGCATATATATATAGTTACTTAACTATGTATATATATATATATATATATATATATAATAATAATATATATATCTCTCTCTCTTATATATATATATATATATATATATATACATATATATTTAATTTTATTAAGCATGAATAGTCATATATATATTCTATTATCTAAGGAGGATGAAATAAAATTATGACGCAAATCGTTCTATGAAAATTTTAAAACTGTAAAAGGAGAAACAAATTATTATACCCTAACTTCTTATAGGGTTGAAGATGAACTGATTTAAATAATTTAAAGTATATTAGAGCTATTAGTGAATTAAATTTAAAATAATTTAATGTGCGATTCTAAATATGTAAGTCATATTTATATTAATTTTCAGTTCATGAATTCCCCTTTATTATTATAAATTATATTATTTATTATAAGACTTCGAATTTCAATTTTCTTTTACAAACCCTATTGAAATAAATGCCTGAATATAATTTCTGAAATATATTATAAATAGTTATTTTAAATTTATAAAGTACTGTTTTCAGGTATAATTGTATTTTTAAAATTAAATTCAAATTTGACATGTGTTGAGCAATTAAATTTGAATTTAAATAAGTAGCTTTTTGATTTTTTTTCTCTAAATTTCATTATAACGAACTACTTAAGTTCGTTCTCTACTATTTTAAAATATAGTTCAATTTCTTATACTCATTTAAAATTAAATAATATTTTGTTACATTATTTTTTAAAAGTTAATATATTTAAATTAGTAAATTTTTCTACATTTTTCAGAAATTTTTGAATTACATTTTAAATAAGCAGTTATATTAAATAAGGATGCAATTTTGAGAACAAAATAAACATTAGAATTGAAAGCAAACAATCTGTTAAAATATATTACAATTAATTATATTTAAAGAAATATCAAAAATATGCATTTATTAAAATGCTTAACAGGATATTTCTAATATCTTCTTTTTAGAATTGAACATTTAATCGCTTAAATATATCTAATTTTGTTTTTCACAGCCCAAAAATGTCTATTTAAGCATTTAATAGAAACTAAGATGTATTATCAACTTTTTTCTCGATGTATGCAGATTTTTTTTTATCTTTATAAAAATCTAAATTAAAGGTTAAGGAATTAAATAATTATTTCTTAGATATTAGTTAATTGAAAGTTAAATGTTAGTGGAAAGAATAAAGAAAGGAAGAACAGGTCTAATATTTGCCGAAGTCTTAATGAAACAGATTTGATTAAAATGGATGAAACACTGTAACATCCTGAACTGTTTGATACGACGATAAATATTGTTTGAGCTTAGCTTAAATTAATCTCAAGGAATAACACAACGTTTAATTTGCAAGAAGAAACCTTTCTCACTATTATTTAACCAATGTTTTTTTAAAGAATAAAGATAAAATTTGTATATCAATGGAATTTGCAATTACATATTCTTATAGTGCAAGATATAATTGAAAAATTTGCTTTGGATTTAAATATTGTTGAATGGCCTGGTTATGAAATGTATCATGTCTGAACATTAATTATAAGATTTACATGCTTTCTACTTAAAATAATGACTAATACTAATTCAAAGTTAATATTTATTTAGTATTTTCCTTAATGATACAAGAAAGAAAGAACAGGTCTAATATTTGTCAATAAAACAAATTAATAAACATCTATTCTTATTCTCAATTATTTCAATTCTATATTTCAATCTGTTATTATTCGTATAACTCATACAAATTAAAGTATAACTACAAAGCTTCTTGTTTGATAGATAATATGTGTCTATTTCACTTATCTACTAAAATGAAATACATCTGATGTATTAAGGAAAATGGGAAAAAAAGAAATTTTAATGAATTTATGTACTCTCTGCATTTCATATAATTATGCAAAATACATTTTCTTTTTAAACATTAATTACTTACCAAACAAACAAAAAAATATCACAAGAATACTTATATACGATGGATTACAATTAAAGGTATACAAATATAAATGACTTCAAAACAATTGAAATTCCAATTTCTAATAAGTTCTCCTTAGCTCCTAGGAAGCTTATTCTAAGCTAACGTCTTTTTATACTAAAAGCACGCTTTTTTTTCCTTTCAAAACAATATACATAGTCTTTCTTATCATTTCAATGTCTTAAAATGATTAGTTTCATAACAAACTTAGTTCGAAGCATTAATTTTTTTTTATAATAAATGATGACAGAAGGATCTACAACCTTTATATATAGCTCTAGCTAGACTTTTCTCCATTATTCGTGAATACTTCCACATTTACGTTTTAAAAATAAGTATTAAATAATATATTTCATCTATCAAGTTTTATTAACTAGAGAAAAATATGAAAGTAATTTTCTCTTGTTAATAAAACTCTTGAACGCGTATTTTACCATATTTTCTGAAGTTTAAGGGCCTCCTCTGAATCTTTGATTCAAAATTAGGTAAAACTCATTCATCAAAAATATACTTTTTAAGATATAAATTATGCCCTTGAACTCCTTTAAGTGATTAGGCTCTATAGTAAATCACGAGTTATATGACCCGCAGATTATGGCATTAATATAAATAGTGCATTAATATGTATCATTAATATAAATTCCGACACAGATATGAAACTATTGATTGATTAATGGGATATAGAGCAAAAATAAAGAAATTAATGTCATCTTTCAACATGAAGGAGTGATGTCTGGTGAAAACAAATATTCTGAAACTCATAAAAAGGTGCCATAGCAAAACCACGAGTTCAGCGAATCAACAAACACTGAGTTAACGTGATTCAACTGTATATTTTTATTCATCAAAGAAAACACTGAATTCCTCGTCACTCTCATCTGATTTAAGAATTCCGGATATAAGCCTGAGTTCTGTGAATTTGAAAATTACACAGATTATGCATCTAGGATTTATTTGTTATATTCCATGTATTACTCCAAGTATTAACGTGAATAAGAAAAATCCTCCTGTTTTATTACATCCAATTTTTTACTCAAAGGGCTCCATATATAAGTTAATATTGAGTAAGATGTTCTTTGGGACTAATGAGTTAAAAAAAAATATTATTATTATTGAAAAAGAAATTAGAAATTTATTTGAAAAAGAAATAGTAATACGGTAATTTCTAACTACGTTTTGAACTATCGAGTTTTTTTAATTTTTTTTTTTTTTCTTTTTTTTTAATCAATTACCATTTCGTTATGTTGCTTCACAATCAATATCCACTACAAAAGTAACAAAAAATGCATAAATATTATACAGCTCAAGATAAAGAAGTATGAATATATACATCCAACAGAAAAAAGGCGTCAAAAAAATATGTCTTCTCAAATATATAATAAACTTGAGTATTTAAGAGTTCAAAATTTTAAAGCTCTTACCTCATAATAATTATTTATAACAATTATACATATTCTTCAGAAGGCAAAACAAGGATATATTTAATTTAATAAGTTTATTTTAAAACATTTTAGAATTTAAAGAAAAGAAGAAAAAAAAATTCACTAAAATTGTGTGAGAGCTCAAAAATCGACAAAAAATAATTGTAACAAAAAATACACACACGCACACACACATATATATATAGAGAGAGAGAGATTTATGAAAGTGTATTCTTATTAAATTAATCATTTTTACTCATGGAACTCCCAATTTCATAATTAAAACATTTTTTAATAACATCATTTCATACAAATTGATTATGTTTGTTTTATTTCGCTAATATACAATATAATCATTAAGTAACAGAGAAAACTGAAACAAATTACTTATCGAAGTGATTTTCTTGTTTTTATAAAGCTCCCAAATGCCCATACAATAAAATTCCTCCCTATCTTAAATCCTTATAAGACATCAAAGAAATTCATGAATTGAATAGAATGTTCTTCACAAAGCCAAAACATGTTTATTTATTTTTTCCGCTTTAATTAGAACAAACATCGAACTTTCTAATCCCAATTTTCATTCTCATTCAAAATATAAATAGATAAACATGTTTTATTCTTCATATTGATTAGAAGCGACTATTTTACAACGTAATGTTTCCTTTTTAAATAACTTTCCAGTTTTTATAATAATGTCGTTATTTGGTTCGTTTATTTGGGTTAATTAAAACTTAATTAAAGGAGGGCGTTTATAAAATTATTTTTCAATGGTACGAAATATTTTTTCCTCTTTGTTTAAGATACACTTTGCTTAATTTAAATGCACCGGCAGTATGGGATTTTTTTAATTATAATAGTCGTTTCCCATTACTTCATATTGATTATCTTTTAGTCAGTTTCTAAGAAAATGAATTTTTACATAACTAAGCACTACCATTAAAGTTACAAGCAGCTTTCTCTCTCATTATTTTCTAATGATACCAATATTGCAAGAGTATCTAACGACTCATTGGTCTTACAATTGATCGGCGATGCCTTTATACATGTGTACGAATATGATTAAACAATATAGAAAGCCAATTAGATAATTATATAGTCAACAAGTTTCTTGCAACAATTTTAATATAAATATTAGCAAATTTATTTTCACTCTATTACAGTTGTTTATTTTTACTATCATACAATTGTTGATTTGAGAGGATATTAATTTCAGTTGCTATTTAAAAGAGTAATGCATTTTTTTTTCATTACTCATGAACAATATGCTTGATTTATTTACATTTGACTTTCCAAACCTTCAAAGGTTTCAATAGGACAAAAAGGTCTTTTTCCTAGATTTAGCTCTAAAAAAATTAAAATATATTATTGTTGCACATAAACTTATTCTTACTACGTAGATTGGTTACTGAAACCGAATATTTCAATAATAATAATAATAAAGTTCTCTTTGATTTAAATCAAATCAATCTTGTTATTCGGCTCAATATCTTTACAATATCAGTTATAGTTTCTTTAAAAAAAGATTATAGATATCCTTTATATTTGTTGAGTTTAATTTTGTTGAGTCTGTTTTCAGCGAATTAAAAGAAGAAACATCTTACCTAGATTATACTAATTTCAGAAATGTAGAACACGATTCCTCGCACACGATTTATCCTTTTCAACAATTCATATAAGCTGGAATCTCTAATCTAAATCAAACTAATTATTGTAGTGTAAGAAATAATTCAATGGGCATTACTTTTCCTTTTCAGTGAATCTTAGTCTAAAATTACGAGGGTTGTTCAAATAAAACTTGTATTTGAAGACAGATAGCATCTTTAGGATAAATTGTTGTGATCATTGGGTGCTGCCATCTATTAAATGGAGCCAAAATATGTTTGACATTGATTCATAAGTTAATTTTGACTTGGTAATCATTTGTTGCTAAATTAAAATTTTATTGCTGACGCGTAGGATTGTCACCATTGGTGAGACCTGGATTCATCATAGATGGTCTAAGATGGTCTGGCAAAGATGGTCTAACAGCCGTAGCAGTTATGACGAAACATTTTGAGAGGCGAAAGACGTCATGATCACGAGTACGAATAACTGAGACTTGAACAGTTATTTAGTGAGTTATAAAGCAAACCATTTTCAAACAACAGAAAACAAACAATTTTCGATATTACAAGCACCGTCTCTTGGAATGTCTAAGAACTTATTGAAAGATCCTCGAACTAATCTAAAAGAACAATATTACTGTAAAATAGTAAATAATTATATGTACATCTTTTCGAGGAATCATAAACAGTGCTATCTAATCTAAGTCAAATTTATTACAGTAATCTAGAATTCGACACTACTTTAATCGGATTGATGTAAGTTAACTCCAAATGATGATGTGTCATAAATGTTCAAAATTTCTATTGAACCTATCGTACTTAAGCTTCCTTTTGAATACATATTTATGCAAGGAATAACAACTACGAGACCCGAGAATTGGCGGTGTTTAACCGTAGGCTCGTTTATTATCCCACTAAAGATTTGCCAAGTAAAATAATAAGAGCTGTAGCATGTACAATAAAAATGTATTTCAAGGATATTATGTGATTGGTTGGGGAGATTATGAGAGTGCCGTATCAACTCAATCTCGTCCTCGTCACTTGATTACAGTCCAAAATTACTTGTTTTTTTGCAAATAGTCCTTGTTTTTCTATAATGATATATCAATTGATATTTTTTTTTAAATAACAGGGATAATTTTAATCACTGTGTTCAAAACAAGTATGCAAGTTATTATTGTTATATAGAATAGTTAAAAAGGAGTGTCTTAAATTTTTAAATAGCATACAAGGGCAATTAAAAAATAATATGCTTAGGATGAAAAATGGGGCGTTAGGAATGGGATTCGTTATATTATTATCAAAAGGGTATGAGTATGACACTCTTCACAACCTCAAAACTCGTCGGCATATCTTATCCGCCCATGAAAACATCTTCGCTTTATTCGGAGCAAATTTGCAAGAAGCAACGCATTGCTTTTATTCTTGTTTGGTTTCTTATATGCAATGAAGTATCCAGGTCTCATCGACGATGGAAACTCGACTTTCCGACAGTTAAAACTAACGTATTAGACAGTTTAAAATTTGTTTGGCAGCACTCAGTAGTAAACCGATTCGCCTATGAAATGCATTATTTCGTCAAAAAATATACTTCTAGAACCACCCTTGCATATATTACTTCTTAAAATATTTATACATATTGATGAAAGTTAGATTATAGTATCCAAAAAGACAGAATAATTTTGTTCAGCTATACAGGCAGATGAACTGTTAAAATTACTAAAGTTTGGTTCGAGCAGATGTCGTAGATTAATAAAAGAATTGGTTCACACTCAATATATATAAATACTCAAATTGGAATACATAGGAGGACAATTCTCTTCAAATATTACCCCATTTCTTATCAAATAATCACAATTTATGAAGTCAGATGAGTTTTAATCATAGTAAATAAATATTTGGATGTAAAAATCAGATAAAAAGAAAGAAAATATTCGATTCAAACTATTCAACTTTCTTTCCTTAATCACCTTGCACTTTATATAAGTTTGATACAATCCAGTATTACATCAGTATCCAATCTTTTCAAAGTTCATTTAGATAATCTTAAATTTGCACGATCAAATAAAAAGAAAGCCATTCACAGATAAAAATCAAGTTCTTTAATCAGATCAACTAATAACCATTATTTAAATTTAAACTACTTTATCTATGGGAATTATTCTCCATATACGTCTCATTAAACGTTCACATTATTGTAAAGAGTTTTCTTCTTGACGACCCACTTGTGTTTAAGTCCTTAGTAGAATTGAAGATAAGTGATTGAGTCCTTAACACCTCTTTATAGATACTAATAGAGCTAACTCCTAAGGCTCCTCACTCTACGTAGATCTGATACAGAAGCTTCAGTTGTTAATTTTATTACTCATTATCTTTATCATTCCCTAGTCTACTAACCTCAGTATTAAACGCTTCACTTCTTATGGGTACAATTGCAACATTATATTCATTACATATCACTAATTGTAATTTAATCTAAGTGAGGCACTTTCGTTTACTGTTAAGAATGTTCAATTCAAATTCTTTTAAAACTAAACATGAGTTAGTTGATAGGAAAATCCAGGTAGAATCTACGTCATAACTTAAGCCCAGAAAAACTATTCATAATGCTTAAATTATATGTCAAATATTTTTATTAAAAATAAATAATTTGAAAGAATCGTTTATATTATTTGTAATTTCATGTAACAATAAACTAAATTAAATTTCAATAAATTTTAAAAATTCAAGACTATTCAAATTTAAATGTCAAATCTTTGCTACAAGTTTTTAAGAATACTTTTTCTCCACTTAAGTACAATGCATTCTAATGAGGTATAATAAACTTTGATACTATTTATACTCTTTACAAAAATAACATTCGAAAACTTTTCTGTGAAATCAATATTGGTTTGTACCTTTAAAAAGGAAGTTTTTAACTCGAAACTCTTTAAGTTTCCTTTAATTATTCGCTTAACTAATTTAAATGGTATTACAAAGTTTATTACAAATGTCTGTCTGCCGAGAAATAGAACTTCATTCCATGTTACCAGTGTTCCAAATGAACAAGTTTACGAAATGTCTGTGCGGTTAGAAGTAATTTTAAGCGGCACGCAACTAAAAAACGAATTACGCTGCCTTGTTCTAAACTAGACTGTATGCAAAAGAATATTATTTAAATATAAAAGTTCTGAGTATAATGAATACTAAATATTTAGGAAACTAGAATTGGCTTACAAAGAGCATTTTGTATATTATATGCATAAAATGGAAGCGAAATCACTAGCTTGTGAATAGTTTAAAAGTTCCTTCATTGATCTGGAATGTATATAAAAGTTTCTTAAAAATAGCATAATACTATGCAGCTCTTGAATAGCAAAATGTTTTTCTCTATTCTAAGCTCAGCTTTGGTTCAAAGGAGTTCTATTTCAGTCTGTTCTAATTAAAATGACTTAGAATGTTTAATTATGGTTCATTGATTATAAAGGAAATATTTGGGATATGGCGAAAAAATGTTGGGGGATAATTTAAGAACAAATTTTAATTAGTTTTTAATTGATATAGTGCATTACACTTTCCCATATGTGCATAAATTAGAAGTGATAAGGAAAGGAACACATTTATAGAATATTTATAGCACGTATAAATGAGTTAATTAATTATTAATTTAAAATAAAAGAAAGGAAATTGCCTCTTTATACAGATCCTAAGAACTGCTGAAGTTTGTCAAGTAGAATCCATATGAATTACAATGCAAATGTTTGAATGAAAAAAGTAATTCAATGGATTTTAAATAAATAAGTTTACTATTCAAAAATATAATTTATCAAATTGCTTTAATGCTGATAGACATACAAAAATCTGTGATAAATTAGACAACATTATTTCATGAAATATTAATACATAAATTGCTTCTTTTGTTTCATAATGATAGTTACAGTTGATAAGAATTTAATTTGTCTCATACTAATAACACAGCAAAATAATTATTTATAGAACGCAAATTTTTTTTATTAAAAATTAGTTTAAATTGAACAACAAAATAGAAATATTCCTAATAATTTTTATTTTGAGTGTTCAGATTATTTCAGAACTTTTTCAATGATTTTTTTCTGCAAATTCATAAACTTTCCATCAGGAAGTATTTTTTGATAAGCAAAATTCTACGCTACCTTTCATATTCTTTACTGTAAGAAATGGTTTGATGGAACGTGAAACTCACTTTATGGATTTTCCTTTTTCTCAGAATTCGAAATAATGTAGATTTGGGACTTCAGTGGTACGAGCTGTTGATCTTATGGTGCATTTTCTTCTAAGAGGGATATGACCAAACTTCAAGTTTTTTTCCATAATTTTTTCATCCACAGCCAAAGTTTTGTTTTTTCAAAAAGAATCAACATGAACATAAAATTCACCTTGACAATTATTTTCGGAAAGTCGTTTCAAATTACTTGATATGTTCATTCTATTGCACTTAAATTGTTTATTTTAATTGCACCTTTCTATGCTTCGGTTTTTTTTTCATGCATCAAAAACTAAACAATCGCAGCCAGATCTTTTCTAGAAAAATCTTTTTTTTTTCAATTTACTTTTACAATTGATTAATATTCATCTAAAATAAAACTTCTGATTTCCACCAGCAGAAGAAATTAGAAAATAGTTATGTTTCATATTAGTTAAATTAACCTAAAGATTTAAAAGATATATCAAACAAATAATATACGGGTAAATGACATACACAATTTTGCTCTTCAACATAACTTACAGCATTTGTCACTAATTTCTGCTAAATATTCCCTTGCTACTATTACTATGGGATAGATGGAGCATATTTTTTTTAAATTAGAAATATGTAATTTTTTTAAAAAAAAAATAATCTTAAAAATGCTGTCACTTATCATCATTCAAATGTACAAAATAAAATAAGAGTGACTGTTAAGGTTTCTTGATCGCATTTAAAATGACTGTGAGTTTATCTTATTTAAAACGAAACGGAGAATCTTTTTTATAAAAAAAAATGATGCGGAGCACTGGTATTTTAGGATTTTTCAGTACTGGTGAATTTATATCAGAAATTTCAATAAACTATAACTATTCACTTTCACATTTTAAATAATACTGATAAATTTTGCATGAAGTATCTCGTTTGTTTAATTGCCAAATTTTATTTTCGTAATTGATTTTTAAATCAAAATTATTTGCAAATATAATCAAATGCAAGTATTTTAAATTTTAAACAATTCGCATCTTCCCTACAGTGTTATCAATCACCTACTTTGCATGTAATTGACTCATATAACGGCAAAAAAAAAATAAGAGCTTTTTTTTTTGTCTCAAGAAAGTTTTAATAATTTTTTTACAAGTAAAATCGCTATTTTTTTTATTCAGAGAAAAGTATGATTTTCTGTTTGATAATAGAATATGTTTTATATTGTGTAGGTAAAATGGTGAGAGGAGTGTTAATAGTCCGTAATGTAAATATCTAATGTCATTTAGAAAATGCCTTTCCCAAGTAATTTTTGAAGCTCATGTAGATAAAATGAAATGAAGGAAAATATTTACATTGTTGGTTCCTTTTTTGTACAATATTATTAAATTACTGTGCTTATGTTGGACGAAGTTAAGAATAATTAATTTTGAGGTTTTCTCAAGCATTTAATTCTTTAATTATTTCTAATTTAAGTATGGAAAATAATAATGTGCTAAACTCAAAACTGTTACGCCAAAAATTACGAAATAAAATAAGAAATGATATTGAGAAATGAATCGATATTTTCTATAATTATTTTAATTTTATTTCAACATCTTGTTATTACTTTATTTACTTTTAAAATGTAATTATAATTTATTACATTGAATGACTAAATATAATATTCTTAATAACATTTATGTTTTACTAAAATGTATAATTTTCCCATGCTTTTATATTATTTCTACTTTAAAATAAAAATTCCATAAATAAAATGTTTAGCAATGATATAAAATGTTTATTAATGAGAAATGAATTTTAGACATATACTATCTCAATTCAGTAACACATATTTACAAGTACAGTTTAATACAATTAACAAAAATTCTGTAATCAATTCCATTTTATCTTATATCTTATTGTTACAAATTTTAGGTAATTTTTTTTCACTACGTAACCCCTTGTCCTACCCTTCAAACAATGATGGAGTCACAATAACATATCGCAAACATTTACGGTGTTCGGAAAAAACTGAAAAAATTAGTCTCTTCTTGAAAAAAATTCAAATTATATTAAAAATATTTTTATTCAAGGACAAAAAATTATTGTACAATTTTAATCGAAGTTGTTCGACAACTTCGACAACAAAAAAAACTTTTAAGTCTAGATTTAATTTCCATTATTTCACCAATATGTAAAAATGAATTGTACGGGATTGCATATTTCTTTCAAATAACGAGTAAAATAATGTTTTGAGATCATCGAATTATTCTTACTCTCTGTTTCATTTAACAATGTAGCCAATTACTCATACAACCAAAAAAAAAAAAAAAATAGACATCTTTTAATAATATGCAATTAAGGACTAATCACACTTTTCATCACAATAGATTGTCTCCAAATCAAGTCAAGTGAGATAGGTGTCATAAAAAAATACAAGAATAGAAATAAATCCTTCCCCTGTGAAATATTAAAAAAATTTACCCTTTTTAATTTTGTATGATACTCTCAGGTTAAAATGTTCAAAGTGAAACTAATTTTTTTTGTGACGTCTCAAGCATTCCATGATTCAATTCAATGCATTTTCAGCTTTTTTATGATGTGATTTATTATGAAGTATCATTCAACTGTATTATAAACATTTGATGGAATATTAATTAAAATTATTCAACTGGTGATTAGTTATGAATATGTTTGAAAATAATTTATTATGCATGTGCGTAGAGCTAATTGTGATTAATTATCTCTATACTTTATGAATTTAGTTGATAAGGCACAAAACCATGGAGGTAGAGACTTATTACTATAAACGATTTATAAACTAAATTAAAGATCAAATGTACTTCCTCAAGTACCAAAAGTATAATGAACTGCAAAATGTGATTCAACAGTAACGGTCTCAATATTCTATTCAAACATAAATTAATTATATTAAAAGTTACACGTATTTTCCAAAGGAGTAGTAAGTTTTAAATGAATTATGCCATACTAATATAAGTGCTACTTTTTATTTTCTAAATATAATTCGAAAAATTTCATCTAGAATAAATAAACTGCTTTCAATTTTTTTTAACATTTAATTCATGTTCAGAAAGATAATTAATTGACTTACAATTTGAATAGTCCTTATTTGATTCGTTAGGGAAGGAATTAATTTCGTATATACAAACTTTTTCCTCCAGTTGAAACCCTTTATAATACGTAGTTGATGCTGAGATATATGATTATTATGAGTAACCTCCTAGAGTTTCCTCTACTTTCCAATAATTTATTTATGGAGAGTTAAGCTGCGAAAGAGATTGTCATTTGTCATTGCTAAGATTCTGGCAACCTGGTAACTTATTTTGAACACTATTGATAATTTTCAATTTTGGTGTGATTTATATTTTAACTGACAAACCAGAGAATTACAACTTTATAGCGAATATAGCTGTAATTGAATTAAAAATGTTGTGAGTGATTCAAACCTTTTTACAACTATATCTCTCATTGGAATATCTCTCTTTTTCCAGTTATGAAAAAGTTATAAAAACTTTCCCCAACTCCAAGGAAAAGTAGCGTCGTTATGTTCCAATGCAAATAAAATAATTTCTTAAATGTTAACATACAAAACATCGCTCCTTTAATATAACTATTTTCAATAAATGAAACAAATATTAGGATGTTTCAGCTAGAATATCAACCTTTATTTTCGGAATTACTATTTCAACACATCCCCCGGAGTAGACCCCTATTTCCCTGTCGATTCATTCCGTCACAAGGTAGAGGGCGCTGGTACAGGGGCTCTGCGGTCGTACCGGAATCGCCGCAGAACCTGCCATCGAGAATAGCCCCATCGGAGGTTGCTTCACAGCCACCGTTCGCTTCGATCCCCCTTCGAGAAAAATAAACCTCAAACTACAAAAGTTTGTTTTCTGCCTCTGCCTCCTCCAAGTCCACCGGAATCCAGGAGGAGAGAAGTCATCCGGGAAGAAAAAAAGGACTTTGGAACCCTTGTTCCCGTTTTCGGGACTCTAACGGGGAGACTCTTAAAACTACTCTTGGTGGAATATAAACATTGGGCAACTATGAGTTGTGCGAGTTGTTGAAAAGTTGTTTCAACCTGCCGCGGTAGGTTGTAAGAGTTCTTTTTTTTGTTTTTCTCCGACGGGATCTTCAGGATTGTGGATTTTTTTTTCTTTTCTTTGGAAGGAATAAATTATCAAGATGTGCCAATTGGTGATCTATCGAATTGTTCACCTGACTGTCTGTCTGGTGATAATATCCAGCATCAACTCGTATGGGATGCATACTGACTGGAGTACCATTCTCTCAGGTAAGATAGTCGCTTAGGTAGATTTTTTTGCAATGTGAATGTTCGATGCTATCTGATTAAATTAGTGCCTGTTTTCGTTATAGTGTTTTGTACATTTATAGCTGCAAAAGAAATTTATTATCAATGTATCGAATTACATGTTAAAATAATTAAACAATTATAAGTTGCAATACATATAATTATAGTTTACTTCCACATTTTAAATAATTGGCTCCTTCCCAAAGGTTTTATTTTCTAATTATTTAGAGTAAAAGCAATCGTTCAAACTATCTATTTAGATATCTTATAAATAATAAGAAAATGAATGCGTGAAATATATGAAAAAGTAATAAAGAAGTCGCTCTATTCTTCTCATATTTTTATTTTACTTTACATTTGTAATAAGCGTAAAATATTTAAAATAACAAAATATATTTAAATTAATGATTGTATGAAATATTATTAAAAAAATGATTATACTTTTCTGAGATATTTTTTTTCTCTTTTCAACTAATATCATAAATGAAAATTAATTCATATTATGAAACTATTTTTCCTTGGTATAAAATAATTATTATTTAAAATTAGAAATATTTTTAAGACTGTATTTTTACTATGAAGAATGAGATTAATTCACATGAAAATTTGTATTTTGTTACAAATATATGAAATCTATGTTATATCTTTATCCCCAAACATAAGAATTTATTTTTATATATTACATTGAATTATTTTGTAATGCATTTGATAGCCCTTACTTCATTAAGTCTCAATTTTAAATTATTGGATCAGTTTTACTTCAAGCATCGAATCAGTTTAACATAAAATATATTTGAAAAGATCATGATTATTTCACTTTTAATTTTATATCATAAAATAAGTACTACATTTCATTTAAATTTAAGATTTATTACAATGAGGTTAATAATTTTATTATTTCAAAAAAACGTATATAACTATTATTTATTTTCCTTCTACTTAACATTCTTCGATTCGTTAAAAAATAGACTAAAAAATTCGGTATTTTACAAGTTTTATTTCCTCTGAATTTCAAGAATGTATTGACAATCAGTTTTAAAAATACATATTACTATTAAACAATTCATTTGATCTAAAATGTGAGCTAACCATTCGAAATAATTAATACAAAATCTAAAATGGCTGCTATATCTATTATTATTTCTCAGCCAAATAAGTTAGATCTGAAATAAGAAATTTTTGTTAATTTTTTTTTATTTCAGTAAAAAAGCTGTGGCAAACTGTATTAATCAGTTCTGAAAAACGTGAAATAAATTGTGATCAATGAAATAAAGTGTAATTTTGAGATACGGATACATTTTTATATTATTGAATTACATTATATTAGTTTTTGATAGAGAAATGCATAATTTTTAAACACATAATTTTTCAAAACAAAAAAAAATAAAGGTTTACTATAAGAAGAAAAAGGTAAGTTAAACTTAAAATTTGTGATCATGTGATTTATGTACAATATTAAAATTTATCAATATTCGCTGTTCAAAATTTCAAATAATTATCCTACCTATTGAAGACTAATAGGAATTTAAACATAATACGAATGATAAAAACAAAATTTTCCTTTTTTTATGTATATATTCCATGCAAGATCTATATATATTGTACTGTATAATAAAGGTAATGAGTTATTTTGCGGAAACATTTTAAAGGCTTTCAAAAAAATCAATTTAGAATCGTCTATACATAAATTTTTTTTTTTCTAACCTGAAGTGATTCAGCGAATGTTAAAAAAAAACTAGTCTCTCCCCTCCTCCTTCTTGATTAGGATCGCGACTGTGAGTATTTACCCTTCAATGATGTAAAGCCGATACTGTATTTCATTATTCCTTTTGCTGCAATTACTCTATTACTCAAATATTGTGTCCTTTTCCCTGCCTGTACTAATGCCTTAAAACCGATTATATAACAAAAATTAACTCACGACTGGTAAATATATAATTAAAAAATCTCAATTCAAATGCATCAATTTATAAATCAAAAGAAATTTATAAAAGGTATGTTAAATATGTGCTCTAACAAATTGAAAATTATGTTCCAGATTATTAAGTATTTTGTATAAAAAAGAAATATTTAATAAAAGTGGGGATAAAAACGAATTAAAAGTATATTCAAACAATAATCTTGTTGCAATATATCTTTTTAACAAAATGTAGTATTATAACAACTAATAAAATTATAATCTTGCAGTTTAATTACATATTATTAATATGTTAATAGTCAAAATAAGATATTTTTTAATACAACGAATCAAATATATACTGTTTTATTCCTTAATTCAGTCTCTAAATGAAGCATAATCATTCATTAATGGTATTTATTTGATTTAGAATAAATTAGCTGCATTTAACTCATAAACGTACAATTGGTTGCTAAAAAGTATTTATAATGAATAGGGATATATTTCCATAGTAAAAAATTATGGAAAATTTTCTAAACTTCCTAAAGGTTTTTATTCAGTGCTGTAAATTTTGTGAAATAATCATCCACATTTTAAATGCTTTCATTTATAATCAAATAAGTAATATTTAAATATTTCTATTCTATAGATAGTTATATTCATATAACAGGCAAAAAATTAACTTTTCTATTTAAATTTAATTTATAAGTCACGGAAGAATTAGAATTCATATAAATGCATTATTTCCTATATTATATAAATTAAAATCCTAATCAGTTATAGAAAATTGGACGTAATACAAACTTTGTTTTTTTTTCAGTTCGAAGAAATCGTAAAATGCCTTCAGAAACCATAAATGTGTTTTCAATTTTGAACTTTAAAGTAGTGTATTTCTCATAATCATAGTTACTGATAATTTATAAATATTTGTTCACAACTATGAAATTATTTTTTGCTCATCACAACCTTTATCTGTCATAATTATTTGATTGATTATCATGAAAGAATGTACATCACAGTGTTTGTAAAAAATCTAAAGCATTAATTAATTGCATAAATTATTCGTAATAATATACCTATGAGTATTACTTACGAATATTTTCAACATTATTATAGATTATTATAATTAAAAATAATTTTTAACCATAAAAAATTATTTTTAACCGTAAGAAACATTTTTATGTGAGTAAATATGTAATAAATTTATATGATGATTTTTACTAGAAATCATCTTCATATTTTTGTACTTAAAATTACAAGATATTTACGATTCAAAATGCATTCAAGATATTTTTTGAAAACGTTAAGTTTTTATAATGATTTTTTACATTGCTTTATTTTGTTTTAATTATATATATATATAGATTGAGAGAGACTTTTAAAGGTTATTATTTTAAAGCTTATTTTTCCTATTAACAATAAATTAATGATTCAGAACAGTTTTTTAAATATCTTAATTGTCCTTAACATATTCAAATTTAAGTATAATTGTTAAAGACCCACGGTAACTGTTTTTTATATTTATCTTTAAAAAGTAACATATTTAGGAATTAAATTATATTTTCAGTAAATTTAAAAGAAGTCCATACAATATAAATTGTAAACGTATTGTTTGAATCTAGATTTCATTTGTGCGTTATCCACTCTTCATTATTCTAAAACGTTTTATGCCTCTCTTTCAACTTTCATCAAAAAGATGGATTGTCTTTCTGTAATAACAAAAGCATATTCAAAATCACAAAACTCAGAAAGGCAAATAGACTTCAATTCATTAATTGCTAATCTCTATTATGTATCATTTTAAATTATATGTAGATTTTAAATGCAATTCCATCATATTATAAAATAGCAACTGTTTTATATTTCCATGAAAACTATTTTATCTTGTTTCATAAAAATATAGTTAAAAATCAAAATTAATTCTATAAATATTTTGCAATTTTAGAGTTCAAAAATTAGTTTTATAAATATTTTGAGGATTTATAGTTGTATTTAAAAAATTAATTTTATGAACATTTACTAGGAGATATATACTAATAAATTGCAATTATGTCGGTATGTTGTTTTGTGATGTAAAAACTTTTTTTCAAATTAAAGGCTTAGATTTCATTTCATTTCAATTCTTTCTAAACCTGTGATGATTAATGCTGTTATATGAATATAAAATTTATTTTCTCTTGTTAGAAAATTAAAATTCAAATGTAAATTGTAAAAATGTAAAGCTTCTGAGAACTGTATTAGAAGAGTACTTATTTTAAAGCAAAGGGGTGAAGTTCTATTTATTAAAAAATCACAAAACTTGAAAAATACATTTGCAAAATGCTCATATGATCTACTTTTTATTCTTTGCCAAAGAAGCACTTTCATTTTAAGAAAGTGCTGAAATATTCGAAAGCCTGCCCTTACATAAACAAACATTATTATAAAATAGATTAAAGAGGAGTTTGCCAATCTTCATTTCCCAACAACTGGAATTTGTATGGGAAAAGTTTTCTCCAGGCCTTAGAAATTAGGCTTTCTTCCCTTCTTCCACAAATTTGCCACTGAAAACTTCAAATGATGATGGGCAATATGTCCTATTTGGCAACTGGCAATCCCTAGCTCCTTCGTAGTATTTTCAGATTAGATTATTACTGAGCAGTTTAGTGAGCAACATTTCCGTTTTGTGAAAATGGTTGCGATAATTTTCTTTACAAATTGGTTTTTTTATTATACAACCATACAATATATATATTTTATGGTAGAGGTTTCTTTTGGCTGAAAGTCTGGAATCATTATCTTTTGAAATACATTTCGCTACATGCGTTAATGATTATTGTAACAAAATATACAAAACTCAACATTTAAATGATAAAGTTATTCAGATGCATTGAATAACTAATCTCATTGTATATTCTCCTACAATGTCTTCTAAAGAATATTATATGAGGTTTAATGAATTAAAATGAAGCATACGTTTAAAAAGAGATGCTATTATTCAAAATTTTATTACGAAGAATACATTAAAATTAAGTGAAAAAGAAATGTATGTTAAATTTAATTTTCATAATATGTGCATTAATTCATTTCTTAAAGGATAGTTTTACAAATTTAAAAATTTGTTTCTGTAAAAAAGGAAAATTCGAACGGAATATGAAATTCATTTTTTTTTTCAAATTTATAAAATTAAAAGACAACATGCAGATAATGTCAATTTTAGATTATGGGAACTACAAAATTTAAATTTTCTATACATTCGGTATAAAAATGCTTATAATATCAACAAAATTAATTCCTACATGTTGTTTAATAGCAGTAAAGGATTTAGTTTTAAATGAAATAGTGGATAGTAAGTTTATTTCAAAAAGTACAATTTATACAATTTCACAAAAAGGTCAGATTGATTAATTGAGGATTCCATTTATCTACTTAGATAATTCGCTTAAGCCTGTAAAAAAGTTTAAAGTTAAAAGTCTTTGAATAATTGATGTGTTTAGGAAAAATATATGTATTTTACGAAAATTATTATTTTACCTTCACCCATTACCCTTTATGTTACAGCTACAAACATTAAAGTAATGAAAAACTTATTGTCCCAAAGAAAGAACGAAAAATAAATTCCATATAACGTAACAATATAACTTATTTATCTTCAATTCAAATTCTTTTAAATACAGGCAGGTAATAAAGTAAGATGCATGCAACATACTTTTGCAAGACTTTGATATTCAATTTTTAAAGATGATAATTTTCTGTAGAAACACCATTGATGAATTATATTCTTATCGGTATGCCCTTTTTATATACTCTGCATAAAATATATAATATTAACATGTAAGTATCTTAATTTTGTATCCTTCAGAGTGTTACAAAGAAGAAATTTCGAATAGTAGGCTGAAATTGAAAAACTTGCTCATTAAGACACAAAGGATCTATATAATCTTAATTTGTTTTATAAGCTAAACTTTTCTATTTCACATGTTAAGATTGTGTTATATGATTAATTGGAATTTATAAATAATCTAGTTTATCTGCTACTTGAAAACAATCATCATTAAAGGCGTAAGTGATTTTTTATCTACGGGGCTCTCGTCAGCAATTGTACAGCCTGAATAAGAACTATAAGATCAGTCAGAATCAGAAGATTCTGGGAGCAGTTGGGGTTATGAAATTACAGCTCGGTGTCAGCAATTACTCTATGCCATTATTGGTAACTTTTCTCAGCCTACACTGGCTCTGTACCTGTATCTCCAAATATTCTATGCCCTAATCGGCTTGCGTGTTCTGTTGCTTCTTTTGTCAAACTATGTTTGGGATATTCAGTAAGATTCGAGTTTACTTCTTTGTACCATTGAATAATATTTCACACACCTAGTTTCTTTCAATGCGCTAAAGTCTTAGAAATAAAAATACATGGGCACGTAATAATCAAAATAAATTTTAAGCAATCTTGAATTAGACGTTCTCTTGGAGTATTCTGGCAATTTCTTCTATTAAAATAGCTTTTTGTAAGTTTATATATTATCAGAGTGAATGTTCATGAGTTATAAGTGATTTGTTTTGACTCTTACTATTGTGGATATTATCAATTTGGAGTAGTTAAAGTGTGTAAATAGGGTCTCTTCTGAGGCTATACTGAAAAATCTGCACTTAGCCTCAGTGTTTGTAATAGTCAGTAGGACGATAGTAAAAGTCTAGTTCCTATTTTGTTCTTATTTGGATAGAAAATCTGCATATTATTTTAGCAGTTTTTGTTGATATGAGTAGGAATCCATTGAAGGTCATAGAACCTTTTACTGCGAAGTTGTTAAAATACATCACATATGGGGAAAGTTGTGTTACTGTTACACCATTTTTGATACTTTAGCAAATAAAAATATGAGATCTAAGTAAAAGACCAATCCGTCAGCAATAAATAATGCCGAGTACTTGAGAGAGCTTCCTTGATTGCAATTAGTTTTCTAGTAAATTAAGAGGCAATAGAACCAGAATGAAATTACTGAGAAATGGATTTTAATTTTTTAGAAGAAAGAGAATATCGTCATCTCCATTGTTAAAGATTTATTTGAGGAACTATCAGTATGTTGACAACTGTTATATTTCATAATTTTCTTTCACTGGAAAAATGAGTGCTACGATATAAAACAAGATATACCATACTACTCACCCTTATAACCCAATACTTCCTTTTCCCGGCCCTGCTAGTAACCTGGCGTTTTTAATCAGGCTTTTAAGTCAAAGGAAATTATTTTACGCCTCCTACTTCATTCGAATATTGTAAGCTATCAATACAAAACATTAAATTGTCTTTTAGTTTGAGTATTTTATGTGTTTCGAATTTAATATGCTTGTACTGATGTTTTATGCTATAATGCGTATCTTTTGTAGTTTAAATGATTTATTGTTAGTGATTCTCAAGTAATCCGGAGCATTCAATGATCCGGCAAGTGCTCTGCTCTGGTATCTGCCAAATTATTAAAATAGCATTGCATATGAATAGAAGTAATGACATATGTACAACGCAATTACTTTTACAAATATTCGAATTAACTTGAAAACATCTTTTAAACATTCATATTATTACTTAACATTTCATATTAGTGTTAATAATTTTCAATTCACAAACAACTTAGTATTCCACAATAAAGCCATGGAGATATATTAATGCATCTAACAGTACCAAAACCCTAATATCTCAATTCGCACAAGGGATATCACAAAGGGAATGAAATATCTTCTTTGTAAGTATATCAGAGTATTTACGCGAGGCTAAAAGTTAAGGAGTAAAGTAGTTTGGACATGTAGGAAATATGACGAATGGTTTTTGTGGAAGAAGAAAATGTAACAGAGTGAGTGCCTCGTGGGAGAAAGTCAGGGAGTGTTTCCTTTAGGGTAAGTAAGGGATAAAGCGTTTTTCCACAAAAAGAAACAGAAAGCTACAGACGAAAACCCAGAGTTTCTTTTTAAGCAAGATGTAGTGGATGACATGATACCTTTTCATTTCTTCTTATCAGAAGTGGTTGCAGGGAAGCATGAAATAAATGTCTAGACACATAAGACACGTATCAAACGAATAAGCAGAGCTAGAAATATATGTAAGTGATGTTTTATGTGTATAAGCGGGAACGAGGAAAATATTTAGTGTCGCAGGGAAGTAAATCGTGAAATGTAAGCAACTATAGAGATTCATTCAAAAAAAAATTTGATATCATTCCGGAGGCAACTCATAAGTATAAACACGCTATTGCCGTATAATGATAAAATAATAAGCATTACATATTTGTAGAACTTCGTAAAATTCTAAGAAAAATTTGATCAAATATTGATTCCTATTTTATGTATTTTTATTTATTATTTATACATATATGAAAAAACAAAAGAAATAAAGTAAATATCATAAAAAAATTTCCTTTGTCCAATTCTTTAAGGTATTTTAACAAATAGTCTGAATTTATATTAAACATTCTTGTTACAAGTCTTCTTAAAAGAAAATTTTAATTTGTTAAATGATATCCCTTCAGATTAAATATTCTGGGAAAAATAAGAAGTTGAAGAAATGATTTAAGTTTATACTGAGCCACAGTCTCTTGATGTATATGAAATTTAATCAAATTACTCCCTTCGAAAACAGCTTTTCAACAAAGGAACTTCATCGTTTTTTTTTTTCTTTTGCCTAATATAGTTTCAAAAGGGAAATTTTTTAAAGGAATTAGGAAAATATTTTATTCAGAAGACTCATTGCTTCTATAAATATACAGTATTAAATATTTAATACAATATTCTGTTTTTATATTTAATGAATTTTTTGTGATCTATGTCATACTATTACAGTTCAAATTATAATTCCAAGGCAGTATAATAAATAAAAAAAAATGCGACTGGTTAACACACTAGTTGTAGTCGTATAACATAAGTATTTACATATTTTAGTTAATGAATAAATACGTTCAGATTAAAAATAAAACTTACAAGAAATTTAAATAAGACTGATCATTTATATTTTTTTTCACTGAAACTTATACTTTTACATTTTCTTCTTCCAATAATTTGCCTAAAGAAGTCATGCAGTTTTGGTGATATTCGTTTTCTTTCCTCATAGCAATTGCTGAAAGAATAATATTGAAATGGCCTACGAATGGACGCTTACAGATGTTTTAAGATTTTCTTGTGTCCTAAAATAACGCCTATGAAGTAGATTTTCAATCTCGCATACATTTAAAAGTCATATAGAGTCAAACTGGGTAAATTAGAAAAGTTAATAATTACAAGATAGCTTTTTCTAGAAAAAATTTCATTAATTGAAAATGAAATGGGTCGAGGCACATTGATATGATACCTCCCTTAATTGTTCGTCATTGGACAAAATCTGATAAATGGTGGTAAACTGCTGATGTAATAATGGTGATTAAATGTGCCATAAAATCCGTTAGGTGAAGTAATGAACACTTAATATGATTATTTTCTTTAAGTTAATAGTTAGTTTTACTTATTAATTTGTTTATTCCCTTAAATATAATAAATTAAATTGAAGCATAATTTAGAAGAATAATTAATTACAAATTATTTAGAAAACATATTGAGTCACAAGTCCATCCCCTAAAAGTATGGAATTTTTAGTGTTTAATCCATAACTTTTTACAATGGTATAGAAGAACTAATATTCTTGACGTTTGTCCTCTAAAATGTTTTTAATAATTCATTTGTTAAATATTAAGATACAATCAAAATATGTAACTGGAAAACTGTTAATTTATATCACTTGATTTTGCTGTCAAAATCATTAGAAAGAAAACTGTGAATAGCTAACTAGTTTTTTTAAGAAAAAAAGTTGCATATTAATTTCTTTATACTCGTTAAATATAACGATTTAATTTGTAGTACAATTTGGTCGATTAGTTCAAAGTACACCATTCGGAAAGCAAATAAACTGCGTCGCAAGTCCATCATCTAAAATTATGAAATTCTTAATTTTCAATCCATAAGCCTTTTACAATGCTATCGAAGAATTAATATTCTAGCTGCTCGTTCGCTAAAGGTGATTTAATAAAACGTACGTAATTTCAGTGCCTTCTGATGTTGAAATATTTGAGAACACGGTTAAATGGCTCGACTTGGGAAAAGGAGTGATTAAAATATTGGACATTAAGTGACCATTCATCTGTACTAAATAGCCTTCAATATTCTGAAATATATTTCATCTCGTTCATTGAGTCGTATATTAATATCCTTCATAAACTTGTCGTAAAGGTTATTCTACACCTATTACCCCGCTGGAGACAGAGGGCAACTATTTGAAGCATTGAACGTGACTTTCGTCAAATTTTGAAATAAATATTAATTGTTGAAGTTTATTACAAAATCTAGAATTGCTTTATTTTAAAAGGATGGGTCATGTTAGTGAAAAGAGGGTTATAATATGTATAATATATAATTAGAGTAATTTCCTTTTATGAAGAATCTCTAACAAATTAACGTAAAATTGTTGTTAGATTTAATTACTTATAATCAAGTGAATAAAAGAATAAATATCATTCAATTAAATTTCATAGAATATAAAAAAATATACATGATTGTGTTAGTGAATGATGAAAGTATTTTTGAAAAAAAAAACGAGTTAATTAGCTTGTATTAATTGAGTTGATTTTAATCCTGTGTTTAATTATTATGAACCATTTACGACTAAATTACATTTAGTAATGGACTTTTTTTTATCTTGATTTGTGTAGTAGTTAACTTTTGCTTCTGCATAATACTTTGCTGGATTCAATACTTTTAAAATAATATTGTAAGAATTATTTTAGTTCCTGAAAAGAAGTATTTATTTAATTCCTTAACCGGAAACACACACACACACACTAAATAATATCACACACTTCCTAGTCAAGACGTGTGAGTGTAATTTGAAGAAGTGATGGAAAATCAAAATCAAAGGGAATAAAAAAAAATTAAGAAAAATTATTATTCTAGAATACAAGATAACCAAAAGAAGAGATAGCAAAGAAAATAGAATAGCTGGGAATAATTTATCTACCGAACACTTCAAACAGAAAACTCATGCTTATATCTTAACATAAGGTTTAATCTAGTTTTTGACCTGCTGACATTCCCCATTGCTTACTTACAGAGTGAATACACGAATTACTACATAAATGGAAAGGAAATAATTGTGAATACATAAGAAAAAAAAAGAAAGGAATGTAATCTAGTATTAAAAAATGTTAACATAAAAGGAGAGAAAATATATCAATTAATAATATATCAATTCAATTCTTGACATCAAAATATTGAATAAACTTCAGTACCTCAAAAAATTTCACTAAGAAGAACAAAGAGCATACTTATCTCTGCATATTAATTTTTCAGATAACTGAAAGCCTTGTAGAATAGAGGTTTAAATCAAATTTCGTTCAGTGTCTATGATAAGTGTTATTAAATAATATTCATAATAAATTTGCACACGTAAATTCAATTCAAGCACTGAAAGCATATATTGTTAGGACAATAATCAGAACAGGTTTCCATAGAAAAATAATTTTTGATAATGGAAATGAGCATTATATTTCAATGTCATTGTATAAACAAATTTTCTTAGAATATTAGTACTTTAGGTACTATTAAACATTTAAAAATTTTGAACTTTTTTATCTTTCCTCCCTAATTTTTGACAAAATACGATCCTTCTACTATTTGTTGTGTTTTAAACATTATCTTAAAATAACACTATTATAATAATGTTTAAAGATATTTTTATAGAATGATAAAATAACCTGATCTAAATATAACTATCGTCATTTCATTCAAGCATACAGATGTAAAAAATTATGCATCATTAATGGATGTATTTAGATTTAAAAAAGAACTCAAATATTTGTTTTGGCATTATTCCATTTGTTCTTGAATCTTTAGTTTCAACGATTTACTTTGAGTTTTCACATACCCTGGCACAATTTTGGAAAGAACTAATTATCTCTTTATTAATTATGTTAAAATGTAAAGCAACAATTAAAACTTATTTTTGTTTCTGTAATTAGAAAAGGTAATTGTATAACAATGATAATTTGACAAGTATAAATTCTCATGGACCCATTTTTCTTAGTAAATCCATAAATGAAATTATATGAGATTGCCTAGAGCTTTGAACCAACTTTTAATTGGATGAAATTTATAACAACTATATTTTTTACTTCATTATTAATCTTACAGTCAAATTAATATTCAAGTAAATTATTTTTATTAATTTAATTACTATCAAGAACATAATTATTTGTATAATTTCTAAACAGTAAATAATTACAAACAATAATATGTATAAATATTTTCTCTTGTACAAATAAAAGTTTTGTTTGAACTGTATAGCAACAATAAATTTTACCATACAATATCCCGAAGTTTTATGCGCATGTATGTTTGAAAGAATTTGAAAATAGATGTTAAAAAATTCATGAGGAAAATAAGAAATTTTGCAGAAAATTTTTTGATTTTATTTCTATGATGGAAATTCTTTTTATAAGAAAATTATTTAATTAATCTAAATAAAATTAATAACATTGTAATTTAAAGAATATAAAATTTTTCTTTTTTGAACTTATAAAATATAAACGGATATATTTCTGTTTAAAAATAATTAAAATAATGATTTTACAATGATATAAAAATCCATTCTATGCAAATATTGGAAAGTAATGATTAGTTATTTTAAGTGAAATGACAGATACGCCTTATATATATATATATATATATATATATACATATATATATATATATTTGTGTGTGTGTGTGTCTCTCTGTAAATGTAAGCTTTCCTAATCGGGAAATAGCCTGTACTTCAACAAAAAAAGTACAGCTTTATTACTCTTCATACTAATAAACATATTAGTTATCATTTTACGAGTTTTAAATATATATTTTCTTAGTTAATCTGTTAGGCTCGCGAGTACGCGTTCTTATTATTTGTTTTATACTTTATAAGTGATACTGTTATTCTCATTTATGTCCCTAAATTGTTTAAAGTAACTAAAAATACCCTCGTACTCTCTCTCGCGTATTCCGTTCAACTGATACTTTTGAGTTAGCACATGACTTTGATTGATTTGAGAAGTCATTTTTGCAAAGAACAAAGACTTATTTAAATTAAATCGAAATATTGGAAAGTAATGAATATAATTGATTAGAAAACATTTATAAAACTGCGGAGATTTCAATGACATGGTTTAAAAGTTAGAGAACGGGAGATTGTAAGTTATCAAGGAAGTTAGAATCGTATCTGCTCAGATTTAGAGTAAAGAAATAGAGAATTCAAAGTTAGTGAAGATAAGAATACAGCCAAAACGTCTGAACCTTCTTTCTAGTATTACTACAGTTTTGCACCTGATTAGTGAATAACGGTTAAGTAAATACTCATAATGTTAATCATTAGAGTTATGAATAAAAAAAATTTCATTGATACCACTGTCTGACTTCTTATTCGATTGACTAATAATTAGTGACTATTTAAATAATTATTAGAACTGTAGCGAATAAGTATAACAAATAATCCCTGGGCGTTATAACTGTATAAGAAACGAACAGAAATACATTTTTAATTTATCACATTTCATGTCATACTTAGAAATGATAAAATGAAAAATCTGTCAAGAATTTGAAATGAATTAGTTACTAATAAATGGCGTCTTATTATAATAAGCACATAGATTAGTGCCGTGGACGCCAAACGGCCGAATACCTAGCGCGAGCTGTACCTTTACAGTTGAAATAAATATTTGTCGCTGTTAACATATAATTTGGCTTCAGCGATTGGATAGTGCTTAAAAATGAATATAGTTCTACCTCCTATAGATTTTAAACACAACCTACTGCTATAGCAAGAAGAGAATAAAATTTGAAGTATGTCACCGTAGCAGACATTGATAATATTTAACTTTCAGCTTCCATATATTTCGCATATATAATTTTAGTCGTCACTAATATACATTATATTTTATTTTTTAAAGTATTCAATTTATCTAAAGTGTTGAAGTTTACTTTTGTTCTCGTATCTGAAAGTATGAGAAATCACATTGTTCAGGAAAAACTGTCAGACTTATAAATTACATTTAAGATTCTGACTTCCTACTACCCCAGGAACTGCACCATGTACACACACACACACACACACACACACACACACATATATATATATATATATATATATATATATATATATATATATATATATATATATATATAATTGTGTTCATAATGAGAATGAAAATGGTCAGACATCATAGATCAACTTATCTGGTTCCTTTCCAACTTCAATCAAATCTTTCCAACTCTTCAATCTATATTTTAGTGCAAAAGAATATCTGTATATAAATACTTATACAATCAAGAATATGAATGTCATAAGGATGAGTAGATAAATGATTAAGTAACTGAATTTTATGCAAAATGAATTGTTAATCATTAAAGATTTTATGCTTGAAAATAAATAAAAGGGAGTATTTTGTTTAAGTTTAAGAAAATTTGAAATCTTACAGAAAATGGATGTATATTGAACTTTATGCAAATTATCAATATTCTGAAACTGCGGTAGTTTCTTTGTTGATTATTTTCCATAATATCATTCCAAGCACATGGTTATTCTTATGAAAATGAATTCCAAACTCAAATCCCAAAAAAAGAATAGCTTTTTACAAACATATACAAAAAATTATACTTTAATAATTCGCCATTTTTTATCGGTAATGTAAATTTGGGATAAAAAAATCAAGTATTAGTATTTTATTTCAAATTGAAGAAAAAAGAGAAATAACTAAATATTTGCTTCATTTATATCTTTTAATAATACACTTTTATAGGATTTAAATCTTAAAAATTTATGGACGAAACATCATAAACAGCCATGACTCAATACTCTCATGATATAACCCAAACGAATTTTTTAAAAATTGTTTCTTAGCAAAATCATATCTGCATTCTTCCATATAGTAAGAATAGTGATGCCTTTAGATTATAATAAGAATATCGTAGTTTAACTTATGAAGCATCGTTAACAAAACACTTTATAATTCAATAGTAAAGAAGGGCTCTTATAACTTTTCCAAGAGTAAAAAAACATCTTGTTCTATCATAAACGTTATCTGATGTAGAAATAAAAGGTTATTTCCTTAAAAAACCTTTGAAACCAATTCTTCCTCGATATCATAATCAAACTAAAATGTTTCGGATTTGAAATTAGATTGTCTTTTAGACATACACATTCTTTTACAGCATTATTGCATTAATGTAATTGAAACATACAAGAATGAAAGGTGAGCCATTTTATGCGAAAATTAAGTAATCATAATTTTAAATTAAGAGAAATGAACCACTTTTTGACATTGAGATAAATGTTTTTATGTATACATTTTGAAAATAAAATAAATCTAAGTATTAATTATGAATGAGCATTTTATAATCAAAAGCTTACATTGGTTCAAGGCTGTACTAACTTTAAATATATCTTGCAAGCTAATATTCTACTTTTTTAGTTTTGTAAATTCTGCTGAACATTTATAAATATGAATCAATTTCATTGAGTCTAATTAAAATTTCAAAATTTGAATTAGACAAAAGTTTTAAGAATTTATACAGAATGATTCACACTTACCCTATTTTCTGTATAACGGTTCACTACCTAAACATGTCATTGTTTTTTAAAAAAATTACATTGTTACATGTGGAAATAACCTTTTAGTGTAGAAAATGTCCCTAGAAACAAATCAGATTTTGAAGAAAGTATACTATAATCCAAAAGATCTGAACTAAAGACTGATCCAAAATCTGAATCTACATAAATTTTAATCCTCTCGACGTTTCTACAATTAGTTTGTGCAATTTAAAATTCATATTTAGTGCATATATAAAAAACTCATCTATGTTATCGAAAATTTCTTGATTTTGCAGTAAAATAATTAATGAAAAATTACATCGTATCTTTTAAGTTTCTATAACCTTAATTTTCCATTTTAAATAGATTAAACATAAACAACTTCACTCTAATGAATTTGCTTCAATTTATTAGTACATATGGTATGCTATCTTCACGAAGACATAATCCTTATCAAATTACGCACGTTCCTTTCCGACAAGACAATTGACAAGACTAGCACTAGATTGCCTCTGTACAAGTCTTATTTGTTGGCGTCGAACAAAAAAGAAAATGCCTGACATGCTTTGACCCAGATCCTTCCCGAAGATGCCAAACAGAATCCATTCGAGGCTGGACGATGTCCATAGAGGTCGTGACTAATTTATAGGCGATGAGCGGACGCGTTATAGGAGATATCGTATCAATTAGAGCGATTGATGGTGCATAAAATGGATGGTGGGTCTTAATCACGTCAATCATATGAGAGGGGACCGGACATCGATCATTGTACGCAAGATTCGTGCGCACACAAAAACGATTTTGTCAGTCAATTATCTCTATATCAGACATCAGCTTCTAATGATTTCAGTCACTTTAGCTACTTATAAATGATAAAGAATGATAAATGGATTTGGTATATTGAAATAAACGATATACGATGTACACTTCACGTGTCATATATCAAATGATACAATTTTAGAAAATGTATTATCTCACTGTAAATTTTTTTAAATAATTAATGTTGTGTTTGAATTACATACACAGAATATTTAACTTTTAAATTAGTACTAGATGAATGATTTCTCTGTAGATAATATGAGAGGACATGGTTCTCTGTGATCAATTGCTTAAAAATCATGTATTTATAAGAAACAGTCATATACTCTCCTATAGGTGATCTTGTTAAAATAGGTCATTTATGAAAAATAATTACAAAATTCAAAGAAGGATTTGACCAATCTTTGTTTCAAATATTTTCTGTTTTAAGATTTCACTATTTCAGTATTTCTTCATTTTACAACTCTTTATCAGTTTCTGAGTAATATGTCATCCCACGTAAATTGGCTCTAGTAGTATTAGTCTATTATAGCTCAAAATTTTTTTTCTATCGCTTCCATTAAAAGTTAGTAAAAAACAACACATCTCAGATATTGTGGAATTTCTAAAAGAGGAAAATTATTCAACTCATTATTCCATTTATCATAAATATCATTCCAATAATATAAAATTAGACCAGAAAAAAAAATTCTTTATATTGTATAAAAAACGACTTAACAGTTTTAAATATATACCATAATGAAAAGAAAAGCAAGCAGAAAAGCACTAACTATATGGAAAGTCAATGAATTAATTTGAACATTTTAAGATAATTTAAATGTTTGTAATTATTACAATATGTAGCTAGCAACAAGTGAAATGTTGTACGAATGAATTTAGGAAAGATTCATGCCATTAAAAAAAGAGCGGCAATAATTAGTCAATGTAGATTCTTTACATTTTGAGAAAAATAAAATGAAATCTCAAATAAACAATGACCAGAAACTAATATAAATATGCCTGATAATATAAAATATATTCTAATCTTTTAATATGAGTAAATCAGTCTTTCAAATCTTATTTATGAATATAAAATAATTTAATAAAGAACTAACAAACAGTTTGTTTAGTACGACCTTTGGAAGGCAAAAGTAAAATGTTTTATTGCCTAACTAGATGATGGCTACATGTATCATAAACATTACAAACTTGATACAAGAGACGTAAGCAACAACATGCAATCGAAACTGCAAAACAAAATATAATTTGACAGATGTAATGTTGTAAAATTAGAATATATCAAAATTTAATTACAAAAATTAATTATTCATACTTTATACAGATAATAATATTATTACAAAAATGGCTATAGGCTTTACTAATTTAAACAAAACATAATTTATGTAAGGACTTTTGTATAGTGGCCATTTTGATGTAGTATTTCAAAAGGTATCAGTATTTTGAAACCTGACAAACTCTCAAAATACCTGTAACCTTCAAATTTGTTGGAATCATAATGAGATGACGATAAATAATTATGTCACGCACAAAAGTGCCTTTAATAAACAGAATTTTCAATCGAATCAATAATACTGATTTCTAATAAGAATATTAAAAATTTACAAAATCTAGTCGACGTAAAATTTTATCTTAAGTAATAAAAATCTGTTCATCAATATTCCCTTGTTCAAATGGCTTGTTCGAAGAATTATTCAAATAGAAAAATACAAATTTGAAAAGTAAGCTATTTTATTTTCACTTTTAAGATTCAAGTTTTCAATTCTACTTAAAAGTAAGTGAATTGCTGATGTGAATTTAAAAGTAAAAGGCAGTTTATAAAGTACACAGGTGTAAGAAATTAAGAGAATTTCTATATTTTATCTACGATCTCCAAAACTATTGACAGAGTTTAAAATTTTATGTGAAATATAGTTTGATATAATCCAAAACAAAATAAAATATTCAACAGTTATAATAAACACATGTTTTGAAAGTGTACACTGATGTGAAGGTCTGAAACAGTGGTTTCAGAATACAAAAGAAATGAGTTAATGGGGTATGGTCCTCTTACAGATAATATACGCCTTGCAAAACGTCATACTTGAAAATACTGCAATGGGCGACTGTTCTATCTATCGATTTATCCTGTTTAGCCTAAACACTGGATTTTCGCCGTACTTATATGGATAGAGCCAGGGACCTGCCACCTACCCTCCGATGTCCACGAAATCGACAAATATGGCGCTTGCGGTGTAATGGTCTAGACATCATGTTGAATGGCCGCAGACCTCTCCACGTCTTGACAGAGGCTCTGCAGATCAGTGAGATATAGGATGAGGTCTCTGGAGCCTATGTCTGCCCTTTTCCAGGCAGGGCCCCGAGTTCATCTTGTAATGGACGATAACGCGAGGCCACATAGAGTTTTCCGGTCGACGAATCTCGAGAGTGAAGATATTCGTCGGTGATGGATTGTCCAGCCAGGTCTCCAGACTTCAATCCTGTAGACCATGTTCGGGACGCTATGGAATGGCAATTGCAACCTTCGCAACCCCTGAGAATAATCCTAGAACTGAAAACAGCGTTATGAACGAGTGGACCAATTGCCACAGTCACTGATAAACTGGCTTATTTCATATGTCATCACGCCATGTGTATAGCCAAGAGGACCATACCTCCACACATATTTCTTTGTGCATTCTGCAACTGCTGTTTCAGACCTTTAGACTCCATGAGTGCCATGCACAAAACAAGCAAAAAGTTCATTATAACCGTTGAATGCTTATTTTGTCTGTATTATATCAAACTATGTTCACACCCAAATTTTATTAAAATCTGTCCAGTCCTGGAGATCATAAATAAATATGAAAATTCTCTTAATTTTAAATTCAGTGTATATCATAGAATAAAGTAGGAATATAAATGAGTATAATGAATTTTAAAATTACTTAATACTTAATGAATACAAACGTAGTTTACTTAAGTACTAATACAAGAATTCTTGCAAAATAAATAATACTTTTATTAATAAAAGGTAAAATTGTTACTAAACTTTATATAACACACATCAACTACCGAGACTAACTCCAGAGATGGCGCTCAGTAAACTAAAGTAACCAGGTCTTAGAGTAATGGAACCTTCATGGAATGTCAAAATTTTAAGTCGATCGGACTAGGAAAAGGTTTTTATGAAGTGAAAAGGTTTTTCAAGTGGTGCCATGATTGGATGGAACAAAAACAGCAAATGAGTCAGATGATTTAGGAAAAGCTGTTTATCGCTATTTACTCGTAACAAAAGATTTCTTGCGAAAAAGAAAGAAAAAGATTGGGAGAAGTGTTGGAACGATTACCACCTCCTAAAAGGTGATTAATAAAAAGGTGCTATGTTGATGAATAAAAATTCTGCAAAAATGTTGTTTTCAATGTTAGACCTGGGAGTTATTGATCGATGTGGGTAGAGAGAGAGGACGACTACAAATATATAAATAGCTTACTTGTTCAAGATAACTTGAAGAAGTTAGAATGAAATAAAATTAACTTTGAGTAAAGGAGATTTTTATTTTAAAAAAAAAATACTATTTGTTTTATTTGAAATTTCTCATATTTAGAATGTTTAGTTCGATTTCGATTACTTTCACTGTTTTTCTTTTATTGGAGATTTCAAAAACGTATTGGAGTAATAATTGTTTTTAGGTATGAGTATAGACACACAAACAGTTGTATACTTCTTTTTAACGGAAAACAAACTACAAATTTAGAATAACACTCACTGTAACTTTTTGTTCTATTTGCTAAATTTTTACTCACTTGCAATTTAATGATATTTTAATGAATGTGTGTTTTCACAAATTTACTCTGAAATAAGAGATCATCATTTGCTATTCTAATTAAAAAAAATGAAGCTTTTTCAACAATGAAAAAATCATTCCGGAGAATTTTTAAGTTAGCGTTTTGAATGATAACTTTATTTTCTTTTTCAAACCGTCCACTTCTCAAAAATACATTTGTCGTTTTCTTTTGCATTCAAACATCACTTTTACATAAAGAAAAATACTAGAACCCTTCTCTCTCTCTCTCTCTCTCTCTCTTTCTGAGGTCCGTAAAAACATCTTTAGATATCTTTGTGAAATATTTCAGTGAAGTGATTGTATATATTCTATATTACATATTTCAGTTCATTTTTTTTTTTATTTATACCACATATTTTTAAAGGAGAATTATTTTAAGAAATAACAATCATTTTACAAGTTTCTAAGATATATGAGAACATTTTATATACTTTATCTCCATAGTTTTATCTCATTCATTTTTAGTTAGCGATGTTGTGAATAAATACGCAATAACATTACATTTTCGAAGTTTGGGTATTAAATAATGAGACTGACGCTGCTACAGAAGAAGTACGCATGCGCCAAACACCAGTGACCCACAACTGTTTAGCACGAAGCCTTTTCTTCGAATGCAATGCCTCTCGATTCCATATATCATTATAACTCTAATGCTTTCATTCGCATTGAAGTTATTTCTGTGTTTTGACGGAAAAATAAGTGTAACAATAGGACAACGAATTGTAGTGTATTTTCTCATGAAATTTGGAAACACCGCTATGTTATTATATATATATATATATATATATATATATATATATATATATGTGTGTGTGTGTGTGTGTGTGTGTGTGTGTGTGTGTGCGTGTGTGTGTGTGTGTTGTGTGTGTGTGTATTAATTTTTCTCTTTGCATGAAATTAAAGACACTTTATTTAACCACCATTTTTTTCCTAATAAATTTGTTGAAAAGTCATTAAAATGAATAATAAGACTTTATAATAAGTGTTTTTCACCTCAAAGCTTTTTTATTCCAAAAATGACAAAACTTACATTATTTCAGTCATCACGAATATTTTTTAACATATGCATTTAACCTTAAAAAATAAGTAAATTAAACAAATTTCTTCAACTAAAATATTATATTCATTTTCATGGAATTATATTTCTTGTATTGCAACTATAATAATTTTAACCATTATTTTAATTTTATAAATAAGTGTCACTAAATCAGGTTGGGAAGATATATATAACTTAAGTAATAATAAGATAAGTATTTACATATTGTAAAAATCCGATATATTTCTATTTTCTTTTCTGAAAGGAAAAACAAATTTTCTCACTTACAAATACATACCCACTACATCTTAAATTACATAAAAATCACTTGGGTCATAATATGTCTTTTAAAATGTTCAAGCTGTTACTGTATTTGTTACATTTCCAATTCTAGAGGGGAAAAATGGTTTCATTCGAAGGATGAAGAATAAAAGCATTTTCAAAATCTTCAGTAAAATATAAATAATTTTAAAAACTTTCTTTCCGCTTGATTACTTTTGTATTGCAAAGAAGGAAGCCAATATAACAAGCCTGAAGTGTTTTCAAATAAATGAAAAACACTCTTTGACTTAAAAGTTTCAATAACATGCGATTTTTATACTCATTATTATGCAAGAGAAGTCTCTCATGAAAAAGAAAAATTTATTCTAAAAAAACGTAAGTGTTAGAAATTTATTCTAAAATATAATGTTAGAAAATTTATTCTATAAATATAAGTGTTCCTTGAAATGTGAAAAATACGTTCTTATTACATGAAGTATTTACTTGTTTACTTTTAAAATTGTTCCATAATACTCTGGAAGAATAATCATTTAAATTGTAAGAGGACTTGGTATAGGACTTTCTTTGGTATATTCGAATGTTTACTAAAATAGATTCTAATACTGATTTATGAATTGATTATAATTATATAACATTTTATATTTTAATAAATTTAATTATGTATCTTTCTATTTTTAGATATATGTATTTTCGTAATATTAAATGAAAGTTCTTATTATTTCAAGTAAATTCTTTATTTATTTACGCTATGTATTTGAGTGATTATAATTATTATTGTGAGATCTTTTAATTATGTGTTAAAGTTCTTTCAGATGTATGTCTTAGTTATATTTTATCACCTTTAGTTAGGTTGTTGAAAACTATAAATCGTCAATTAAAAGAAAAAAGAAATATTGATTTTTTTTTTCGTTACGACATTGATTGTCTTATTTCTTCAGGAATATAAGTTTTCTTGAAAAATACACAGAATTCATTGATTAATCATTGTTTAACTTAAAATAAATATAATTTTCTGTTGAAAATATACTCAAAATATTTGCTTATTTCTACTGATTCTTTAGGAATCCTTTACTCTCTTTTCGTATAAATTTCAGTTATTGCTTCTGTCACATTTTAATACGTTCGAATAGGTAACATATTATTTATCTATTAAAAATGTACTTAAGTAACTGCTTAGAAATATTCAGAGCTCAGATCAATATATATAAAATTCTGATGCGACAACATACAAATGCTAAAAATGTGGGGAAAACATGTTTTTTCAGTTCTTAGTAAAATCAGTATTCTCTCGGTAATCCAACTGATTTAGGATTAAGGCATCGTCGGAACACTGAAAATAATTGACAATAATGCATATAAGTAGCAAACTCAAAGTATTATTGCGAATGAAATTAAATACACAGTACACTCAAATAAAATTTCAAAATACTTAGTAAATAATACTAAAAAAATGCATTCTTTTGTATTGATAGTCAAAATTATTCCATTGCTATAGAAGGCATAAAACTACATCTATATGGTTTTCCTACATGTGTAAAAATGTTGGATTACTAAGAGAGTTCAGAAAAGTGTAGTTCCGGATAATAATGGAGTACTGTATTATATCCATTATACATTAAACTTGTAAATGTTTTATCCTTATGTATAAAGTTAGATGCTTATCACAATCTTGCAATAATGATTCGCTATGATATAAAATAAGTACTGACGTACCTTTAAAGCTCATAAAATACGAACAAATCCAATGCAAATCACGAATAACGCAAATAAATATGCATGCATAAAAATAATGTCACTCGCTGACGAAACAAAGCAACGATGATGAATATGGAGACCTATAAGAGTTGCCGAACCTTGAAGCCACAAATTTCCTTGGACATTCATTTCATTTCAGGTTTACTTTGTATCTGAATATAGTTCTTTGGTTTCCATGGTAACAGAAAACACTTTGCCTGTGAATGAACGTAAGTCTCTAATGACTTCACTGAAAATAGACGCTTCTTCCAAAGGCTACAGCGAGGGGTGGTTAAATTGTGCTGGTATGCCTTGAAAACGGTCGACTCTTAGAAGTCTGTCTCAATTACCATATGTATTGCGGCGTTATAAATAGCTATTTATTTACGGCCTTGTTTCTGCCAGAAGCGGATGCATTTACCGAAGATAAATTTATAACCCTTTGCTTCGAATAGTAATTGAACCTCTGTGGTCGTGATTTTATCGGTTTCAGATTTCTTAGCGAAAAGAGAATTAGAGCTTGAGTGAAAGGACAAGGGTAAAGCTCTGCAAACATTGAATAAATTTATAATATTTAAAATCATAATAAATTACAGGCATTTAGATTAATAGACTAATAAATATTTGGAATAAATTGTAATATGAAAGGAATTTCTATGAGATTGTGCAGAAAGAGGGCCTTATATCCCTTTGTCAAAGTACCTTTGATACTTCATTTTGTTCCAATAATTAAACCATTTGGATAATAATTTTTAAAAATGATTTTCTGGAAACAATTTTTCCAACATTGTTTTGGTTTTACAGATGTATAACGATATTAAAAATTAAAAAATTATATGTAGACAGCATACTAAGAGTTAGGGGATTATAGTTATACATTAATAGTTTATACTCAAAATTCAAACTTAATGTACACAAGTCTATGAATAGACAAAAAAATTAAATTAAATGGTAATATAAAGTGTTCATATTCAATATTGAAATTTGAAAGAATACACAAAAGTTATTAAACGAGATAATTTTATATCTTTTATTTAAAAATTTGTATACTGTAAAATTACATTTACATTTGCAATCCACTTTCTAAATGCCAAAACAATTCTTCGCAAGAGTAATTTCCAGAATGACTTCTTTATGAAGAAAATTAGGAAATGCTTTTAAAAACGAATGCAATTTCAGAGAGCTGAAATTTAATTTATTGGTAATGGATTTTGAACTTCATACTTTTATTAAATCTTGGAACACATTCTGATACAAGAATGTATCCAATGAAAATTCTGCTGCACATTCAATAAAGCCATATCGTCATGAAAAATGACATGTTCTCCAATGAATCGTTAAGTCAGAATTAGACTCATTGCTGGATTTTATCCAAAAAGTAAAGAATCAGATGAATGAGTTAGATGCCAGAGACACATTTGTGGGTTCTAATTCAACGGAAGAGTGATATATGCTTATAATCAATTCATCACTATAAATCAAACTATATATCATAACCATCAATGAAAGGATGAAACAATAAAATGAACTGATTTTATAACTAAGTTATTAAATTTAATTTAATGATGAACTATGTTAAATCACCACTAATGTCTATGAAAAGCGTTCATTTTTATATTGATCAGAATTACATCAAATAAATCGAAATCTAGGCATGAATAAAGCTATCGTTTTTGAATCGCATTATCTTATTGGGCTGTATTGGTACATTTTTTTATATTCTTTGTTTGTTTGAAAGTTATTGAATGCAAGAAAATTCATTCCGTATTTAATACGTAAATACAGAGGATAATATAGCATTGATTGAAAAAAGACAATCGATCTGTTGTTTGCAAATTTATTACTCGAAATATTTTTTTAAGATCGAGAAAACAAATGAATTCATCTGTCGCATGAGAATTTGATGACCTTTTACATTAACAGAGTATAGCTTGTATTTGTACTGTTAGGTTAAAATTATGTATTGATACTGTGTATTTAATGAAATAGGAAAATTAAAAGAACATGATTACGACTAATAAAAATACGTGGAAAATTCTGACATTTAGAAAATTACATAAATTTTGTAAATATATAAACTAACTCTAATTTTAAATAAAAAATAACTTAATACATAGTTATCTTAGTCCTTTTCCATGAAAAATTTTTAATTAATATCAGTAACTGAAAATTAAATGGTGCAAATAATATGCTATATTTTTGAGAACTTTAAAATCACAGTTTCTCCATGAATAACTTTGATTATCTTACAACAGAAATTTTCTAGATTTTATAATTAGGACAATTATGTACTTTGCTACAATATCATCTAATTGCTTTCGAAATTTCTGAAAATTCTTTATTTGCATGCATTACAGTTAACTCAAAATTACAATGAAGTTTTAAAAAGTACTGGATATTTTTAAACAGAAAAATAAGTTAATTCTTCAAAGAAAACAAATATTTTCAATTTATACTAATATACAAATACTAATAGTAAATAGTTTTAAGTACTAAAAAGATTATATTTTAAACATTGCAATAATTTGTGTCATTGAATAATATTCTGGCGCAATTTTTTTCAAAAAAGCCTCTATCTCGTTGTTATCTCCTTAAAAAGTAATAAAATTTAACGTTTCGTATTAAATAGCATTACTTCTACTATGTAATAAAATAGGGGTTCTTTAAAACACATCAAATGCATTATTTATAAGACTTCTTCAGTTCACATATTTCAGCGAAAGCATTTATTCTAGGAATCTGTTTTCTTTAATATTTGAGATATTTTGACATAAAGGTTCAAATTTTATTTTGCTTCAGAACATTAGAATTTTATGCTGAATGTGAATCTAATACATATTCATCACTGTTTAAATAATAATTCTTTTCACTGTAGTTAACGCTTATCCATTGTATTTTGCGATTTCTATAACAACTGTTTTCATATCCATTTGAAATATATTAATTAACGTTAAAATCTAGAAGATGTTCGAAAAACTTTAAACAAATAATCGCAATGTAATTTGTTAATTTTCCTAATCCAAAATTAATCAAAAATATTTATTTTCTAATTCAAAGCCATTTGAGTTTCTAATACAGAACAGAAGGTTTCTCAAATATTTCCAGAAAACCTGTAAATATTTTAAGGTAAATCTTAGGAATTCTACGGGAAATATGAGTTACATACGTTGTTGATGTATTTTATATGATGTATTAGACTATAGATAATCATATTTTGTAGCGGAATTATTATTTATTTTTCATAAACTAAAATTTTGTTCAGTGACTAATTATTATATTTTGTAATTTCTCCAGCTGTTATCCTCTCGCTGATCAGAAATAGATAAATTAATGTTAAAATCCACAAATGATTGTTTAATATACATTAAAGAAATTATCATAATATATATTACTAATTTTAAATCCAAAACTAATCAGAAATCTTTGCTCTGAAATTAAAATCACTAAAATTATTTAATATGTAACAAAATCTTCTAATTATATATATATATATATATATATATATATGTGTGTGTGTGTGTGTGTGTGTGTGTAATCTACAAAAAACTCAATAAACTATTAATAGCACTTTCATAAGGGCTAAAGACTTATATAGAAAGAATACATTACATAAGCTGTTGAGATATATCATATTATGTGCTAAGCAATAAATAAAAAAGTATAGAAAATCAGAGTATAATAAATAAATATAATCTATTATCACTTATTATAATATGGCTTATATAATTAAAAGAAAATGTGATTAAAAGAACCATATTAATAATTAATAACGAAAGCATTGAAACAAAATAATATATTGTATGTTTTGTAATTGTTTTTAAAACACCACAGTGATATTCAATTTCACGTTTACTTTTGATTTGGTTGCATGGACTTATTTTTTAATAGCAGCATCTATTCGATAATTTTAAAATGTATACTTATCATTTTTAAATTTAAGAAATTAATTTCAAGATTATAATCATAAATTGCGTTATAAATTGTGAATCATACCGATGACATGTTAACATCACTAGAGTGTTACCGTTGAATAAATAGTGTAGAATAATGCGTTTAATGGAAGAAATTTGGTACATTTTTTTGTTGATCTTATTAAGTATAAGCATATAATAAATTATTTCTAATCTAATAAATAATATCACAAGAGAATATGTCAAATACAGCTGATTGCTTTGCAAAATATTAACTAAAAAGGGAACAAATTGATTTTAAATTCATCATTATTTAATAAAATCTCGATTCCAATATTAGATCACGTCATTTAACAAAGATATTATCTCGATCCTTTTCAAAAGTAAATGTAGAATCTAGGAAAGAGATTTGATAATTAATCAGTGTAAAGTCATTATTGATTTATAATTATATTAAAAATCTTTACTGTTGATGACAAAATATTCTAGAGATAACAATAATGCCTCATATTTAATTAAAAGTGTAGCTAAATATTGAAAGACCTGCATGAAAGAAAGAAATACATATAAAAATGGCGATATTATATTTTAACTTAACAAGAACCAGTTGGATATTTTTAATTACACAAATAAGCTGAGATATTTATATAACTATAATTAAAAATATTAATATTTGCATAACAGCGTAAACCATAGTTTATGCTAGGTCTGAAATACATTGAAGGAACTATAAAAAACTTTACCTTTCACTAGAAAGTTGAGAAGCTTTTAATTTATTTATTTGCTTATTTTTTCAAAATATAAATAAAATTATTATCATTGGCTCATGAGGTAAAACTATTTATGCAAAAAAATGATTAAATATACTATTTTAAGTAACAATTACATATACTAAGTATAAAAATTATTATAACATAATGCTCAAAAAGTATGCCTCAAGTGTTCAGAAATGTAAAATATTTCTTATACTTATTATTAAGTTTCATTTTTTTAAATGTATTTTAAAAGGTATAAATGTTATGTAAGGGTTATTTAGAAAAAAAATGCAAAATTAATGCATAATGTCCTAACACAAATTAACAGATTCTATTAAAATATCAAATAATATTTTTTTATCAAAATACAACAAAGAAATATTGGAAATAAAGAAATTGTCTCCCCCCGTAATCTAATGGCTTAAAATGAAATTTTTATCAATAACAAATAATTTAGTACTGTAAATGTATTGAGGACATAGATTAACTTAAGGAAAATCAAATAGTTGAGCTTCTCTTGATATATATATGCTAATGCAGGTAGTCAACATTTAAAGGCCATTAATAAATTGAAACAAAAAAAATATTTTCATGAGCTTAAATCTTTTTTATTTCTTCTTGTTTAGAAGTAAGATCTTCATTTCTTTTAAGGGATACAACTTAAAAGATAACATATTTGTGTATTTTTAGTAAATATATCAGATCTACACCTTCATTGAGCCTTTTAATAGTTTTTTTAATAGCATTAAGATTTCCCGTTATTGATATTTTTTAAAATTATTTTACTTTTCATTGATCATGTTTTGCTTGATTTAAAACTTCACAATAACATAATAATTTATGTATACAAAAAACACATTTCTAAAATATGCTTTTGTTTAAAAATGGAGGAAAACATATAAATTATATAATTTGTAAAATATTTAGGTGTTTAAATAATATACATCGGTAATTACAGAAAGATTACGTACCATAACCACATATTTACATATAAATGCAAAAAGTAACATAAACGCCTCCAACTTGTATAAATTACAGATTATCTTCAATTAAAAATACTTTTATAAATTTTAGTCATTTTCTTAAAATAAAAGGGTGGTTTAAAAATCATTCTTATATATACTCATTTAGTTATTTATGATTAGGAAATTTAAGGAAAAAATTAGTGAAGTATACGTGTGAGCAAGTTCAGGTCAATTCAGTATTGTTAGTCAATGTTCCAAGATCCCAAGTTCGTCGCTGCTTGAGCACATCATAGTATTTAATTGTCATCGGAGTTATATGAGTGTACGAAATTTCAATTCGATTGGATGATAATAAGTGGGTTAAAATTCGAGTACTAAGTACTAAACTTGGATTTCTATCCCTTCCCCAAAGTATGTTACACCTAGAGTATCCCGTAGTATGGTATTGTTATCGGAGTCATATATGTACTCTACATTTCAGCTCAACCGAATAATAGGAAACAGACTAAAATTAGAGTAAAAAGTTTGTTATGAGAAGACATACATACATAAATATAAACATACCAATTTAAATAAAAAGCCTATAAAAAGTATATTGTGTGTAATCCTTGCTGTTTTATCATTTTCTTTGCAAAGTATTATTTAGATTTACAAAGAAATTTAACCAAGTTATGTTCAATTTCTACAGCATTTAATACTTTAAAATCCTCTTTCTACTTTCTTCACTATTTCTGAATTATAAAATTCTTAATAGTCTAATAAATTTTAGATATTTTTGGATAAGTTATGGAGGACATTTATTGTTGTTTTTCCGCAAAAAGTTTTACTGTGGTATCTAGATTAAATTTTGCTAAGCAAGCTTTTTTTTTTTTGTTATTTTAAAACGTTATAATGACGTAAATCTTTAATATTGCATAAAAATAACTGCTTACTAGCATTAAAGCTAGTTAGAAACTAAAACTTGACGGGAATTACATTCAGTATTTTGTTAGGAAATGTTTACAGCAATAACTTACTTCTATTTTAAATCCAATTCTTAAAATTTATTAGACTAATTTATTTCAAGATTATATTTAAAAATTCTAGCAAAAAGCTACAGATCTTTGTAATTTATATTTATGACATTTAAAGTTTATTAGTTACCCTATAATTGAGTTTATTTTTATCTCAGGGAAAACAATGCGGAATCTGAAATAAAAAAAAAATTCAAATATTTTTATGCTGCAGAATATATTTACGTATGAATCTCGAACAAACAAATTTAATATTTTAATAAAAACTATCTAACAAAATTTAATATATATTATTCTGTGATGTTATGTTATTGTGATTGATATGAAGATTTCATCAGTTTAGAAGACGATTAAAATGTTCCAAGAGAAAATATTAAGCATATTGATTCTATCAATAGGATTTAATAATGAACAACTTAACTGCCGTTTTATCATTTTTGAGAGTAATTAATTTCAAAAATAGTTCAGTACAGTAAAAATAAATTACTATAATAAAATTCTAGTAAAATCATAAAACATTTTTTAAAAAAATTCAAAGTGATATTATTTATTAAAAATAAATATTAGGCTATATGTCTTTTAATTAATAGAGAAAGTAAATCGATAGATAAATATATCTTAATACTCATAGGCATTTGTTTTAAATATATAAGGTTATAAAGAGGAGTCTTACCATTTGAACTAATGAGAATTCTGAAGTAAAAATATGAAGTATATAAAAGAAAACGATACAAGTGTTACTTGAATTTGACCATTGCATTGAATGTTTGTCCAATAACCCAAAATCAAGTGAATGTATATGAAATATAATTCCTTCTTTTTCACACGAGTAACGTGATTTTATCATATTCCGATTTTTTTAGCAAAAAGGTTTAATTGTTTATAATATTGTAAAAAAAAGAGAAATATTTGAAGGTTAGAACTTTTACTATACTATTAAAACTTGCAACTTATACATTTTATTAACTCTAAAAGTATAAATCTATTAATAGGCGCAAAAGGTTTGAACTACAAATTATAAACCACATGCAAAGGAAGTTCTGGATATAGAAGAATAACTTTATTAATTGAAATTTGAATTGAATTACAAAAGACAAGAAAAAAAAAAGGAAATTATATGAATAAAAAACAGTATAATTTCATTAATTTCCTTTTAACTAATCTTTTCAAATATTTATTTTTGAATGTATGTATTTTTCCACATTTTTCACCTTATTATTCTTGATAATCTTATCATTCGTAAAAAATATATTTCTCGTTCAATTACGAATCTAAACAACTGTATTATTATCAATAGTATAGCAATATTCTTGTGTATCTGAACCTTTTGATGTAAATTGCGTAGAAATAACAATAAAAAAAAATGTGAAAACATCATTTGCAAAAAAATATGTAATTCTTTTTTATAGAGAATTAAAAAGGCCACGAACACAAAAGTGACATCTTTTAAGAACAAATTTTATATTTGGTAATAATAAACAAAATTATTCGTAATTCATAACTAATTACTCATAACTATTCATTGATACTTATTAATATAAAAATAATTCATAATAACAATTTTAATTATATATTCATGCATTATTATTTTTATTTACTACTAAGAACTGAACCCACAATAGTTTTTAAAACGTAGCACGTATATTTATAGGCAAATAAAAATATATGTGAATGAAACTTAAGTCTAAAAAAAAGAAAGTTTCCTTAAATTATTCGATTGTGACATAAAGTTTATCATTATTAAAATAGTTTAGAATTACACAGGTATACAGTTATCTAGTTAAATTGATTTTGTTTGATAATTTCTTTAATTATTCATAATATTTGAAACAATCATCATACATCGGCATAAAAAAAATTCCTTTTAACTTGCAATACTAAGCAATGGTTTTGAACTCATAAGCTAATTCTAAAATCTTAAGAGAATTTCCTTCAACTAATTGATTGTGACTTAGAAAGTTCAGCATTAATGAAATATTCTGTGATTATCCACAATAATCTTGCTTCATTGATTTTATTTCATAGCCCACTCCATTATTCATGAGATTTTAAACAACATTTATGTTTATTTATAAAATCAAATTCCACTTAACTAATCACATTAGCAAACAATTGTTTTAAACTCGCAAACTAATTTAATTTACGGATAGCTAAATTATTTATCTAAAGAGTTGATAGCAAACATTTCCTGAAATTAATGATCAAATGCATCATCATTAGTTTAAATAGAGATTATTAGAGTCTTTAAAAACACGATTATTCATTTCGATAATTAATTCCCACGAGAAAACTATTTTAGTTTTAATTGAACTAATAATATATTTCATCATTTTGCTTAAGCTGACCATCAACATTTCTAAAAAGTGTATTTCTGTTATTAGGAATTTCATAATGATTCTAAAAAGGCTTCCTTTCAATTTTATATGTTTTACCTGTATTGTGCATCAGTTCCACCACTACAACTTGAACTGAAATATATTAATAAAGTGCATATAAAGGTGAAAATAGCTTTGAATGCCCAACGTTTTGCATAGTAATTAGTATCTGAAATTATTTCAGAAAGCATAATGGCTCATCAAAATGATGACTTGAGATTACATTTTGTAAAACAATCGAATATCAATTTTACATCACAAACTTAAAATTGAATCAATTCCAGGAACCGTAAATGTTTCTTAGGCAGGTATATATAGTATTTCTAAAATTTTATGGCAATTAGTAATACATGCAGTTTAATTACTTGATTTGCAGGCGATATTTGAGTCATGTTTTCAAGCGTAAAATTATCCGTTTGTCAATTAAAAATTCCTTTTAGTGGCTATTTCTCCTAATCGACGCAATAGCATATACAATGATGAATTTTACATAAATGAATTTTACAATTATGAATTTTACAGAGTCATTTGCATTTCAATTTGTTTTGAAAAATCTTTCATTAATCAATTTGCGTAATCTTTATTTATGTATCGCAAATTTACACAAAAGGGACTGATAAGTGTAATTAACAAATCTCTGATACTAAATGATAATATATAGTTAATTATCTGGAATATACTTTTTTCAATAATCATTTTATTTAAAAGTAATTCCAGCATTCAAATTTTCGACGTCAACTAATCTTTCTTAAACTCATTTCCTACTCTTAACCATCAACTGTTATTAAATTACTGAATTTGTCAAAAACGACTTTTACATATCTGTCTGAAATGAAAATGTGTCTTCTACGTCAATTCCAACAATCTTCATTTCAACTTCATAAATTAACATGTTTTACAACTCGAAATAACGCTTAATATCAAAAGACCCCTGATAACAAATTCTTTGACTTAAAAGGAAGGACGCCCCAGCACACCTAATGCATCATTCCCTCTTAGTATGTACAGGGCCATTAAAAACCTTATCAGTTACTAGAAAATATAACGATCGGAATGAATGCCAGTAGAACGGGTACTAAATGAAAAGGAAAAAAGGCTAACATTATGCCGTTGCAGAGCATTAAAATTCCCACTAATAAAATAGAAGCCGTTAATGTTTGTTTTCCTGTCTGGCAGATAATGCTTTGCAGATTTCCGGCACAACGTTGGAGGTGCGCAACGATTTTTAACGAACTGCGAACGCTGGTTGAAATATAACGCTGTAATCGGCATTTAAAAGGAAATGTTCTTGGCAGTTTTCATAAATGAAGCAACGGAAAATGGAAAAGAGAGAGGGAAAAAAACTCGCTAAGCTAGAAAATATTTATTTCGGAGACTCGTACCTAAAGTAGGAGTACGTTTGGGTGATTAAGATGATTACATTTTGTCAGGGAAGTTGATATATCACTAATCGGAGTTGAATATTCAAGGTATTTATTTCAATAGTTGCTAATGCTTTTGATTCTGGTATAAAAAGAAAAATGATGGCTGATAGAACAAAAAGAAATTTGATTGGTGTTTATTTAGCCGGTTGCTGATTCTGAAGTAAAGTTTTTATGAATATGCAATTGATTTATTTAAGTTTTCTGAAAAAAAATACATGTCATGGAATAAATCAGGAATTTTAACTCGTGTGGTCAAATACAAAAGAATTTTCAACCGATATGTATATATAT